>BSBK01001136.1:1057500-1430264 GCA_027943335.1 Chamaecyparis obtusa
ATCCATGTTGCAAACTATGAAATTGCAGAACAAAACACACAAACACACAAAATAACATAAAACACCAAAAGAAGCAAGTAAAACAAGAATCTAACTACTATGATATAAAGGGGGAGAGATTATCCCTTCACACACAAGAGAAATACGGGTCCTTATCACACACAATAGAGAAGTGCATCCTAAACCTGGTCACAATAATTCCTCTAGAAATTAGGTAACAACCTCTATGGTGCAACATTTGCATGTTGATGCCTTCATCCATCTAGTGCAATGATTTTTTGCAATCAAAATGTATGAGTGCCCCACATAAGAGGAGAGATTAATTACCCCATTAAAATCTAGCCCCCACTAAGAAAATAGGTATTCCTTGTAAACTAGGAAGGGCATTGTAGTGTTTCTCTTGCATGTTGTACTAGTTTGGCATGTATGACATGAGAAGACATGCTCATTTGTGTCTTTCAAGAGGGTAGGCTAGTAATACCCTAACCTTAGAATATGTACGCATTACCCTCCACAGATCTATGCCTAGTCCCATATTTTTCATGAAAATACATCAACACTTGTTTTGCCTCATCCGTATTTAAACATCTTAAAAACAAGCCCTCGTGATTCTGCTTATAAAGCTATCCATTCTTAACCATGCAAGACCCACTTTCCATTTTCAACTCTCTCCACTATAAGTTGATCATCCCTTTGGGGCAATAAATTTCTAACAGATAATTCACCACATCTTTGTACTAGATCAGAGTGACCTTTTGATGGGTGAAGTATTGACATACTAGACTTCCGTTTGTTTTATCAACCATCCTTGTCAAACCTTGCCCTTGAACAAGTCTCATTGGATGAATTTCCAATTCAAAATCTTGGAGTAGATCCATCCACTTTCTTCAATTGAGATTCTCACAACCATTTTATTTTTCTTGCAATTGAACTTTCACAACTTCTTCTATTGTCTTTTCTTCCTCTACTTGAATTTTTAGATTGTTAATTAGCTTTTTGGATTCTTCAAGTTACAATTTTGTTTTAAATTTTCCTTCTTTTATATTGTTAGATCACTTAGCATATATATGAGTTCCCCTAGATTCACTTCTTCCTCTTATGAATCCAATGTTTCTTCTTCATTTTCCTCAATAACGTCTTCACCTTTCAAAAAATAAAATGCCATAAGCAAAATTTCTTCTCTACCATAGTCTATAGCACATTTATCATTGAGGCTCTTCTTTGCTTGTGAATTTCTTCATTTTGTGCTTATAATCTTTGTACATCTTTTTGGGTTGATGATATTTATTTCCTTTGTTCTTGATATGATCTTTTTCATCATTGTTATATTTATCTACTTCAAATGGACAATTAGAATTTTATTTCCTACTTTATCACAACTAAAGCATTTAAAAAATAACTTACCTTTGTATTTGTTAGAGCTTTTCATATTTAACTTCGTCAAAAAATTATCTTCCTCATCATTTGATTCATTTCTTGGTTCAGGATCTTTGTTCTTTATTTTATTTAAGGCTTTTGTCTTTGATTTCTTCTCATTTACATTCCTCATTTCATAAGTAGTGATAGTCCCATACAGTTCAACCATTATTAATTTAGTTCCATTTGAGTAACCCATGCTAATTTATAGATAAATTCGTCAAGCCCCTTCCAAAAAGATTATTTTAGAAACATATTATTCTATATATTGTATGAACATTACAAATATTTTCTTAAACAATCATTCTATTCTAATCATTCACGTATAGCTACACAAACTAACATATTCCCAGTTTTGATTACATAAAATCAGGTTTTGAAAGGACCTGAAACCTTATACAAGAGCATAAAAATATATGGCAATTAAAGACCAATACAACTGTGGTGCCCCACCAAACAGACCAGAGTTCCTACCAAATGGACAGAAGCCCACACCGGATACAACAAAGGGCGATCAAGATTTACATTTTTGCCCATCCTTATGTGAACATAAGTTCATATCAAAAGGAGTGGAAGGTTTAAATTTTTTCCCTTCACTATTGTTCATCCATCCTCCACCTTACCAGCATCCTTCTGCCAAGCCATAGAAGAGCTAGACGAGCCCACTAAAGGGCAGGTCACAAAAGAGCTCGTAACTCCAGCACTCAAGACAACAGCTGGACCAAAGACAACATCACCCACTTCGGAACCAGAGACACCATCGGGAGCAGTAAAACCAGCAGCATCCATAGACAAGACCGTTGAACCAGAGACAACACTAGCGGTTTGGACAGGGGCAATAGTAGCAACGCCAAAAGGGACAACATAAACATCTTGAGTTAGAGCCACGTCAGAGCCAGCACTAGCAACATCAAAGACAGCTTTAGAAACAACCAAAGCATCAACAGAAGCTCCAGCCAACACATGATCATTTTGAATAGAGCTCGAAATCGAGCCCCCTTCCTTAGAAGCTTTCCGAACCGTATAATGATGATCAGAGGCCCCCAACCACCAAAAGGGCATTTTCTTTGATTTAATCTTATTTGATAAACACCGCGCAACAAGATGCCCAATCTTGTGACAATTCCTACATCTAAATGGAATACCCTCATAATCCAAATTCTCAGTCCAAGAGCCCAAAGGAGAAGCCAAAGTAATTTGCTCAGGGAGACCCTTAGAAACATCTACCTCCACAAGAATACGAGCATAAGTAGTCTTAAAAATTTCAGAGGAGTCTGAATCCATCATTTGGAAATCCCTAATAGCCTCACCCGCAGTTTCCAAAATCGAATCCAGCCAGAGATGAAGGGAAAGATTCGACAATCTTACCCATAAGGGTATTTTATTAAATGACTCTAAGAGAGGATCAAACCCCTGATACCAGGGTTTGGCCATTAGGGGAAAATGCTCCTCCCAAGTGAAACAACTATCACACAAAATCATTTTCCTATCTTCAGCATTTTCAAACTTAACAATAAAAAAACCCCTAGCCATAGGGTATATCTAAACCACATTAGTTAGAATGGATTCCTAATGCTTGGAGATCCAAGCATGCAAAGCAAAGAGTGAGGGCCAAAAAACTCTAAAACAAAAGATAGCAACATTGGAAGAGAAGTCATCCACAGTTTCAGAATCTAGTTTTACCATAATGGGTTTACATACTGAAACCGGTTGCACAAGAGGAGACTGAGAACCCCCCTACCAGCAAGGGTAGGGCCATGGATTCTCGCTTCATAGGCCACCATGTAGGACATTGCAGAACCAACAGACATAGGAGCAACAACTCCCAAACCAGCAGAGACGACAGCTCCTAAAACTGCCTGAGAAGAAGACCTAGGCAAAGAGCCACTAGACCCCAACGGAGGAGGAACAACACCAGCCCTGGCATCGGATCTGACCATGAAGCCCGAGAGTTCAAAATTTTGAGCACGAGTTCACGCGGAAGCAAGAGCGGGAGACATGAGCGGAGCAATTGTAACTATATTTCTAGTTTGCCCTACTAACATATTCCCAGTTACCTATTCACATAATCATATTTAATTATTGTTTAATATCAAACTTATTAACAAAGAGGTGCCTCACGAGGAGATAAATATCTCATACAATTATATATTTTGAACTACATAAAAACAATACCTATTTGGATCACAAGAACCAACAAACCCCATTGATCAAAAGGGGACCAAATGATAATCTAGAGCATAGAATTGAAAAATTCAATGCAAAGGTTTATTCAAAAAACCTCCACCTTCTTTTGCTTATTCTAGGCAATATTATAAGCATAATAGGTGATGATAGCAATCATTCCTTTGTTTCTCTAGGACAAGGGGAGGTGGCGATAAAACACCACCACAATCTTATTCGTTGCTTCCCCTCTTCTATTTGAGATGCTTTTCTGGGGGTAAAGTTAACTCCGTTCAATATTTGCTTCTTCCATTGTCTCTACCTTTGTCCATGATATTGTCAGTTATGGGTCTAGAACCATGCAAATAGAAGTAGCTTTGGATCAATTGTGAATGGAATAAATGGTGTATGCTTAAATTGATGAGGAAATAGGGACAATTGCATGTGCTTATATAGGTAGAATAAATGGAACTTAGGAGGTGATGGTGAAATATTCTGCCACCCTAACATATGTATTTGTATTAGTGGATCTAAGTGAATTGAAGTTGTGGACTATAAAGTCATCTAATGGTGTCTACCACGCCAATTGGCACACTATGTGTCTTGATAGTAATAAAGTAATATTTCTTTACATATATCCCACTACCTATTGAGTTGTGATATAAGTTATGAACATTTCATTGGCATTTTAATCCCCTTTTAAATTTTATACATGTACTATAACATACACAATCATGTTTACTCAAAGACAAAAACCTTCTTGTGTTGTGTATGACACATCTACATTGACGTCCAACTACACTACCCTCAATTTTCTCGATTCTATTGATGCTAGCAATTCTAGTCAACCTATATAATGACCAATGGGTAGTCTGTCTCACATATCTACCTTGATGCCCTATAACATTGACCTCACTTTTCTCAAAACTAATGATGCTAGCAACCATCATCAACTTGTATAATCATGAATGAATAATTGATGGCCCATACACTCTCCTTGCCTTATTAAGAAAAAGGTCATAGTTCATTGCAATAAGAAATGAAGCTTAAAAACCTAGTATGCTCCTCATCAAAGCTAAAAAATAAAAATGAAATATAGAATAAGTATATCTGTAAAAACACATCAAAATAGGGCATGTAGTGGCTAAATGTGAGATAGAGAAAGTGAAATCAAAGAAGCCCTCTTCATGGTGAAAAGGTGCTTCTTCTCAGCATTACATGGTATTATGGAATTCTTCACAGATGGTTGGGTAGGATATTCCTGTCAATAGGTCACAATATTCTAATGTGGGCTTTGTTGGAGATTCCTACTAGCGTAACTATTAGTGATGTCCCTTTAGCTTATGGTTCAATTGATGTTTCTGATAAGGCTCCTACTAGTTCTATTGGTTCTGCACCCACTACTCCAATGATGGATTGTGATAAAGCTCTTGCTAGTGAGTCAAACAACATTGTCCCTTTGGATGATGCTAGCTATGGGGTTGTGTCTAGCACTGGTTCTCATTTGACTAGTTTTGCATAGTGTATTGTCCCCCCCATAGGCATGATGAATTCCATGATGGATTTGATGACCTGTAGGATGTGGCTACAAAGGTGGAAGAAGGATGGATAATGGTAAAAGGTAAACACCCTAAGAGGTCTTTGCCCTCTTTTGATATGACCCTTTGGTCCCATAAGAAGGGGCCCAAAGGAAAATCTTAATGATGGACGGTTTTAGATTTAGGTTTGGATTTTGGATCCTTGCTCTTTATTGTGTTTGCATGTAGTTCTTCCTATGCAATTTTTGTTCCAGGTTGAGGGAGCCTGTTGTTAAAACCCCCGTTTAAGTCTTGATTTGTTCCTTGTTGTGGGCTTTCCTTGAATATCTTTTGTGACCTTTTTGTATAGGGTTTCGGGGCCCCTTCAAAACCTATTTTTCCCATAATAAAAAATACATCAAAATTGTAACACCAAGTCCCTGAAACTAAAAAGTAAAATAATCTAGTCCTATTAAAAATACTATTCAAGTAATTCACAAAAAGTTTGAGAAAATATCCAGTCGGATAAGAGAGTTATCCTCTAACTTCTTGGTGGGTCCTCTAATCTATATTTTGAACTTGTTACACTTTGTTCATCATATGCAACATGCAAATATCTAAATGTCATGTCACTATTGAATGCTTGTTATTAGATAAATGCATTTATGATCCCTCTGTCATGTTTTTTTATTATAATCAACAACTTAACAAGGGGGTTGACCCTCACACAACAACATGAAGGTGTCCAAGAGAACAACAACGCTAAAATAGGGGTGCTGAATTTTATACGCCATCAACAACTTATTAACAAAACATGAACAGAACAAGTGTTGTTAAAGAGAAAATACAAAATAAATAGTACACTAGCACAAAGGCTAGTAGCCCTCCTCAATAGTAAGAGGGTTGTTCACTCACCGCTTATGGGGAAGAGTGTGAGTTTGAAGAACTATTTTTCTTGCATTGTTGAACAACTGTCCAAGTGATGTTTTCCTTAGGATCCCCATCACAAGGGGGAGACACTAATGAATCTTCATTTGGGAATTTGTCTTCACAAAGGACAAATTGTGAAGAAAGTTGAGCATTGTCAGCTAAAGCTTGGAACAAAGTAGGAGCTGAAGGAAAAGAATGGTCCACATGGACAGAGGGGCCCACACTAATAGGATCAAGATTGGTATCCACATGGTTTACAAAAAGGGTGGTATCCACATGGTCTACAATAGGGGTATCACCCATATTTGCAGCAGGAGCATGACCTAAATTTGCAGTAGAAGCCTTACCCAGATTTGTAGTAGGAGCTTCATTATCATTGTCGGCCTATGAGGAGTCCTCGAAGGTAGAATCAGAGAGAGAATCAAAAGCTCAGACAGTCATGATCATCATTTGCATCCTTCAACCAAGTAGCAACTACTTTACAACTTAAAAGAGAACAATATGCAACCATATGACCGATAGAGAAGCATCACCGACATCAAAAGAGAAGACCCTCATAATCCAATGATTGAGTCTAAGACCTCTCCCCAACCATGAGCATCACATCCCTTGGAAGTGGTGTGGATATCCATGTCAACTAAAATGCGAGCAAAAGTAGAACATCCTAATGAGGTTGTAGCTCAAGAAATGACCAATAGAGTTTCCAATGGCCTCACAGCAAGAAATCTCCTAAAAATGGAGTGGAAGATTGGGAAGACAAACCCATAGTATGTGCATGCTAAGAGGTTTAGTAAGAGGGTTAAAGGAGATTATCTAGGATTTGGCAGAAAGAGAGTGATTTCCCCTAATCTATAGCTTGATCAACACCAAATCACAGTCTTCAAAAGAAGAAAATGTAGCAATAAAAAACCCTTTTTCACAAGGGAAAATATCAATTTTATTGGAGACTAAGGATTGCCAAGAACTTGTTACCTAGCAATGTAGATCCATAAGAGAGGGCTAAAGACCTAAAAATCTATAGACCAACTCATGATGTTGGTAGAAATCCACATTATCCACCACATCCAAACCACACACTACTACAAGGGAGGCCTTGGCACAGACAATAGGTTGAGCTTTCACCTTTGGAGGAATAGTAGTAGCAGATTTAGCAGCATGTGCATAGCTCTGTCTACCACCACCAATGGTTTTTTGTTTGAGTGGGGAGGGGGAGGAGGTAACCCCATCCTTAATAGACATAAAGGCAAAAACCCCTCCACCTCATGTGCCAATAATGATGGTACCAACCTCCAACCCAAGTAGAGAAGAAGCTAAGGGATTAGAAATCATTTTCTTCCATTGCCCACCAAGGATGACAACAATTTTCTACACCAAAGATGTGGGAAAAGAAGATTGAGCAATGCCAAGTAATGCCGCAAGATCCCCCTTCCCAGGGGAAACAACCAATGCTGAGGACTCTGGTTTAGAAGCGGGAGAATGAATTGTTACATGGTTCAAAACACAACAAAGAGTCATTGGAGACATCTAGAATGTTACAAGAAAGGTATGTTATGGAAGGGCATAATTCCTCTACTCAATGGTAGATTTCTCTCCTTCTCTACATACACTCAGGCCCTAACCATATTTTTGAGTGCATATATCTACATTTTCACTCGGAGCCCCTTTTTTCTCTTCTCCAACCACACCTTTGTACTCTATATTTATTCTACTCTTTTAATTTGATTTGGAATCCACTATATTTTGACTATGCACGACTCACACATAACCATTTGTAGCCTCCTTCTCACGTATATCCATTTACAACCTCCCTTTTTTTATTTAAAAAAATTCTCATCATTCATTGGATTGTTTAGCTCCAGTTAAACACATAGCTTTGATTTCTATCCACCAAGAAAAATTCCAACCAACATTAATAAATGATTTTGCATATTCATTTGACCAAAAGAATGTTCCCCAGGATTTTGAATTCCATGCAACTGATAAATCAGAAGCCCTTGGGTTTGGGCATTGCCCCTGGGTAGGGGGCTCCTATGGTGGTACTTGGCGTTGCCCAGTCTTTCTCTCTTGCATATACGATGCAATAGATTGTTGTCATCCTTGGTGGGCAATGGAAGACAACAATTGCTAATCCCTTAGCCTCTTCTCTGCTTGGGTTGGAGGTTGGTACTGTCATTCCTAACATTGGAGGTGAAGAGTTTTTTGCCTTTGGTGTTGTTAAGGATGGGGTTCCGCCTGCCCAAAAAATAAAAATAAAAATAAAAAATATGTTGGTGGTGGTGGACAAAGCTATGCTCATGTTGCCAAATTTGTTGTTACTATTTGTCCAAAGGTGAAAGCTCGATCTATTTCTTGTGCCAAGGCCTCTCCTGTGGTGGTGTGTGCCCTGGATGTGGTGGATATAAAATTCCAAATTGAATTAGGTCACGCTAATATAATATAAGATTTCTTGAATGCTAATATAATATTTGTAGACACTAAAAAATGGGCAAGTGCTTTAAAATCAATAAAATGGCTCAAAATCATCAAAATGGACATTATTAAATCAAAGTTGGACAAAATCAATAAAATCAAAGGAAAAATTAAATAATGACATTAAATAATTAAATACAACCTTAAAGGGGTAAAAAACACTATATAATTGATTTTAATCAATTAATTGTATAGTTTTAAATCAAAAATTAAAATGAACCTATTCCTTACATGGCTAATTTAATTAATGATAAAATTTAATTAATCCTAATATCTTTCAACAATAAATTGAGGAACCAATGAAAATTGAGAACACAAAGCACATGGATCACTCAAAGGAATTGAATCTCAATCACACAAATTCAACTTTGAATCTCATCCACTCAATTTTGTCATTTTGTCCAAAGCTTTGAGACAACCATTTAAATTGTCCCCCCATTTAAAAACATTGCAAAATTTTTGACTCAACCAAAGCTAAATCATGATTACTTCACTCTACCCCATACCCTTGGGAATTTACTATAAATGAAATGCATTTTGAGAGCAATAATCATCTTAGAATTCATTTGCAAAGCATCATTACTATAGTCAATTTCTTGAACAATTGAGAGCAATTGAGAGCATTTAGCATTAACATTTCAATTTATCTTTGCATAATGGAGAATTGTGAGCTAGATTAAGCATTGTAGCATTATATTTCTCATTTTAGAAGTGTCACTAGTAGGGAATACAAAGTTGAGAGCTCTACTTACCACAACTAATTAGAGAACCATGAGATGTCATGGATTTTAGTTTCATTTCTTAGTTAAATTTGCATTGTATTTGCTTTGAATTGTTAGTTAATAATCCTAATTTCATGAAGGTGAATAGCATACACACACAAATGGCACCCACCGTGGGGCCTTAGGCCTCATTTCTAACATTTTCATCAAATTTTTATGTGTTTTTGTTGTCACTTTTCTGTGAATTTTTGCAGGAAATGGGTGAAATGACGCGTATGAAGGATTAAAAGATGCCCGTGATCATTGTTCTGACGCCTGACAACAATCAATTGATGCCTGCAAGATAAATTGTCATGCTTGTGAGATAAATTGCTACGCCGGAGACAGTAAAGTGATGCCTAAGACTTGAGAAGTGTCACTTTTTCACTGTCTTTTACCGCCTGTGACAAGCTTTATGATGCAATTTACTGCAAACTGTCACGCCTAGTATCTCTTAACTGATGCCTAGTATTTGTTAATTGTCGCTTTAAATAGCTTTAATCATATGCAATTTTCAGTACTTTTCACGCCTAGTAATTAAAGTGTTACACCTGCTGAACTTTAAATGTCGCTTGTCACTAGAAAGTGACACCTGCTATTTTTAAAGTTATGCCTGCTAATCCTTAAATCACACGTATTAGCTGACTAATGACGCCTGCTACTTTTTGCTTTAATTTGTTGTCAAATCTATAGATTCTATTTTTCTTACTCTATGTCTGTATTTTTTTTTACTGCAGATGAGAAAACACAGAAAGGTTCAAAGGCCAGAGAGCAAGTTCAATCAAGAAGGAAAGGCTTTGGCTAGGAAAATCAAGAAGAAAAACTTTGCTCACATCAAATTTATTCTTGAGGAGTCATAAGAAGAAGAAAATCAGGTATATCAAAACTATCTCAAAATTGTAGGAGCTTACAAAAATAAGTTTGTATCACTTAATTGGATATTTTCTCCTTAGTTCAAGTGAATCTCAAAATTTGCAAATAAGGCTTTAAGATTCAATACATAAATTTGCTTCTTCAAACTTTGTTTTGGTTCCCCTCATTGTGGATGTTTGTGTTGACTAAATTTGTTGGAGGAAAGCACATTGGAAAGGAGTTATAGCCAAGGTAAGCTAAAAAATGACAAAAATCACTAAAAAATGCCCCTAGCTTATGCTAGCTACAAGGAAAGGTAAGCCTCAAACTAGTGAATATTTTCCCTTAAATTGTGGCATTGGTGCATTTCAAAATCTAGTAATTACAAAATAGCTTATCTTTGTTTGGAAAGTTTAGCATTTAGGCCTATGCTCTTCACTTCTTCTAGTGAATCAAATTGCCAAAGGTGTTGAACTTTTTAATTAAGAAGAAAGGTTGAGGAATCAAGCACATAAGATCAAAGCCCCTTGTTTGTAGAAGAGAGTAGAAATACTCAATTCTCTATAGTTAGTGGGTGAAATAATTGAACATTGCTTATTGTGTTTGGGAAATTAAGGAAAAGTCAGGGATATGCTCTTCACCTTTTAGGTGAACCAAATTCTCAAAAACTTGTTCTTAACTCCATTTCCTTGCTTTACATGAACATGCTAGAACATTAGCGGGCCTACCTCCCGAGAAATTGCCTTAACGAGGCCGGTGAGAGGGAACAACCCAAGTGGGAGACAACCACTTTTGTCGCGGTACTTTCCAACCCACTCTAAAAAAAAATACATTGTTCCTTAAAAGGGAAGTGACTAGATTATGTGCAAGTGTCTTCACTTCCTCTAGTAGTCCTTTTGGGGATTGCGCCAAATCGTTCTTTTGTGTGTGTGGGAAGCCCGCAAGTGGGAAAAAGAACTTGCATGGTTTAGAACAGATTATTCATTAAATCCTTGATAAATTAGCAAGCTACCTTATAGAGCCAAACAATGTTAAAAGCCAAATTTGACTATAGGTAGACTACGTGGAATACTTTCTTGTTCAATACTTGTGAAAAATGACTGAGAACATACACTTTAGTGTGGTTTTAGGGACATGATTAAAATTTGATGTGTGTGTTGCAATTGTGTTCCATTTTCAAACAAGAAAATTTCATAAACATGATCTTACGATTTTTAAAATCTAAAATTTACAACCTAATCAGCAAAGTGCCACTTGTGCACGGATAAATACCATGTGTCAGCAGTAAAGTCACGCATGTGACTGTTCAAAAAATGCTTATCAACAATAAAGTCACGCCTGAGATATATTAAGTGACGCATGTAAAAATTGGAAATATGCCTATCAATAGTAAAGTGTCGCCTGCATACCTGCAGTGTGCCACCTAAATCAATTCTAGTTGACACGTATCACTCTTTAAGTCACGCCTACATGCAGGCAAGTGACACCCAGAAACAAAAAAAGGGCAAACAGTGAGCATTTCCTGAGGGTGTCAAAAAATTTTGGTTCCAGGTTCAGATACCCTTTTGGCTGTTTTATTTTGTCCAGTACCCTACCTGGTTAGAAATCCTGGTTTTGAGCAATTTTGAAAATTTCACAAGGATTCAGCCATAAACAAGCAAGATCAAGTCTATTTTCAAACGGTTTATGTTCATGCATGTTTTTACTCGATCATATTACGTAAAGAAAACCTTGCAAGCAGGCGGGACTTATCTGAGACAAGAGCTTCCTTACCCAAGTGATACTTCTACCACCCCAAGAGTACCCCAAGAATCACCCGTTCAAGAAGCAAAAACCAACATGATGTACTACGGTGGCTTGGGTAATAACAACAATAGTGGCATCGATCCAAACAATCAGGGTGATGCCAATAATGGTGGTATGGACCCAAACAATCAGGGTAACACCAATAATGGAGGAATAGACTCAAACACTCAAGGAATTGATAACACTAACCCTAAGGCTAATGGTGAACCAACTACCGAAGATGCCACTGATGAAAGGGTTAGTGAGGCTATACAAAGTCCTTATTTCTTGAAGCTTATGGAGAAAGCAATGGAAAGAGACAAAGAAAAGCACTTTCTGGATCTAGCAAGAAAGGGACTTAAACTCCCTCGTGACTATGATGTTAATCAACTTAGACCACCTGAAGTTGAAGAGAGCCTGTTTGATATAATGAATAAGCAATTTAAGTTATTTCAGATGCAATTGGACATGATAAAACAAAGTGGGGCTCCAAATCCCTTTTCCATAGAAGCATTATGTCCATTTCCATTTGACAAAAGTCTAGTCACGGTACCATTCCCTATCAACGTAGTATTTCCCAAGTATGATAAGTACGAAGGAACATCGGATCCTCAAGACCATCTATGGGAATTTTGTGCATTGAGCTTGGAGTTCATGCATGATACTACTTATTTAATGAGATTATTTCCAAGAAGCTTAGGAGGTATGGCCATGGAGTGGTTTTCAAAATTATCATCCGACATTAAAACCTTTGAAGAGCTAGCTTCAAAATTTGTGGCACACTATTCATACAACATCAAGCACGAAGTCACAATGATAACTTTATGCAATACCAAGCAAAAAGAAGGAGAAGGATTTCTCATTTTCCTACAAAGATGGAGGATGATATTTTCTAGGTATCCTAGGAGTGTACCCAAAAAAGAGAAGATGGATATCTTCATCAATAGCTTGAGAAATGAGATGAATTATCGGTTGAGAATGCAATGTCCTAAGACCTTCCAAGACCTTATTGAGAATGGAGTAACCACGGAAGAGGTATTAGTTAAGAGTGGAGAGTTAAAACTCTACAAAGATAATAAGAATTACAATAACAATACCTCCAATAACAACCATAACAACCAGAATAAAAAAATTTCTAGCAACTATAATCGGTTTGGGTTGAAGAACAACAATAAAGGAGTGGTCAATGACGGTGTTGTTGATTCTAGCAATGTAAAAGTGACTCCCTTTGCTCTCACAAGAACACCTAATCAGGTGAATAATGCAAATCAGGCTCCCAAAGTGCCTAACAATAGCAATACCAATAGTGGCAATTTTGGGAACAACCAAGGAGGTAACAAGTCTAACAAATTCTTGGTACCAACTCCCAAGAGGAACTTCATGCCTTTGGGTGAGCCTCTCAAGAAAGCATTAAGGACTCTCATTGCCAACAAGATCATTAATTTACCTAGCATTCAACCCTATGAGCCACAGAATAAACCCAGTTGGTGGAGTGAAAATAGTCATTGTGAATATCATAGAATTCAAGGTCATCAAACAAATGAGTGCTTACAATTGAAGAACATGGTGCAAGACCTGATTGATAATGGTACAATCACTATTGAAGGGCCCCAAGGTAACAAAGATCACACAGTGTTTAAGCAACCTTTTTATAATCATGACAAAGGTGAGTCATCCAATGGGAATAAACAAAGTAGCAACAATTGAAATTTTGCGCCTCATTATGACAAAGTCGTCAATACTTTATCTAGTCATGAGCATATTGTCAATACTATTGTGATCAAGGAACAACCTCAAAAAGAAACATCTAATGTTATCACTAGGGGGCAGAATTCAAGGATTACCCTACAAGGGGTTGGTCCTAAACCTGTTGGTCCTCTGTAATCTAGCATTTTGGTGAAACAAATTGCTACGACAGCAAAACCATATAGTTTGGTGGATCAACTACAAAAGACTCCAACACAAATATCCATCTTGGAGTTATTAAAGTTATCGCCAAATCACAAGGAAATCTTAGAGAAAGCTTTAGTGGAAACTAATGTTCCTACCAACTTGGAGGAGAAGTTTCAGAATATGGTAGGTCATCTCAGTGCACCTCATTGCCTTTCATTTTCAGACCATGATGACATGTCCATTACTCATCCCCAAAATCTGCCATTGCATATAGAAGTCTTGATTGAAAGACATAGGGTCAAAAGAGCTCTCATAGATGGGGGAGCTGGTCTGAACATTTGCACTTTGAGTCTTGTCAAATCTCTAGGATTATCCGAGTCATGCATTGATCCTACAAAAATAATTACCATAAAGGCTTATGATGAAGTGGAAAGAGCTTCAAAAGGCATGATTATGTTGCCCATTCAGGTTGGACCAGTCAAAAAGGACACAAAATGCCAAGTCTTAGATATGAAACTAACTTATAATATCTTATTGGGAAGGTCGTGGATCCATGAGATGCGAGCGGTTCCATCCATGTATCATCAATGCATAAAATTTCTATACATGGGTGAGGAAATCATAGTTGGAGGGGATTCAAATCCTTTCCAGTATTGTAATGTACTAAAGCCTCTCCATGAATTATTTATTCCACATAACCGAGAAGGGATTATCCAAAGAGCTACCATTGAAAACATTAAAGTGGATGATCCAAAGTTAACATTAAGTGCTACTTCTACTTCAAGTCCTCCTTGAACTAACTCAACTACATCAACTAAAGGAAAGGAGAAAGTGAGTTATGAGGATCCAACTTCAAATAAAAATTTAGAAAAAGCATTTATACCAAAGGTAGAATTTTCAAAACCCACTAAAGAAGAGAAAGATAAAGCTAAAGAGGAGCATTACAAAAAAATGAGTGAAATGATGCATACATTTGAAAAACAATGTAAAATCAGTTCCAAGGGAGTAGGGGAATATTCTATTTCCTTATTCGACTTACCCACATCTCCAAGAACACATGGGAAACCGTCCAAGGAACATCTTCCTCATAAATATAACTCTTATTTTGTAAGAGAAAATGACAAGGCAACATTTGACAAAGAGGAAGATGAAGTTCTCCAATGGCTTTATCACGATGAAAATGATACCTCAAATACTCCCATGGAGAGAATCCAGCACATTAACATTCAAACCAATCAATATGGCAAAGGATTCGAAATAATGCAAAAAATGGGGTACAAGGGAAGAGGACCCTTAGGCAAAATAAATAGAGGCTTGCTAGAGCCTATTGAACCTTCTTGGAGGTCAAAGGAGGAAAATTCAGGGGTAGGCTACCAACACAAAGGAGAAAGCTCCTGCCCCATGCATGATTCATATCCTCAAGTGAACATGGTGGAATCCGATGTGGATAGTGATGATTCCCAGGATTATGAATGGGATACTTTATCCGATGAATCATGCTATGATAAAGAAATTTTCACCATACATGCTTATGCTAATGTTCCAAGGCAACAAACTCCAAGGCGTGAAGAGCCCATCATACAAGAACTCAATATAGGACAAGCACCCGTTAATCAACCATGGATAGAGGAATTTTGGGAACCCTGGGAGGAAGATGATTCAAACGTTAGGATTAATCCACATATTGTATTTCCCATGCTATTTCCTATAGAAGTCCTTGAGGACTCAAGTGAAGAGGACTTTGATGAGGACTCAAGTGAAGAGGACTTTGATCCTTCTTCCATGGACCATCTCGAGGAAGCTCACGTCATAGACCTTAATGATACAATGTACAAACCATCCAATGAGGTCATGTCCATAATTCCAACCGATAACACTTTGCCAAATGAATCCCTATCCTTGATGCACCCTGACCTTATTGATTGGGACCTAAACGAGGCAAGTGACTTACTCTATTTCCCAAATGATGAAGCAATGAGCCAATACTTAAATGCGGTTGAGCCCTCTTTCACCAATGAATTTGAACCGAACATGATGAGAGCAGCAGGGGTCCAAGCTCTTAATCCAAAGAAAAAAATAAAAAAAATAAAAAAATGAAAAGTTCTAGTGATGAAAACCACTATGTGGCAGCACTAGAACCAAAAAAAGTAAAGATAAAAGATGTTTCCTATGGTGAAAACCCAACTATGGCGCCAAAGGAAGAGAGATTGGATACCCTACCCAAACATGAAGAAGAAAGGTCACCGATTCTCATAGAGCCAACAGAAAAGGTCAACATTGGAACAGAATTGGATCATAAGTTCATACACCTAGTAGCGTCACTTACACCTTTACAAAGAAAGGATTTTATCAAGTTTTTCCAAGAAAAACAAGTGAAATTTGCATGGTCCTATTTTGACATGCCAAGATTGGATCCCGACTTCATTATGCACCATTTGAATGTTAAACCAAGGGTTAAGCCTGTCAAGCAGAAGTTGAGAAAGATGCACCCACATGTAGCCCTCCTAGTCAAAGCTAAATTGGAAAAGTTGTTGAAGGTAGGATTCATAAGAGCAATTGCATATGCCAAATGGATATCCAATATTGTACCGATTTTAGTGGCTATCCATCTATTCATTAATGGACGGTTTTAGTGGCTACAATCAGATAAAAATTGCACCCAAAGACCAAGAGAAGACAACCTTTACATGCCCTTGGGGTACCTTTTGTTGGAACGTAATGCCCTTCGGCCTTAAAAATGTTGGAGCCACATACCAAAGGGCAATGACTACTATTTTCCATGATATGATGCACACCTTTCTAGAGGATTACGTGGATGACATATTGGCAAAGTCACACAAAAGAGAACACCTACAAATTCTGGAAAAGATATTCACAAGATTGGAACAATTCAAAGTGAGACTTAATCCAAAAAAATGTGCTTTTGGAGTTCAATCTGGCAAATTACTAGGCTATATAGTTTCAGCAAAAGGGATTGAAGTAGATCCAGAAAAGGTCCAAGCTATAATGGATATGGAGATTCCAAAGAACATAAGTCAAATGAGGTCCCTCCAAGGCAACATTCAATCAATAAGGAGATTTATCTCTCAATTGGTGGAAAAGTGTCATTCATTCACAAGGTTACTACACAAGGACACTATTTTCATGTGGGATGAAGAATGCGACAAAGACTTCACCTTGTTGAAGACTTATCTAATAAATCCACCAATCCTAATGCCACCAATCAAGGGAAAACCGTTGCTGCTATACATATCTGCCACCGAGAGGTCTCTAGGAGTTCTTTTGGCGCAAGAAGATGACCAAGGGAAAGAAAGAGAAATCTACTATTTGAGTAGAACATTTATCAAGTATGAACTCAATTACACATTCATGGAAAGATCTTTTCTAGTGGTTGTCTTTGCTTCACAAAAAATGAGGCATTATATGTTGATGCACAAGGTGAAACTTATTGCAAAAATTGATCCTCTAAAATATTTGCTAAACAAAATTGCCTTAATAGGTAGGATAGAAAAATGGGTAATGACATTAAGTGAGTTCGACATTGAGTATGTGGATAGGAAAGCCATAAAAGGACAAGTGATAACAGATCACTTAGCAGAAAACCCATTGATTTCTACGCAAACCATTCAAGTGGATTTTCCAGATTCAGCAATTGTCAACATAGAGGCCAAGACATGGAAGTTGTATTTCGACGGGTCATACACCCAAGGAGGTTTTGGGGCCAGCATACTATTGATTACCCCTCAAGGGTACACTATCCTAAAGTCATAAAAGCTTTTGTTCCCATGTACAAACAACATAGCAGAATATGAGGCTTTAGTCATTAGCATTAAGATGGCTCTAGAATGGAACATCACCGAGTTACAAGTATATGGAGACTCTCAATTGATAATCAATCAGATCAATGATGAATACAATACCAAAGATGAAAAACTAATGTCATACAAGACTATGATAGATGCTTGGAAAAAGTACTTTGCTTTGATAACCTTTGAACAAATTCTAAGAGAGAAGAACAGAGCAGCTGATGCAATGGCGACCTTGGCTTCCTTACTTCAAAAACCATATCAGAATGAGAAGTATGAATTCTTGGTGGAAGAGTTGGCAAAACTAGCATTTGACCTTCCCGACACCCAAATTGTTGCCTTACTCAATGGACATGACTCACCTTGGTACAGCCCTATCTATACCTATCTCAAAGACCAAGTGTTACCTATAGACCAATCTCGAACCTAAAAATGAAATTTCATTCGACAATCAGCATGTTACATAATCCTTTATGAAATATTGTACCGTAAGGGTCTTGACGGGACATTACTTAGATGTCTAGAGGAAGAGGAGTCTAAGTTAGCTTTAAGTGAGGTTCGCGAGGGCATTTGTGGGTCGCACTCAAGCGGATTAAACCTAGCCAAGAAGATCATTCGTATGGGGTATTTCTGGAAAACCTTAGAGAAAGATGCTTGTCACTTTGTCAGAATATGCAGCAAATGTCAATACCATGGTGACATGATACATGTGCCAGCACAAGAATTGCACCCATTTGTTACACCATGGCCATTCTATCAATGGGGATTTGACTTGATTGGCGTAATCTATCCACCATCTTCCAATGGGCACAAGTACATCATCACCACTATGGAATATTTCACAAAGTGGGTAGAATTCATTCCTTTGATCACGACAACGGGCAAACAGATCTCCATGTTCATACTCAATCACATCATTTGCAGATATGGTATCCCTCATGCCATAATCACAGACAATGGAAAATAATTCAAAAACAAAGATGTGGATGAACTTTGTGGCACATTCCATATTACTCATCACTCTTCATCCATTTATTATCCTCAAGGAAATGGACAAGCCGAAGCTACAAATAAGAATATTTTGAAAATCTTGAAGAGATCGGTAAATAAGTTAGGAAGAGATTGGCATGTGCAAATTAACCCAGCATTATGGGCCTATAGAACTGTTATACACTGAGTTTTGCACCTTTGTTTCAAGCTCTCTTGGTCTTGATAACTCAGTATAACATGGGAATCATCTCAAGGTTGTGGGACCTTTGCTAACAGAGATGAGACCTCCAAGTTCTAGGCTGGTTCCTCTTGGATTATCACCTTAGTTCGCTCTTAAACAAGAAATTAAATCTTTAGGGGAAAAAGGATAGAAGGAATGCATGAAAGGGAAATAATAGGAAAGCAAACTACCTACTAGGTGATGCACCGAAATTAGGGTTTGGATCTCAGTATAGAGGAATGAGATCAATGGAGGAATCAAGTCTAATAAGTCACCACTCACTAGATAGGCTTGCATAAGTATTTCATAGGAAGGCCTGAACAGAAGACTCAACCTATGACCTGCAAACAAACATCCTCCTCTGCAACTAGGTGTAGGAATGAGACAAGATTGCTAGGGGCTGTAGCATACCCACAAAACATCTAAATCAGGTCAGACACAGTAACACACAAAATCACAAAAAGTGAGAGGGACCAGGAACCCCAATTTCTATTGACAGCATTCATAAACTTCAATCCAATAAGAGATAACTCACATAAGAAGGCATGAGGACAACAAGAGTGTCACAAAATGCTTTGCCATATCTGAATTATCAATGGGAGATTACAAAGAGTAGAAAACCAGAGGACAGAAAAGTGTCTCAGATAGCTTTCTAGGAAAGAAACTTTCCTTTTTACAAAATGTGAACTCTGAGCACTAAGGCTCCAAAAAAAAAAATATATACAACACTCACTGCACGCAGGCAGGAATCAAATGTCTAACTAGGGTTACAAATTTTACAATAAAATAACAAACCCTAGGGTACTGAGAATTAATGCCAAGTCTGATCATGAATATCCTCCTGCAACATCATGGTCGATCAGATAAATGACCTTGAGTACCCATCCCTGTACCGCAAGCAGCCTGCAGACAAGCAACCTTGACCAACCAACCCACCTGTAAGCCCACTAAGTCATAAAGACTCCAAATCCGATCTCAGATCCTGGAAAGGACCACAAATGGTTGTCTAAAAGATATCTACAAATTGGCCCACCATGAATGCCATCAAAGTACTTCACAGGGACAAGAATCGACTCATGGCGGCCAGCTGGACCTCTTCATCATCTTCGCAACCTGCAACCATCCTAACGACATCAATTTTTAGTTACCCACACCTGCAAACATCTCCCTCAGAAGAAAGCCCGCCAAAACTAGCCGCACCACTTTGAAATAGCACTAGTCGCATGATCGCATGAGCCCAAAAGCCTTCATGCGATCATGCGACAAGCCTCATTGAATCCATCTCCGCTTTGCACACGTCCTGCAAACAAACACTGGCAAAAACCCGGGCCCGAGATCACATTGCCTTTTGAAAAAATGTTGGTCGCATGATCGCATGAGCTTAGAAAGCCACATGCGATCATGTGACAAGCCCTCTGTTAACTGCAACCTGCCATGCAAGACACCTGGCCCCGTAAAAAATCCACCTGTCAACCACGTGGACCAACAGGAAACTCGCACGGGCTGGATCCACCTTGACTTTCCTTTCTTCAGTTACTCGGCACTGTTTTGACTACAAACCCCAACTCGGCCTCCACCTCAAGTTCATCTTTTTCCTTAGTCACCAAGTCGTATAATGTTTTCCTTAACCTCAGTTCTATTCAGCAACTACGCGAAATCCATTAACCGCACATCCGCCAAGTCTGGAGCCCTGCTAAATCATATCCGCGATCATGCGAACAAGGAAACACTTAATCAGACACCGCCAAGTTTAGAGGACAAAACTGACCTCCTCTAAACTTCCACCATTAAAATCTGGCACCACTGACAACTGCATTGTCATCGCAATCTCTCAGCCAATCAGCAACGAACACACCAGCCAAGAAAGGACCCACCTGCAGAAGAATCTCATCGGACGGTTGTCGCATGATCGCATGGGGTCGGAAGATCCCATGCGAACATGCGACCACCGTCGGATCTTCCGCCCTGGCACCTGCAAGATTCTCTAACAAACGGACCCACGAGCCACCGAGATTCTAATCGGACAGTTGTCGCATGATCTCATGGGCTTGAAAGATTCCATGAGATTATGCGACAGCTGTCGGATCTTTACCGCACTGGCAACGGTCATGAGGACTAGGACCCACCTGGTTAGAGTTGTGCACTTAGGGTCAAAAACACAGAAGGTTTTCAAACCGGAGGTTGAAAACATAGAGAGTTTTCGACACTAAACACTTTTGGAACCCTGCAACCTGAACACTTCCTGCAAGCTTTAAAATTGAATATCTTCCTGGGTATTGCGATTCAACGTGTGCGATTTGAATAGGAGTTTGACAACACATTGAAGATAATGGAGTTTAGAGCGCAAAGCATAAAACTTTGAGGATCTACTTCGCAAGTGAAAACAAGTTGTAGCAGGGCGGGATAAAAATAGAGACTTGGAAACTTGGCCAAATTTGCAGAATAGGAAATTTTGGGCAACAAGAACTAGCATTCGAACACCTACAAGAGCTACACCATTTTCACTAGTTTATGGAGCCGAAGTTGTTCTACCATTGGAGGTTGAAATCCCATCTTTACGAGTATCATTACAAGGGTTGATAATAGATGAGGACTATAGAGTTGCCCGACTTCAACAATTAGAGTTGTTAGAAGAACACCAAACGCAAGCCTATGAACACTTGAAAGTCTATCAGAACAGGATCTCAAGAAACTACAACAAGCATATCAAACTGAGAGTCTTTCAAGTAGGTGACTTAGTACTAAGAGAAAATCCCAAAAATCAAGTCGAAAGAGAGAAGAAGGGTAAATGGGAGGTGAATTGGCTTGGCCCGTTCATCATTATTTCTCCATTTGGAACGGGAACTTATAAATTAGCAAATTTTGACGGAGAAGAGCTACAAGAACCTATCAATAGCATCCATTTAAAGAGGTTCTGTACATGAGCTAGATGAAAGAGTATAAAGAGTATCAGATGAGGAGCATCATATTTATTGTACATAGTCAAAAGAGATCTTGAAAATACCAAAAAAATGAAAAAAAAAAAGAAAAACAAAAAAAAATTGAAAAAAAAGAAAAAAAGAAAAAAAGTGCCTTGGTGAAAACCTAGCAATAGGTGCCTTGGTAGCAAAAAAAGAGAAAAAGACCCAAAAGGTGAAAACTTGGCAATCAAGCGCCTTTTGTTCCCTTAAGTCATTTCCTAGTTGCATGTGTACATATTGCATTCCCAACATCTCACTTGTCAATCTTCATTGCATTCGTCATTTGTACATAGTCATAATAAAACCCATCAACTGCATTGTTGCATTGCCTATTTTGCCCTAAGTTTGTCGCACGATCACATTTATCACTTGGGGGCAAGAAAGGATTGGATTTTTGGTACAAACGGATTCAATCAGTGCTACATTCAGCCACAATATCAAAGAGAATTATCAGAGCTTCAGAAGAGAGAGATTTTCATTAAACCTTTGATAGATATCATTGTTCACACCTAAGTATTCCAATCCCACAACTTGGTCCTTGAGCCTTCATTGACTTTATTATTTGGGATTAAAAATTGAAAACACTTTAAAGATCAGAATGTTTGGAAATTCTACTTGAAAATCTTGATAAATTGCAAAACACTTGAAGCTTTCTTTTGATGATCTTTATTGAAATGACTTTTATCACATCTCTTTAGTTACTCGATGATGTTTTGACTAGATTGGCAATGATAGAGACATGATATTTTCTTGCCTTTGAGTGACTGTTTTGAGGGAGATCCATCAACTTACATGAGAATTCATCTAAAGACATGGTCATCAAAGAACCATCGAGGACTATCACATAAGATGAAGAATTGACCTTTGCTTGTTTATGCAAACAGATACCTTGGCTATTTAGATCTTCCATATCTTAATACCAAAATCCACTTGCAACATTGAATCCATTGAAACCGGTATTCATACTCCCATAGTTGGTCATCCAACTAGTGAGGGTTGTACTAGTTCCCAAAAGGAGGTTATCAAAAGCGATGAAAAGCGGTACTCATATCATCATGATGTGGTCAGTGATGATTGTACTTGCTTTAATGGTCCTACAATGTTCAATGATGAAAATATTTTCCTATGGCATTTCTTTGCTAAAAAGCTAGTGACACTTAGTTGCATTGCATTGCATTTTCATGTTAGATTAAGTGCATGTTTGTGGTATTTTTCCAAGGGAAAAGGGGTTCAGTTAATCAGCTTGAGTAAAACATTAAAAAGGGGGGTTCAATTAAATATTCATCCTTGATTCAAATCAATCATGTGAAATTACCTTTTGCATTCATCCATAGCATTAATCATTATTCGTTATCCATATATCAAAGAAAAGAAAAGAAACAAATTCATTCATCATACATCATTTGCATACATATAGGAAAGAATAAAAATTGCATACATTCAAAAAAATAAAAAACATAGGGGCATCCACATCCATATTTCCATTAAAGCTTTACATCCATATACATTGAAAAATAGAAAAACATATCAAAATTCATAACATCATTGCATTCATCTCTCTATATCATAAATGAGATACATTGCATTCATAGCATAATCAAAGTAAATGCATCATAAAACATCATATAGCTGCATATAAAGATGATCTCACATGAACACATCAAAAGAATCAAGGAAATTATATCGTTATATAAATGTTCATAATATCAAATGAGCCATCAAATCAGTACATCAAGATACAATGTCATCAACAAAGTGATACATCAAATGTTTTGATCAATAAATATGAAAACATGATACAATAGACATCAACAATGAACAGATTTGTAATCAACAATCATGATCCCATAGCAACACTCAATCCATCCCTAGCACCTGATCCATCTGGACCCCTATCATCATGTCTATCCTGTGAAGGAGGAGCTTGAGAAGTGCTAGCCATACTGGGTCTCTGAGTCACATAAGTCATAAACTGCTACATCAAAGTAGCCACCTGGTCTAGTCTACCAACAACAGTAGATACATCTGTCCTCAATGACTGAACATCTCGTGATAGATTGTCAATACTAGGACCACCCTGAGATGACTGACCCATATCCTATGATCTAGGAACCTATGGAGGTACCTACTGTGCCAGAATCTGATCTTGTTTTACCTGATCCTAATCCTGTTGTGCTAAGGCAACCCGCTGTAACTGAACCAAAGGATCCAAACCACCAAGAATCTATCGAACAACATCTACATGAGCCTATCTCTGAGCCTCTGTTGTCTATGTCATCTCTGATGTCTATCACCTGCTGCTGCTCTAGGATGTACAATCTCAGCCCCATGATCATCCCTATCCCTATCCCTAGCATGTCCACTTCTCACCTGTGGCCCATCTCGTCCTCAACCCATGACCTGAGGAGCTCTCTGTCCTCATTGACCTCGTCATCTCCAATGTCTCCTCCTGCCACCACCACCATCCCCATCATCATCACCTCCGTCATCCTCTAATCTCTCATCACGTCCAAGGATAGGCTCTGTTGGATCTATAAAATAAAGAAATATGTTCCAAGCCCACCAGTCTCGATACTCATGTGACATACCAGCATTTGCAACACCCCCAAGAAAATCCCATCTGCAGTACGCCAAATGAGTAATCTGATCACAGGCAAACTAATAATCAATCTGAGCACCCCACATGGATCACTCTGCTTGGACTCTAGCATATAATGTTGTACCCTGAGGCATATCCTATACTCTACCGTACTGTTGGGAAACTCGACCAAAGAAAAACTGCTCAATAACAGTAGTAGCTCTACCAATCATCCACCGAGGAGCAAACATATATGGGAGCTCATCATCATCCTCCCTCCATCTCTTGCAACCTATATATGGACGCCACTAAACCTGATCAAGATCATCAATCTGACGACGCCAATACTCAAGTTTTCCTAGATGATGTTGGACAACCATACCACCATATAGAAAGCAATAAGGAAAACCCCGATGCCAAATCTTGTCTGATACTGGCCTAGTGATGGGAAGATGCTCCCATATCCATAACTGCAAGATCACAACACCTGTCGATAAAGAAGAACTCTCTCTATATACAACCTCATGCAAATCATGATAAAGTTGAGCAAGGACACATGAACCCCAATTGAACCTTCGAGGCTGTGCAAGCAAGTCCTCGAGTATCCTGCCCCATCCAACTGAGAAGCCATGACCTTGCCAGTCAGGAAGCAGTAATCCACCGATCAAAGCACCCAATACTGCTGGCAATGTGGGGAATGAAGCGAACTATGCCCACGTGATCGTGTCATCATCAATAGTGTTGTCTCCAAACACTCATCTGCAGACTATACTATCATAAATAGAATCGTAATATACCATCTCCCCTCGATAAGAAATGCGTAACAATCTGTACACGTCCTCCGGAGTGATGGTCATCTCTCCAAAAGGTAGATGGAAGGTATTGTGGTCAGAGTGCCAACGCTCTGCCACAACGGTAAGTAGGCTACGGTTCAGCTAGAACTGCAGGATGTCAAGTAGGAATCTAAGACCACACAACTCAGTCACTTGAAACTCAGTTGGAGTCAAAGTCTAACCTAACTCAATGACCCATGAAGCGACGGTCCGTATATACAACTTACGAAAATGTGCCTGTTTGGCAAAATCAAGAGAATCATATCAATTTTCTATATCCGTGAATCATTTTAAGTCAATCAATTCTATCAGAATCGAAGTATCAAGCAATCAAACCCAGTACCATTTGTTCGTGTCTCTATGTCTTGAGAGTGAATTATCAATCCTACCTATCAGAATCCTACTTATTAGTTTTTCTATCCTATCAGATTGACAAATCACATTCATTGGTACTATTATCCTGATATCCTAATCAATTGTTTTGTTAAACTACAATAGACCTAACCATCTGGGAAATCAATCAATCAGTCAGAGTTATTCAAATTTTTATCAGAAAATCAAGTTGGAAATTTCAAAAAAATTTCAAAATCTTGCAGGCGTCATTTGCCGATTACCACATGACATTTTACCTTATGTGGTGCAGAAAAGGTATTACGTGGTGCTTTATTATTAACACACGTCATTTCACATATCACGCGGTACTTCATAGTGCTAGGTGGTATTTTAAGGAGCCTAGGCGACATTTTACACCTGGGGTTTTATAGGCGAAAAAACATATCTAAATTGGCATAAAAACCCTACTAGTACGCGGAAACATATCAGTATCAGGCGACATTTAAAGATTTCAAAGCGGCACTTTACTACGCGAAGGTGTGAGTAAAAAGCACAGATGCAGCATTTAACAAGCTTACGTGGAATTTAACATTTCCTACGCGGCATTTTGCAAAATCGAAACTATGAAAGCAAGAAAAAATTGCAATAAATGTGGAAAAAGAGCAATAAATGCACAAGGAAGGTTAAGAATGACTCACTAGAGGTCCATAGTCCAACGGCCTTTGATAGCGACAACCTCTCTCAAATTGGTGCTCGTGAATCGGGACAACCATTGTAAAAATCAATGAAGGATCAGAGCAAAATAGGTTGAAAAACCTAGATTTTCAACCAAGGCTAAATCATGATTACTTCACTCTACCCCCTACCCTTGGGAATTTACTATAAATGAGAGGCATTTTGAGAGAAATAATCATCTTAGAATTAATTTGCAAAGCATCATTACTATAGTCAAT
Source organism: Chamaecyparis obtusa (assembly GCA_027943335.1). Taxonomy (NCBI): domain Eukaryota; kingdom Viridiplantae; phylum Streptophyta; class Pinopsida; order Cupressales; family Cupressaceae; genus Chamaecyparis; species Chamaecyparis obtusa. The sequence continues at coordinate 1,083,960 of BSBK01001136.1, forward strand.
TTCTTGAACAATTGAGAGCAATTGAGAGCATTTAGCATTAGCATTTCAATTTATCTTTGCATAATAGAGAATTGTGAGCTAGATTAAGCATTGTAGCATCATATTTCTCATTTTAGAAGTGTCACTAGTAGGGAATACAAAGCTGAGAGCTCTACTTACCACATCTAATTAGAGAACCATGAGATGTCATGGATTTTAGTTTCATTTCTTAGTTAAATTTGCATTGCATTTGCTTTGAATTGTTAGTTAATAATCCTAATTTCATGAAGGTGAATAGCATACACACACAATGTTCAAGGCAGTAGATTGCGAAGAATGTACCAATCTTATAATCATGTTAATATCAAGATTGAATTAATGTCTTAAAGTCTTTTAATGAATGTTGATGTTGTGATATGCATCATATAGAGAATCCCGAGACAATGTAGATGAAATTACTTGGTTGACATTAAATGAATTGTTCTTATATCTCAAGTTCAATATATTAGTGTGTTAGGTCACATTTAAGTATTTGCATGACTATGAGGCAATATTGAAAATTTGTGCTACAAGCATAATGTGATGGGATGGGCATGATGCTTAAATCACATGGATAACCATGTTGATTCACTAACTTTTTAGGTTATTGCAAATATGCATAGATTGATGTGATTTTTAATCTTGTTTCATTCCTTAGTTTATAGTCGTAGATCTTGTCACAAGGTGTCATGTGTTAGGGAAGCCAAGAAGAGTCAAGTCTTCTTGTTGGATATTGATTGTGAAGGATACATTCTTTGGCTAATAATTGGAAAACTTTAAGTCACTTCCATCAGATATGTTTGACTCTACAAAACTATTAATAGTGTTATAGTGGAATTCAATAAAAGCTAGGGAATAATGCAACCCAAAGCATTAGGTTTCTTGAAGATTTAGTGCTAGATAGGTTATGTGAGAAGATAACTTTTTGTTCTCATATTTATGGATTGACTATTACATCACACTTCTTTCAAAGTTTCCATACGGGATTGGCCCATGGGATGTTCATCTCTTCAACATAATATATTGAGCATTTTTTCCTAATTCTTCATTGATCTTCTTGAATTTCAATATGATGTTCATTTAACCCACTTAGTTTGTGTCTAACAATTTTAAATCAATAACCAAGTCCTATGCATGGCAATTGTATGATCTCCATAGCAAAGTGTATTTGTGCATGTGTCATATTCCATGGAGACTAACCAAGTTATGACCCACAAAGGAATAAAAGGAGTGAGAAATAGTAAAAGTGAGAGAACGATGTGTAATAAACCTTAAAGGTGTTTAAATGAATAAAAATAAGATTGCAAATTGAAACCACATAACAATATATTTATTTAAGAAATTCTAAAATCAATATCACAAAGAATAATTTGCTAAAATTTATAGAATTAACATCTAGATTGATCATTAAAAACATGACCAAAAAAATCCCTAAGTACATCAATAACTTTTCATACCCATTCAAAAATTTTAAAAAAATCACATTCTATACAAAATGCCTGCCGAGTAGTGCAAACCAATGATTATTGTAAGTACAAGAGTTTTCAAACAAGAGAGTGTGAAAGGAAAAATGGCAAACATTATTGTAGAAGATGATTTTGAATAGAAATAAGTTGGGAAAACTAAGAAGAACAAAGATATAAACGCTTTGGGCCTTCACAAATTTAGCAATGATCAGTTACAGATTTTTTAATTATCACTATGAATTTGTGAATTTATCAGATGTTATCGAAATTCAGCAATGTTAATTTATCACTATCATCGCTTGATAGAATCGTGGTAAAAATTGACGTCGGTTCGCTTGTATTACTAAAATTGGAGAAGATGAGACTTCAGAAAAAAATTTCCTAAATAAACAATAAACTTATTTGGCTGTCATTGAATTATCACACATAAAATTTGATGTCTTTACGACTGTCACCATCGAATTGACTATAAATTTGGCGTTCATTTGATTGTCATGTTCTTAGCGTTGTTAAATTTGAGGTTTATTTGGCTGTCATAACTAAACAAATTGTGTAAATTTGACGTCCATCTAATTGTCACGTCTGAATCTATGGCATAAATTCGACATATGTTTAACTGTCACACAAAATTGACATCCGTCTAATTGTCATAGCCACAATTTTTTCGGATTAAATTTGATATTTGTTTAGTTGTCATATCGAAAGTATTAAATTTGATGTCCATTTAACTGGCATCTTGGACTCCAGAGTATAAAATTTGACGTTTGTTCAGTTGTCATTGATTAATAAAAGTGTTTAAATTTGATGTTCATTTACCTGTGAGATCCGACGATTGAATGTAAATTTGACGTTTGTTTAACTCTTGCATCTTGAATATTTTGTTTAAATTTGACTTTCATGTGACTGTCATTTCTGATTTATTTGTATAAATTTGATGTTCATTTAGCTGTCATTGTAAGACTTCAGATTAAATTTGACGTCCATTAAACTGTCATATCATAATTTCCACATTAAATTTGACATCTGTTTAACCGTCATTCTCAAAATAGTAGACAAATTTGACGTCTGATAGACTGTCTTTTGACCGACTTACGTTACAAATACACAACTTTTTAATTTATTGCGTTAGCTGTCAAATTCTGTTCTGTGCAATGGAGTCAGTAATAATATTTATTGCCATTAAAGTATTTTACTGGTTTACACACTTAAAAATAATGTAATATTTTGACAAATAATTTATAAACCACAAAACAGAAGTAAAATTTGTCCTCCAAACTCTTCAGAAAAATTATAAATTTATTGTAACTTTCCTTACGTGGGAAATGGAGAAAATCTATCCAAACTAGTAATTATTTGCTAAGTTTCAAAAAAATTTCATTGACAAAATCTTCTAATATTAAAATTTGCTTAATTTTTCTCTTATCAAATTTTCTCTATAATTTTCCCGATTAGACGCTTTTTCAGCTTTCCTTATTAGATCGATAGTTTTTATAAAATGCAAAACCTTTCGTATTAAATAAAAAATGTGCAATATACTAATTTATTTAATTTTATTGTCGACATAATTTTTTTAACTAATTAAATTATTATTTAATTAGAAGTAATTGTATTCTCTTAAATTTTTATAATTAATTAAATTTTAATTATTATTTATTTTAAACTATTTAATTAAATAATTTTAAATAATGTAATAAAAAATTATCCTTCATTCTTAATCAAGTATTTTTTATATTTTTCTACAATTAAAAATTATTCTTAATTATTTAATTCTCTAATCTAGCTAATTGTTATCTCATAATTAAAAAAAATATTATTATGATTTTTTGAAAAAAAATCAACATTCTCCTCCATTGATAACTCTTACCAATTAAAAGGTAGACAACTTTGGAAATGTTTGATGATTTGATTATTTGTAAATAATTTTACTTTTCTCTTTATTTTTAAAAGTTTGGCATAACATATATACACATATATGCTCTTTTTTAATTTGTGTTAAAAAATGAATGTTATTTGATTGTATATATGTTAATTACAAATATAGGCATGTTGCAAGAGAAGAATAAAGTGACAATCTATTTTCATTTAATGGAAGACTATTGAAAAATACAACACCTTCAACAAGAAAGTTTGTGATTATTTATCAATTAGTTATTTGGTCAACTATTTTATTAGATTTTGTTAATATTTCATAAAATTTAATCCAACTAGTTGTACATGAGAATGACTAGAATAAGTAACTTATTTAAATAATTACAAAATATTTCATATAATATAAATTTGAATGCTCATTGGTAGTATTTTGTAATGTGAGTTTCTATATTTTTTATTTAGTAATGGTGGTGTTAGAGGCCATAGTGGGAAATATATTGGATGTATTTTTCATTTACACTAGAGGAATGGTGTGGAAGATATGTCTTATTAGTACTTGTCGGTAGGCTAAGTACTATTGCATCATGTTTTGAATTCCTTCCCTTAACTAGTGATTAAAACCATACCTCTGAACCAATTAAATGTTACCACGTTTGTTATTTATTCTACATTTCATATATACTATAATGAAAATAAAATATTTTTAAGTTTATAATATTTTAAAATTATTTATTGATGATTTGATTGGCTAAATTATTTGAAGCCTTATTACACGAGAATTCTGGAATTATATTGTTCCTTCTATATAATTATAACTATATTTATAATTATATAATTTTATATTAAATAGAATTATGCCAATAAAATAATTTTATTAAACTTAAAATCAAAATTATATTTAATATTAAAATTAGAATTAATTACTAAATTAGGCAAGTACTAGCCACTACGTGGCACTTGTTTATTTTTTGAATGTTGAAATCTAATTTCAATCCATTTCAATCTATTAAGTTTGGCATTAATTCTTTAGTGAAAAGGCTATTATCCTTGCAATGACTAAAAAGTTGGGGTGTGATGTTTTGGGGCAAAACTACATTGAAAGTGTTGATACTGAGGTGTTGATTTTACAATTTAAATATTTTTTTTTTGGTGATATGGGGATAATATAGGTTTCACTAGGAATGTTTATAACATACTAGAAAAATATTTTAAACTATTGATTAAAATTAAGCATTGAACGTTTACATTGAATAGTGTGAAATATTACAAATGTGTGTGTTGGACATGAGTACTATTGAATGGGCATTTGAAAGGAGTTTTATTGAAAAGAGTTGTGAGAAACCACTTTCTATCAATAATTTTGTTGAAGAATATATAAAAAAATTATTATTTTTTTGGAAAGATTGCCATGTGAATTGAAGGAGATGCTACAACTCTCATTCTTAGTGAAAGATTCTACTCCAACAAATGTATGGAGTTCATATTTGAATATTTTTTTTATTTTTTATTTTTTTTAATCAGTAAACGGTCGAGGCCTTGATTTTATTATATTAATTTTTAATAAATTTACATTTTTTCCTCCGTTCGTACGGGCACTGGTAGGAAAGAACGGGGAAGAAAACTTCCAGTCTGGCCCGAGACATGAGTCCAGAAAATATTAGCAAGTACAGAATTTCTACAAGCATAGGTTTACAAACTCCCTTTGATGGAGATGAGAAGGGCATTCCCTTTCTAATACAAGTTAATGGAGGCATACGTCCATGATTCAAAACATGGCTTTTATTATACTTTGATTACATCGCTCTTATATATCGAGCTGATGGGCATACCCATCTTTTACAATACATAAATACTTATCAATGTTTCGTATTCTAATTCCTTATCTTTTGTAAATAATGTATCTTGTTTTTCTTTCAGCTGTCCTTTTGTGTGGTCATGCCATTGCTTTCTCTTGCCATTGCCTTTTATGTCTTGCCCCCGCATTAATGTGTTTTCAAGCCTTCTGGTGTTTGTTTCTGCCTTTATGAGCTGTTATACTTTCCCTGTAAACCTGCAAAATAGGATAGCATCCCACCACCTCTATTCTTCTAGCTAAATTTTTATGATTCTGTCTATATTAATTCAATGTGCCAGTCCAAGTAAAGAGTTAACTATACTATGATGCTACAAGTATTGACATTTGTGTTAGTAGCCATATTGCAATCAAAACCATTACCACTTTTTACATATTCATTTTCATCATAGACTGATTATTGCTGTTATAACATCATCTTTAGTTTATATTCATATGAATACACACTTTTTTGTTCCTGCAAGATAAGAATCTACTACACTAACTCTACTCACCACATGGTTATAAATAATTCTGAATTATTTCATAGTCACCTTATTCATATTCATCTTATATTGCATAAAAAGTACTAAACATTAGATATTCATATTGAGAAGTTACTAACATATGTATTTATTTAGCTACTCTCAAATCTTTGGTGACTATACTTTATAGAGGTAGTTTTATTCAGCAAGGCACCCATAGTAATTAACAGGTAGAAGCTTAGTGACACACTGCTAACTATTCAATTATTCCAAATTTCAGATAACCTAACATATTCACAAGCAATCTCAAATTGCACCTACTGATGTTTTAAAGACATCTACTTTGACTTCTTACTGAAAAATGATAACCTTTAGTGCTGTGAGATGCTAAAATGTTTGTTTTATCACAGATTCTTGAAGGCCAAGTCATCATTCCGACTCGGAATGACTGTGGTGTGGGGGACTTTGACAAGGCAATATCCTATGAGGGTGTTCATATTCCTGGTTTTTATATTGGCTAAAAAGAAATCCAAATGCCACTAGATATGCAGATGAGAAAGGGGGGATTTTGTTGCTTTTTAGGGTAAATTATTGGTGCTGGAGCATAGTAATCAGGTAATTTAAGGCTAACTCTAAATCTCTGGCTTCCTTAGTGATGGCTTCAAGAGGGTCAGATGGAGCAAAATCAAGCTAAACTAGGATTAGTAGGTGAAAGCTTAATTTCTTACGATTCTTCCGACTTAAATAACCTATGAGCACTGTTGCACCATTTTTTGGAGATGGAGTCATTCGCAAGTGATTCATACCTGAGCATGATCTTTATCTAGAGAGATTGGTCCTCATGAGTATGTGTGTGTACTTTTGTGAAGTAGAACTGTCTTCCCTCATCTTCAAGATCACAAGAATTAAGCTTTTGATCTTATTAGATTTGCTTCTTCTATATTCATAGCTAAATTTTGAGGAAATTTTTGAGCATAAATTAAAGGACTGGATGACACCTTAATCTATGTATATATGCTATTTATATATATGTCTCTATATCTACAATTTATATTATACTCACAAATGTATCTGCACTTGTTTACCTTTTAATTTGTATATAATCATTTACCGCTATACTTGATTTCCTATTATGAAATCACTTTTCTTCACCTTCCGTGTACTTCTCTCACACATACATCAATTTCTTCGGTTTCTAGCCCATCGGCTCCTAGGTTAGCTAATTTATCTGTGTCTGTATTGCCCTCCTGATAGATGTGATTCACTGTATAATCTCCTATATCTTCAAGAGTTTCCATTATTTGTTCTATAGCACTATTTAGTTTCCAATTCGGTGTTCTACCCTGTCTTATTGCATTTATTATTATAGATGAGTCTCCTTCAATTGCTATTCTTTTAAGCTTCCATTTTTTGCACCATGCCAAACCTATTCTTATAGCTTCATTGTTTGTCTTTATTCCTATAGGTTTTGCTATCCTTCCTAATAGCTTTCCTTCTGCGTTATGTAGACATATTCCAATTCCTGCCACCCCCCGGGTTTCCCCTAGCTGCCCCATCAAAGTTCAACTTAATCCACCCTTGCTCCGGTGGTTTCCATTTACAGTTTTCCTTTAATAAGGATTTATTGTCAATGATGGGGCCAATCCAAGGTGGAACTTTCAAACCATACCACTTTTTCCTCTGGTTGTTGTCTTCTAATGAGAATTCCATCCTAGATTGTCCCAGCATATTTCTATTATTTGTAATTTCTACTATATTTGCCTCTAATTTGTTCAAAAATCTCTCAATGTTCATCTTTTTATCTTGAAAAATTCTACGATTCCTTTCCTTCCATAATTCCCATACTAACAGAGATGGGATTATGTATCTCATTTTACTGTATAAGTCCTCTTTACATGACCTTTTCCAAGAATTAAATACTTCTGTGATATCATTTTGAAGAGCAGTCTTCAGATCTAATTTCTCCAATACCCAAAGCTAGCATTTATTAGCAAACTCACAATTTAACAAAATATGATTAATCGTTTCACTTTCCTTCTCACATAGGGCACATCTGGAAGGACCATGGTGTATGCACCCAAAAATGGTCGCCTAGACTTTGGGCCCCATTTATTTGATTTATCAATCCTGAATCATTTTTATCAATAATCAATATTTTCAACAATATCAATCTCTTGATCAAATCCTAATTTCGATCATATATTGGATTTTTATCCTTGGGCTAACCATTTATCCTAAGTCTTCATTTGATTAAAAGGAATATTTCCTCCGCTTTTAATTAAATAAAAAGCCCCCACTTTCCTCTTATCCTAAGTTGCACAAATAAAGTATTATTCATATTTTATAAAAAGGAGAAAAGCACTTTTTGTCTCATATGGACATAAAGTCAACTCTTATTTTCCTATTGGAGGATATGTGTGCACATGGATTGCTCCTCTTTCAAGCTCCACCACTGATTAAGACTTTTTGCCTCTTAATCTCCATGGTCCATTTCACCTCATTTCTTATAAAAGGAGAGCTCTCTCCTTCATTTGCATCCATGTTTTTATGCTAATGTTATGCTGCAGGTTTTAGGTGCATTTGGAGTTTGAAGACATTGAAGACTTGTTGCATTTCATTGTAGTTGCATATTTGCTTTCATAGTTGCTTGATAATGGCATTCTTAGTATAGATTTCCTTTTATGCAATAGATTAAGCTCACATAGTCTAAATAGGAGGCATTGTAATCCATTGCCATTTCCTTTCATAGATTAGTTGCATTGTACTTTCCTTTCATAGCTTGCACATTTGCATCTTCATATAGCTTGCATTGCATTTGCATATAGTGATTCTTGGAGATATTGGCATTGTTGCCCTTGTCTTCACTTGAATCTCTCATTGTATGGTTGACTAGCAAGGTCACAAGCTTGTAGCTCTAGCTGAGAGAAAATTTATCATAGTCCCTTGCAACTCCATGCATAGAGAGCTATGAGCCGCTTTGTGAGGCCTCATTCTTGAGCAACCTTGCATGTAATGGTTCATAGAAGTGCACCTTTTTAGTGTGTACACATGGTACCCTATTTTTTCAAACCATTCAATAGTGAGAATCCTTTTCTGTAGTGCAGCCCATGAGAATATACCTGCCTTAGGAAGATAGTTTCTATTCCAACATAGATCAATGGGAAGACCGGTGGAAGGGTTATCTATCCCTAAAATAACTTTGAAACCTTCTTTCGAATTATATACACCACTCTTTGAGGCAGCCCATATGATTATGTCCTCCCTAGAACATGGATTGAAGTTCCGTTCTTGTAAAGCTTTGTTTAGTTTTACTTGGAAATGGAGGGGAAGTTTGAATTCTTCTAGAGAATTCCATGCCCAGCTGCTTCCCACACTATTATTAATTTGTGAAAAATAGTCTTTAACCCGCTCACCCTTACTTTGTTTGATCAGTTCAATTAGTTGATCATTCCCAAGAATTTCCCTAAGGGCAGGTTTTCCACCCCATGAGTCATCCCAGAATAAAGCCTTATCCCCACTTTTGAGATCCCAAGAAAGGGATTCTAGTACTATATCTTTACACTCTTTTATGAAGTTTCATATGCGTGAGCTCGTCGGATAGTTATCAGAATGGCATACACTTTCCTCATCTTCTCCTAGTAAGTATTTATATCTTAGAATTTTAACCCATTTTGCCTTTGGATTTTTAATCATTCTCCATACTAATTTCGCCCCCAAGGCCTTGTTTTGTAGCGTAAGGTGTTTAATTCCCAAACCTCCTTCTTTTGGCTTACAAATCTTATTCCATGCAATTAAAGCTAGTTTTGATTTTTCCTCCGACCCTTGCCAAAAAAAAACTTCTTAATTTTCGTGCTATCTCCTTATTGATACCTGCCGGGATTTTCATGCTCATCATCTGATAAATAGGAACGACAGAGAGGACTGACCTGATCATAACTGCCCTTCCTGCATTTGATAACCATTTTCCTTTCCATTGATCTAGTTTCTTGGAGATATTTTGAATTGTATTTTCCCATAGGTGATTTGATTTGACCCCCTTATCTAGAGGTAATCCTAAATATTTACACGGAAAGAATCCTTCTTTGAAGTTTAGTATTCGTTTAATCTCATTCTTTCGTCTCTCTTCAGTATTGATGAAAAATAAATCTGATTTTTCCTCATTTATACACTATCCAGAAGCATTAGCATAAGTACTTAGGATTTCTTTGAAAGCTTGAGCTTCTTCTAAAAGTGCCTTTCCAAAAAGGAGATTATCATCAACATATTGTTGATGAGTAGTTGCCTCGACTCCCGAAGTAATCTTGATTCCTTTTACCTTATCTTCTTCTTGAAGTTTCTTAATTGCTCTCCCCAAAGCTTCCGCCATAATAATGTACAAAAAAGGTGATAACGGATCACCCTGCCTCAAACCTTGAGAACATTTTAAAAAGCCTTCAGGGGACCCATTCACCATGATTGAGAAGTGAGGGGTGGAGATGCATTCAAAAATCATATTGATCCATCTTTTTGAGAATCCAAAAGCTTCCATACATTTACACAAAAATCTCCAGTCCACTTTATCAAAAGGCTTACAGATGTCTAACTTAATCAACATACTCGGATCCTTATTATTTGTTACTGAATGTATAGCCTCATGAGCAATAATCACTCCATCCAGAATTGACCTATTAGGGACAAATCCAGTTTGTTCTTCAGATATAATTAATGGGAGAATTTGTTTCATTCTACCTGCCAAAGCTTTTGAGAATATTTTATACAAAGTGTTGCATAGGGAGATAGGTCTGTACTCGTTAAAGTTCTCTGCATTGACCTTTTTGGGAATAAGAGCAATGAATGTGTTATTCAGCTCTTTAAGAATATGTCCTGAGTTTCTCATTCCCTCTAGAGCATCGGTAATTTCCTTGCCCATAAATGACCAACACTTTTGAAAGAAAAATGTTGGGAATCCATCAAGACCAAGGGATTTATCCGGGTTCATTTCTTTTAGAACCTTGAGAATTTCATCTTCCGTAAATGCGGCATTTAGGAAGTTATTCTGAAGTGGGGTTATTATACGAGGGATGTTTCTTAAAAGCTTGGCCTGGTCCAACATATCCACACTCCCTAAGTTATTCAGAGAGTTTTCAAAGAAAGAGACTGTTGAATCTGCAATTTCTTTGGGATCGTCTATTATATCTCCATTTCTATCTTTGATTTTGGAAATCTTATTTAAATTCCTTCTAGCTTTGACGCTATTGTGACAAAATTTCATGTTTCGGTCCCCTTCCCTGAGCCATGTCTCTCTCACTCTTTGCCCCCAGAAGGCGCTAATTTGTGAAAGAGAATCATAGTATTTACATAATAGTTCTTGCTCTATGTTATCGTCTGAAATCTTTTTTCCATCTTCAATAATCTCCTTATTCACATTTTCCATCTCTTTTTCTATAAGGTCTCTTTTCACAAATATATCCCCAATAGTGTTTTTACTCCATTGAGACAGATTTTTTTTTATTAATTTTAGTTTCCTTATGACTTTATATATCTTGGAACCTTCAAACCTTGCCTCTGTCCACCATTTTTTAATTAGATCCAAACATTCCTCATTAAGTAACCACATTTTTTCAAATCTAAACAGGATTTTTTTATTTCTGATTGGTTTTGGAATTACTAGTTCTATAGGAAAGTGGTCAGAACCGGCAATGGGTAGGACCTCATTAGTAAGATTAAAGTCAAAGTTCCTCAGCTCCCCTATAAAGAAGAACCTGTCCAATTTTTCAACTATTAATTATGTGTCTTTACGTTTGTTAGTCCAGGTGTATTTCCCTCGGTCTGATTCAATTTCCGAAGCCCCTATAATATTTATCCATTCCTGGAATTCTAAAGTAGTTTTTGATATGTGTTTTGTCCCACCCTGTTTATCTCCCAAGGATAGAATAGCATTAAAATCTCCTCCTAGTATAAATGTTTCGTTCGGGAAGCTCTCAATATAATCCTTAATCTCCTGCCATACAGTTCTCTTTTCATGTAGGAATTTAGGAGCGTACATGTTTATTAGATTAAATTTTAAATTTGACTTTAAATTTTTGATTTGACCTCCCATCCAATTTTTATGTTTTTCATGAATATTGAAAACTATTTCTCTTGGATCCCAAATAAAAGCAATTCCTCCTGAAGCGCCTTCTGCCTCATAACCTATTAATTCTCTTATTCCTATAATCTTTTTTATATTCTCATATCCTTCATTAGAAAGTTTAGTTTCTTGTATCATAGCCATGTTTGGTTTAATTTTCGCTAATTGCCTTATCATAAGGCGTCGTTTGTTAGGGGTATTTAAACCCCTAACATTCCAACTAATGATCTTCATGAGGACTCGGGAAGGACCTTCCCCTTCCTAGAGTATAGAATATCGGTAATTTTAACCTGACCTGGCGCCATTCCTTCCTTTGCTCTTAATTCAGCAAGGGATTTTCTTCCTCTTGGTTTGACTAGTTTCCCTGTATCAACTTCTAACCTGCCCTTAATTGATTTTCCTAAACCTAAAGTTTATGTATTGTTCCTAACAGTGTTCTCTTTGTTTTCCTCATAGAGTTCTTCATTCGATAGCGAACATAATATTCCTATTATTATATCATTACTCCTAGAATCCTCCAGAATAGAGGCAGGGTCTAATCCTAAAAAGTCTAGCAGTGGGCCTTGGTCAATGGTCTCCACTAAGGGGGATTTTTCCATTCCTTTTTGCATTTCTTTTGTCTGATGGCATGATTCAGAGGGGATGTGTTTCAAGGTTTTTTCAATATTAGGAATATCTGCAATCTCTTTTTGGATTCCTTCATTAACATTCATAGTTCTTAACTCCACTGCGGATTTCCTCCCCCTCTTCTTTTTAATTCTATTGATATTAGGGGTGCTCAAACTTCCTCTTTTCATTGCTATACCTAACTGCCTGTCTTCGTTAGTGATACCAAAGAGGCCTTCTATGGAGTCCTTAACCAATGAAAGATTGATTTCGGGTTTGATTCCCTCAATGGTTGTTGCCATGCCTAATTGTCTATCATCATTATTGAATTCTTCTAGGCAAATTCTAATCTCTTCCTCTTTTTGATTTCTTGTATTATTTATATCTGCTTTCCTAACATACAAGGGATCTTCTATATCATTAAGATCCATTTCCATATCTTCTATCTCATCTAGATTTGGTAAGCATTTTGTTTCCATGTTTTCTTCTCCATTTTCCTTAGTGTTGTTTGATGCTAACATCTCCTTAATGCTTTTAATTAGCAAAATTTTTTGGTGATCGAGTTCCTCTTTGTCACATATTTCGTCTATAAGGGTATCCATTAATTCATTGGTGATCTCAACTATTTCTTCTTCTATTTTTTGGTTCTCCTTTAGAAGTGATCTCTCTTGATCTTCTGGACTATTGGAGATTCTATTCAGGCTGTAAGAGGTAATTTCAGTGTTAATTCCTTGCTTGATACTCTGAATGCTAAGGTTATTCTTATGCTCAGGGGATAACGATAGGGGAGATTTGACCTCAACATTTAAGGTCTCATTTATTGATATATCATTTTCAATAGCCAAAGGGGGTTGACACAAAGAGTCTGAAGGGTGTGTGGAGATGCTGATCGGATTAATTTCCTTAGGAGACGTCAGAGTGAAACCTCCTTTATCTGAGTTAAAGCTCACCATCAATTCCGGTGTCTTCTGAATATGAGTGTCAATTTGTCCTAAATTTTTGGTTTCTAGGTCCTTTGTTTGTCTTTCTACAAAATCCTCTAGAATAATGGGGTTAATAATAATAGAGTTTGAATTAAAGCATAATCTAATGGGATGAATCCATTTTTTATGATAGTTGATCTTTACTATGATGATTTTTTCAGACTGGTTATTATCATTATCAATAATGCTTAAAGAGTCACCAATTTGTTTTCCTATTAATTTGACAGTTTCTACATCAAATAATTCTATAGGCAGATTTCTAAGAACAATAGTTTTTTCTACAAGAAAGTCCTTAAGATTTATTGGGTTGAATAGGGGAACCCAGTCAAAAATATAAAAATCAGAGTCTTTATACTTAGCTAACCCTTCATTTCTAATTTTACTTTTAATATTTCTATCTTTACAATTAATGAAAATAAAATTTTCTAATAAGATAGATATACTTACCTCATTCGGGAGTTGAGATTTCAACCAAGCTACCAGATCTGTGATGGAAGTTCCTACTCCAGACCATCAGCAAATCAGCCCTGTATCTGCATAAGAATTTTGTCTCTGTTCTATGCATTTCCCATCTAGATCTATTCTAATCATGTTAGGATTCTGAAAGAAATTACCTATTATTTTACCATTGTTACTCTCAATAGTTTTATTATGCTTATGAGGGGGCATGTATACCTATTTGTTTTGTTCCTGAAACAACCTTGACCCATTGTTACCTGTTAGACCTTCTTTCATATTCCTTCTGTGTGTATGTTCATTCTGTGGGTAGGGCTCTAAGACATTAGTATGGAGCTTATTCTGTCTCGCCTTATAGCCCTTATCCTCAAGGGTCCCATTCCTTTTGTGGGGAGGAGAGTATTCCATTCTACCATTGTCTTCCTCTCTAAGCACATCAAATGAATTACTGATAGATAGATTAAAAGGATTATGAGAGTGCTGGTACCTGTTCCCCTTTTTCCTATTTTTTACCACTTGCCAAGTTAGCTCATTCTTCATTGTGCCCACAGGAGGTGCTTGAGAAGGCAAGATCCTGCCTACCCCCTTTGCAGATAGGGGATCAAAGGTTCTACAATAGTTCTCAGATCTTCCCCCTTTGGCATCCCCGTAGCTTTTGGCATTTTTCGCATATTTGGTTTGTGCAAAAATATTCAATTGTCGGTCCAATGATTGAACTGAGAAAACCTTTGGCAAACAACCTTTTTTTCTTTAGGGTTTACCATAATCACCCTGGAATCGGAATTGGGCTCTACAACCCTAGCATAATTCTTTTGTCTTTCTTTCTTAGATGCTAGATCTTGCTCTTTTGGTTGTAGTGCTACTTTAGGGTCTGCAGGGACGCAATTAGCTAGAGCTAAATCATCAATGAAGGGATTTGGTCTTTCTTGGCTGAATAATGCATGTAGTTTCAAATCAACATTTTGATCTGCTAGCTTCTTCTGCTTAGCTATGAATTCCTTCAGATGATCATATGTAGGGTGAGGCTACACCGATGTTCTGCATTCCTTCTTCTTATGTTCGTATAGATAACAGTTATAGCAGTAGCTTGCAAATACCTCTCTCTTTCCTTGCAGGCTAGCACCCTTTGCACCCGAATTGGCCCGTTCTGCCCTGGTTTCCGCTTTGCTGTAGGAGATCGCATTCTTTGCTGTGTGAAAATGCAAAAGACCAATGTCTACTTTCCTTTTATAAAATGAAGCTTTCCTTTTCGCATGTGAGGATCTCATCTTTGCTTCACATTTGAGGCTTCTAACTTGTTGAAAATTTGAATTCTCTCACCAAAATCTGAACTTTGCCACCTTGCAAATTGAAAATTCTGAATGTGGATGCTTGAAAATTGCCAATTCTGAGCCTTAGTATTTGCAAATCTGAACCTTCCTTCCAAATCTTTTGAAATTCTGAGCATGAATGCCTTTTATTTTTTGAAAATTATGAGAAAGGAGCATGAAAATCAAGACCATGCCCCCTAATTTTGCAAAAAATTCTGACAGTGAAAGGATCAAAATCAAAGCCCCTCTATGTTTGAAAATTCTGGAAATGGTGTTTGAAATCCAAAGTTTCAAAAATTTTGAGTTCTGATCTGTGAATGTGCTAAGTTATGTTCTGTACCTGTATATGTGCAAGATCTGATATAAGATCTGATCTGTCCCTAGAAATATGAATTGATCTATAGATCTGGAGTTAAATCAATTTAGGTTCCCTATTGTTGATGAGTTTAGATCTCCACCTTCACAAGACTATGTTGATCATGTAGATACTTGCCAATCCAAGACAAGAGCATATATACACAGATGTTTATGTTCTGATTGCTGTCTCAGGATGTATGTTAGTCTTGGGATGAAATTAGATCATATGAATCACTGTCGTAGATATACTGATTTCACAATCAACCCACAGTCATCAATAGCATGTCAAAATAGCAGATCAAACCCCAATGAAGCTATTGCTATCAGATCTGGAAGTGTGTATGACTGATAAAGTTTCAGCACCCTGTAGCTTCAAATTCGTATCACAACATAGCAAATTCGCATCACAAGATACTGATTATAGTTCGGCACTTGGCAATGTTTAAATTTGGAATTCAAATTGTCTGTAACTTCAGCACTGAGTAGTAGATCTGATCGCCATTTTAGAGCAGAGATATTTGTTACTTTAAACAATAGTAATTCGCATGAGCAGACCCGACACAACTCGCATATAATATAATATAGCACTAAATTAATTATTATAAAAAATTATCCAAACTGAGATCTTTCTTGTTTCAGTTCGTGGCTTCTCATAAATATGGCAAGTCTACTCTTCCTCTATCAAAATCTGCTCCCCTACAAATCAATTTCTGCTCTTTGGATGTTCGAATCTGCCCTCAATATTGATGTCACAAGTCCCCTCAATAATTCACTGCCTCTTAGAATCAGATCTCTGCTATGGATCACTGCCTTTGCTAATTCAGAATGCCCTAGTCTTGACTGCTCCCCTAATATATTCGGTGGTCCTCTGCTCTGCTATTTCGCACTGCTCTGCTATGACAGTCGCTGGCCCGTGAAACAAATGTTGGGCCTGCTCCTTGATGAATTCATAATCATTATCAAATAAGGAAAGTTCATATTTGAATATTAGTATAGTTAAAAACTCTTATTTTTGAAGACCCACTTTATATTTAATGTACTTCTAACTTTTAATAATTACATTGCAATGATTTTCACAAATGAGTATATAGGGAGGGAATTACAAGGTATAGCAAATATTTTTATTTTATTAAATAAGCCACATTTATTGTGTAATAGTAAAATCTCTCTTTTGTGTTTGTAAAGTCAAAACAATTATTATTTAGATTAAAAAATAAAAAATAATTATAAAGTTAAGTTGTAGATGAGTTAATTACAAAAGAGATTGAAGGAGCTAGGTTTATAGAGGTCTCAATTTCAAACCTTCTATTACATTTTTCTTTAACTATACATTGTGGCAAACAAGAATGAAAGTAAAAGTCATTTTCTATTTTTAGAAAAAAATACAACATAGGACCATTGATGTCAAATATGTGACAATTTCCAACAATAATTCAAGTGTGACAAGGGTTGAAAATATATAGATAGAGGAGTTTGGTGACTAAACAACTCATAAGAAAATTCAAAATACAATGCCAATCCTTACAACACACAGAACATTCTTATAAAAAATAGGTTATTAAACAAGAAACACTTTCACATAATAGAGTGAATAATATCAACCACATTTAAGGGAGTTATTGTTAAACAACACCTAATAATATATCATCTCAAGTGCATTACAAAACATACCCTAACTTACCACACAAATGTCTCATCTATGACTGCAATACCATACAATAATTCAAGTAGTATTATATGCAAATATGCACTCATTTAACTTGCAAACATTTATATTTTTGACCCAATGCATTTACTTTGTTATGCAAGAAGACATATGCAAAGGGATATTTTACCACATCCACATGACATACACTTAATGTAAGCATTATGCACACTTAGAGAACCACATTCATGAGGAATTATGATCACAAAGATATGATGAGTAGGATCACATCTATCACATGTCTGTAAAATAAGGCCAAGAAAGATAAACTAATTCCAATGTCTAGGCACTTTATACCATGACTTAATAGGGGATGTCTAACCATTCATCCATGTAGGAATTTCCCACACAATGTACTTACAAAAACTTACATCATTAATCACCTTCATAAGCCTGATATGATGATATTTACATACTTAATAAAGACAACAAAAACCAAGGGACTAATCACTTATACTCATTACTCGCTACGCGGTTTAGGGTTAATATAAAACCACAAACCATGATTGTAGGATATATGGGATGAAGATGGACCAAATAGACTTTTCACAATGACACAAGGAAATAAGTACATTGGTCCTTGTAGGAATACTATATGAACAATACAATATGGGGCATAAGCCATTGAACTAAATAATATATTAAGACAACTTCACATATGCACTATGCATTCTTACAATCCTTTTTATTACATATGCACTATACATACTTACAATTTTTTTTAACATTCTTATAATTCTTATGATGAATGGTCATGATATGAAGACAATTTCACTCGCCTAAACATTAGTGCTCTTTGCAATCCTTTTTATCCTCATGCTATAAAATTTGTATGCTTTGCTTTTTTTTCAAATATCCCTTCATCCAATATTGCATCAAGTTTCCCATGATTTTCTTCATGTCTCCTAATATAGCATTTTCTCCCAAAGATTCTAAAGCATTTCATAGCTGGTGTCTTTCCAAATCACATCTCATAAGGAAATGTGGTGTGATTTACTCTCACTAGCACCATGTTAAGAAGATAAATAGCACTGTGCACAACATCTCTCTAGTGTATGGTACATAATTTTACATATTTCAACATAGTTTTAGCCATTTCTACAATAGTTTGACTTTTCCTTTCAACCAATCTATTCTTCTTTGGAGTTCTAGGAATATATAATTGTGTTCTTCATGTAAAGTCTATCAAACTCATATGAAGTAAATTCTCCACCTCTATCAAATCTTAAATAGTTGATTCTAGTATCTATTTGATTCTCAACCAAATTCTCAAATGTCTTAAACTTATCCAATGCTTCTAATTTTTCTCTTAAGAATGTGAACCAAGTCATCCTAGAATAATAATCAATAAGTAGAATGAAATTCCTTTCACCATTTAGTCATCTTGTCCTTTTGGGTGTACATAGATCTGTATGTATCAAATCTAAAGGTCTTGTAGTCGAGAACACCTTATTCTTGAAATTTTTCATTTATAAATTATTTATTAATGTGTTGAGTAGCTTTTAGTGTTCCATGCTTCATTGTATAATTTTTGTAAACATTATCTTCAATTTTGACTTATTAATTTTTTTAATATCAATAAACAAAATGAGAACATTAACAATTTTAGATAATGTGTTGTTAATGTTATTATGTAATAGTAGTTTGTATTGTGTATACTATAGTAATATTTTTTGTGTATGCTTTACTTCTATAGGTTGCCAAATTGAAATCATTTTAATTTTTTTAATTTGTGAATTAGCTTTAAACTATTAATTTTGTCTTCAAATAGTTGGTCCTACTACCAATATGCAATGATGCAAACTAATGCTAGGTGGGTTTTGGTACATGATTGGTTAGGTCTATCACACAACATTGCATGTTGTGCAAGATGAGCTTACAACCAAAATGTGACGAAGTCATAGCTTGCCATGTACCATCGTGGGACCGTCTTATAAACAAGTAGATTATTATTTGGCCTTTAAATGGTGGGTCCTACCACCTATATGCAATTATATTCAAAATAATGTCAAACATACCATTTTATTAGAAATAGATACTATTGATTAATAATTGATTTAATACTAATGATGATGATCTTCGTGAGTGAAGATCAATGGCCCAAGTTCAAAACTATGGGCTAGGGTTTACTTCATGTTGTTGGTTCACATGTATGGTCCTTAATGGTGGTTTATTTTCTGATTCCCATCGAACAACTAACCGGTCACTTCATAATTGCATTCAATTTTAAATAATTCGATATCTATGAAGAGTCATAATTGATGAATTTGTGTAATTTAGGCAATGCGAGCAACTAATGAAACTGCAAGAGTTCAAACTTCGACTTTTCTTAGTGCGATATCAAGTACAAGTAAGTTGGTGTCATGTTGTTCAGTTTAATTATTTCTATCTACAAAAGGGTTTTCCCAGTATTTTAGGGATTAGTTTTTAAAAAGAAGTACTCTTATTGCAAGAAAAAAATTGAATATTCAATTTTGTTTAGGAAGCAATCTTTGTACATTTCTCAAATACCCTAAGTTTAAATTATACAGTGAGTGGAAATTCAAGAAGAGGTTCAACTAATGCTAAGAGGTGCCCGCATGAAGATATTATTTCTCAATTTCCTGGATGTTTAGAAAAGGGAAGGCATGCCTAGAGTATGGGTATTCTATTTGATATAGTTGTGGACTGGGCAACATCTTGTGGGGATCCTTACACTTGAATTAGCAAAAGGTATTTGTTCATGTATTCTTACAAAAATAATAGAGCCCCAATACCAGCGAACAATGCATGAAGATTGAATTTGGGAAGGCTTTTTGTCCCAAATATTTTTGGCAATGTAGACCTAATTAGAGTTGTGGAAAAAAACTATAATTGAAATAAAAGGTTTATCTCAACAGAGAAGGGTGTTTTGTTGGCTAGGTTTGACAAGGAATCTATTTGTGAAACATGTATGTTAAACCCTAATGCCCATGTGCCCATTGATCTATTGGAGTTGATGAGTAAACAACCCACAACTCCCAAGAACACCTGCATGCAAACACTTGTCATAGAAAGAGAGAGAAGGACGACCATCTGCCCATCACCAAAAAAACCCCAATAGGCCCCTGGGGCTAAAAAAACTGGGCCCCTGGTCGCCATATGACCAGGGTTGAGGCTGCATCTACTAGGGGATTAAATTTGATGGCCAAATGGTTATCATCACAAAACTCTCTCTCTCTCTCTCTCTCTCTCTCTCTCTCTCTCTCTCTCTCTCTCTCTCTCTCTCTCTCTCTCTCTATATATATATATATATATATATATATATATATATATATATATATATATATATATATATATATATTAAAAATCATCGTATAACCTTGGGATGTGTGTCAGGGCCATACGACCTTGGTACGCAAAAATTTTTGCCTCAGAATGCAACAACGTTTGAATCGGACGTGCCTTATATGGATCTGGGAGTTCTTGGATGCTACAAGCTCAACAGTGAGGTCTATTTGAGCCAAAAATGCTCCAAAATACCAATGACCGCCTCAAGATCCATGCCAGGGCCGGTTACAATTTTTTTTCTAGAGATTCTAACTTTGTCCAAATTGGACAAATTTTATATGGATCTAGGGGTTCTTGGATGCTTTGAACACAGTTGTGAGGTATGTTTGAAGCCAAGATGACCAGAAAGAGAGTTCCCCCCAGATTCAATAAAAAAATCCTCTAAAACACAGATCTAACGAACACAATCGAATCTTTCAGGAAGAGGATAGGGGCAAATAGATTTGAAGATCCAATACCATATTGGAGTTGATGAGTAAACAACCCACCACTCCCAAGAACACCTACACACAAACACCTGTCACAAAAAGAGAGAAGTAAGAAGCTAGAGAGGCTTGAACGCATGGATCCACGAGAGAGGAGACATCCTTGATGTGCAAAAATAAAAGTTGCAGCAATCACAATGAAATATTATTGTGTTGAATGACTGTAAAGAATAAAAAGGAGATAAAGGAGATATGAAACCCTAAAAAGGGAAAATAAACCTAGGTTGTATGATAATAATTAATAAAGCAATTAATTATTATATGCCTAAAGTTTAGCTTAAGCAAAAAGAGATAATAAGTGACTTAGTAATTAAATCAATATGATTTAATTAATAAGTAAACACTTTATTACTCTAATATTTTCTATCTTTAAGGAGGGAATACAACAAGGACAGAGGTAACTTCAAAGTTAAATGACTTCCATTTCATAGAAGGGAGAAGAAGCGTGGGAATCCTATTGCATTTTGGAAGACATGTGTTTCTCCTTTTGATTATGAAATTTTTTAGGATTATTTCATATACACTTACTTTGCACTTTTCCAAGTGTTGGGAATCGATGTACAATCCAAGATGACTATGCATCTTATGATGTTGGCCACCAAAATTGAGCACACATATAGCAACACCTTCTTTGACTCTTCCTTGTACATTTCTAATGATGTTCAAAAAGCCCTTTTGGATAGAAAAAAGGGTAGCCTTGTTTGATTTAGGTGGTATTCTCTATTGTGTCACATTGTTTTATATGGTGGAAGTAAGGTTTCTCCTTTCTCTTGGGGCCCAAAGATGAATTTGAGAAATGTAGATGAACAATAATAGAGGTTTCGTATTCAAGAATGGATATATTTATGGGACGTGAACTATGAAAACTCCAATTATGTCATGTTTGAGGAATTCTTTGTCAAATTTGTGATGCAAAATTTGGGGCACCTAATCAATTGGAGATTATCAGATAGGGTGAGAAGATTTTTTAGGCCACTTGAGCTAGAGCCCCATCTGGGAATCTACCATAACTAGGGAGACTATTTTTTCTACCCCAGGTACACTATCATCAGAGTTTATGGTGCACCATTTAAACCCATGTTTTTCCTAGAGATGTGCCAGATAGAATTTCTTTCTTAGAAATCATTTGGTAGTTGAATGAGTCTAACAAGCCTCCCAAAGACAAAGAAGGGCTCCTTCCTCCCCAAAATAATATTTCTCTATGATTTTGAGATCTTGGGAAAAGGAGGATTTGATGCGGTATATTCCAAGTTACTGCCATACAAGATGAATTTTGAAAAATTAAGAAAATGTGATCCAAAACACTTTATTCATTAGACTAGGGTCAAGTTTCGATTGACATCCTTTGTTCACAAGCATGATCATTTTGAGGACTTCATTAGAAATGCTTCTAATGTTGAAATTCAGAGGAGAAAAAATATAGCAGAAGAAAAAATGAAAAACATTGACCCAACATGCAAAGTGGTACACACTAAATTGAAGGAACAAGTTGTTAGCACGTTCCATAAATTGTTGGTTGAGGAAAAGCCTCAGGATATAATGATTGTGAATTTTGAAAGAGGAGAGGCATGAGATGACATTAGAGCATTGAAATGCTCTACATTTCTATCTAATGATAAGTTTGTGCGGTCTTGAGAGTTCAAGGACTTTGTCCTAAAAAAAGGGAGAAATTTTCCAATATGCTCAAAGAAAGGTTGGCATTGAGGTATCCGGAAAACAATGATATTGATATATTTATAGTTGAATTCTTATAGTAGGTTAATTATTTCATATCAAAGATTACCCTTGAGGAGGCAAGGAAAATTGTAAGGATTTGTGGATGTTTGTTACTTGAAGGATGAGACCTCTCTTCTGCAATTGTATTGGACACCATAAGAAGAGAATATTTAGACTTGTCAGCTTTACCAACTGAAGAGTAGGCTCATCATGTTATAGCTCTCAGTATGAGGCATTGGCAATGTGGTCAATATTTCCTAATTACTAGATTCAAAAGGCCAAAATTAAGATGAGGGTAGGAGATCTTATAGGTAACTTGACTGTTATGAAAATGAGGTTGGTTGATAGATCTACAATTCTCTTAACAAAAGAGGAAATGATTTATCAGGTATATGTTAACAAGATTCAAGAAGATTTGAGTAAATTAAAACTTAAAAATGAAAAAATTCTACAGGAGTATAATAAGGTGGTGTCACTCCTACCTTCTCCACATCCTACTTCAACTTCTTTTGCTACTTCTTCTCATTGACTGGCGTCAGATGCTTCAAGTTCTTTAGGAGATAAAGGCACTCAAGGACGAAGTAGCAAGGTTGGAATATGAGATCATAGGGAGAAAAGTGGCTAAGAAAAGGTCAAATGATTATGAAGAGAAGAGAGACGGTGATTTGGTAGAAGATAATAAAAAGGTGGTGTCACTCCTCCCCTTTGATGAAGTATCAAGGTTGGAAGATGAGCTCAAAAGGAGCAAAGTGTCTGAGAAAAGGTCAAATGATGATGGAGAGAAGAGAGTCATTGATTAAATGGTAGAAGATAATAATAAGGTGGTGTCACTCCTCCCTTTTGATTCCATGCTATTGGCGACAAATGATTTATCTATGTTGACTACAAATCTGTGTGACCACAAGATGACCCACATCTTTGATGTTTCTGAACTTGTTTGGTGACTTATAAAGAATTGTATAATACAATCAAAGTGTCAATTCAAAACATACACAGTCAACGTCAAAGGAAAATATACATTCTACTCTAAGAACTGTGAAAAGCGCACGTCAATTATTCACAGTGGGTAAGATTCATTGAATGTAATGAGAACATCAATTAAAAACATGCTCTTAACTAAAACCATGAAATCTCCACAATCTATACTAATCATGGCTTAGTATTATTGTAACTAATGTATGGATCATCCTTTGTGACCCAATATCAGGGAGGAGAGATTCTACAATTGAATCCATCATTATCCTCTCCCTGATGTTGGATTGGCTCACTGAGTGTAATCAAAACATCAATTACAAACATGTGCAATCAAGACCAAAAGTAATCATATATGCTACATGAACTGTGGAAAGCTCATGTTAATATTTGAAAGTGGGTAGCATATGTAAACAATCAACATGTTAGAGTCAACCAACAGAGAAATGCAAAATCATAAAAAATCAAAAACTTGTGTTGCAGTTGAATAAAGATCCATCCTTGGCATGCTTGATCTCTTCACTCTGCTATCTGAACAATGAAGAATAGAGTGATGGTCCTATAATAAGTCCCCAAATGCTCTCTGCGCAATGAAGAACAATATATGTGTAGAGAATAGCATATACCAAAATAGTGAGTGTTTGCCTAAACAAATGTGCCAATAAATTGTATCACAGACCATAAAATGAAAAAAGATATATGAGAATGCTGCTAATTTGAGAATAACATATGTGGAGGAAGTATCAAAACATGAATGTGAGAGGTAGAAATGAAATTAGGGGTGTTCTTTAGTATCATATGTTCAAAACTTCTATGGCATTGATTTTGCAAGTGAATTCCCTAGAGCACAGACCTCGTTTCATCCATATCTGCAATGTGTCTCTCTACACACAATTGATGCAATTTCTTATTGATTGTAATCTAGCAACGTTCTTGTTCTTTTACAACACCCCTATATTTCTTTAACTTTCTTATCATAATTTATGGTGACAAAAAGCAATTGTCTCCTTAGTATTGCATTAGGTTCAAATGTGTAATTCATTTTAAAATTATATGCCTCATCCAATAGCCCAACATGACCAAGAATTCAATCAGGAAGAAATGGTGCTTAGCTCTTGGAGATATACAATGGTCCCTGTCTATGGAATGTAAGTATTGCCAGTCCTCATCTACAAAATCTCCATGGCTGCAAGAAATTAAATCAGCTAGAATGGTAAATTGTCATGTCAGTCTCCTGCATTTTGTCAGAAATTCAAATGGCTTCTTTCCAAGATCGCATTTACCATATCCAAGAATAATTGAAGTTAATGCGAACAACACTTGTTTGATTTTTCAGACATTTCCTCAAGCACTAGATGAGCAACCCCAGTGCTCCTAGACTTGACATATATAAAATTAAGTGTCAACAAGCATTAAAGGAAATAAGAACATGTACCTTAATTTGTCACAAGAGCAACAAAGATATCCATGAATCCTACAGTGCTATTCTCTCTATAAAGCAGTGATTTCATACACCTCAAATGCAAAGTCGCAGGGAAATGTATAAACAAAGCACTTGTTAAGGTGGACTGCATCAAAAAGATTGAATATTCCAGTTACATGAAAATTTAATTAAGGTTGTTCATGCAGTGATTATTTTGTAGCATTTAGTCATCTCACATTTTATAACGCCATTACTAACATATAAAATGCAAAACCCTTATGTCGTGCATTGGTTTCATTTAGTACTCATTGTTCCCTTGTATCTACAGCCAAGGATCTTAATTACTTATCTGTAACAAAGTGTAACCACTCATTAGCTGTTGCACAGAAATGTAAAGTAAATGTCAATCTCCTTTTATTGAAATTTGTCACATCTACTTCTACATTGTGAGGACCTAAATCTTCTCAACCTTGGCAACTAAGCAGAAGCTTCAAAGCCTTACTCATACATAAACAATAAATGTAAAGAACAGAAGAATTGGAGGATACCCTAAAGGCCAACATTCATAATCTATAAAAAGCAGAGGCTACAGTAGGACAGAGATGTCTATAGTCCTGACTCCCAACAACATTCCCAATCTAACGTTCTTCTCACTGGGTGAGTTTTTATGTTTCTTTGGTCCTATCTACCAAACTAAAGCAATTTGTATCTTTTAACACAACAGATAATGGCCCAGGGAAACTTCCTAAGTAGGCTAAATTAATCCTGAAGTCTTCTCAGGAGTATGCAGCTGCTTGGATTCTGATACAACTCGCAACCAAGGAGATGGAGAACATATTCAAGACAGAGGCTATGCTAATACAAGAAGGCCCATCTACAAGGATAAGAGAGCCCAGAAAACCCTTAGACCCCAATTCAACTGCAGACAGGTTCAGTCCCACTTCCATTGGCAAAAGGAGGAATATAAGGTATGCAATTGGGGGCAGAGAAAATACTTCAGGAATCCCTGGAGTCACAAGACTGAACTATGAACAATTTCCACCTACTAAAGATGAGGGCACCAATGACTCGAAAGAAGAAAACAATAAACCTGAAGAACCCAAGGATGCCATTGACATAGCTTCCCCTGCACCTCCAAAACCAAAGCCTAATGTTGAGACAACACAGAAATATAAAGACTTCTCTATAATGTTTTAAGACTGCAAGTTATAGAAATCTTGTGGTATTGGTTCTCCAGGACCAAGCACCTTTGGCCTCTTCTATTCATTTAACACACACACACATATTGGAATGTAGATATTCCAGTTCATATTAAAAAGATGAAATATAATACTCGCTTCTTGCACTTCGAGAGTTCTCAATTTAGACAATTGTTTAAAATAATGGATCAAAATAAATGTCAGCAGCATTCAATTTCAAGCTAAACTCAAATGGCTTCTACAGAGTGACTCTATAGTCAATCCACATAGAGATTGAAACTAATGGCTGGCTTTATGGTATAGAAAAAGTTTCAAAGTTTTGGGGGATTCAAAGCCTAGAATGAACTATGAAATAAAAAGCAAAAAGTACAATAATTCACACCAGACTGTGATTCCTTTATATCGTCCAGAAGATTATGTTTCTAGGGCCAGAAGTCACCATTTTCTGTTCATTGTCTAAAATGAGTTCTTTACCAGAAGTCTCTTTGTCTTTCTCCATGCGCACATGTGAGCGAGGTTCTAAAGTGGGCTACCTCGAAAATAATTCACAGAGACAAGATTTGGAAGCGTATATTCTGAATATGTGATATGTGATGTTTGTTGACTAAATAATTAATTTTTACATTATTTTTTAATTAATATTTGGATTTTGATGTATTTTAATTTTGGGTTTCATTTAATTTATTTTAATTTTTAAATAATTATAAAACAATTCTTTATTATTATTTTCCTTCACATTTAGATTTTGATATATTTTAACTCTGAATTTTATTTTTGAATTTAGATTTAAGTTTGAAATTTATTTTAATGGCTTATGTTCATTTTATGAAATTACAACTAATAAATACATGTTATTAGAATTAATTTAATCGCTCTCTCATTCTCTTGAGACAACTAATGTTTAATTCTATGAGACAAATAACAAAGTGATAATTTTCTTTGGACAAAATTTTAGGATATGAGTGACATCTCTTTGGAAACTAACTAATACTAATTATTTTAAATAAAATTCCACCAAAAAGAATACACTGAATAGAAATTTTTTTTTCTATTAGATATAAGGTAATCAACAGATCAAAAAGAGATTAGCAGAGTTACATCACCGAAGAATACAAGGAGGCCAAGCCTCACCCCGAAGAACCAGTATCAGTAGAACCAACAATCATAGAAAAAAAAGAAGGGAACCACTAGCTAGCTAAGAACATCATTATGATTTTCTATCCAGGCGGTCCAACCTAATGGACCTTCCATCCAAACTGTACTTTTGTGCTCTTGGATCTGCATCAACATATATAACTCTTCTTTTCTGACATTCCTGTTTTCTCTAATTTCTTTGTTCAGCCTGTCACACACTTGCTCAAAAATGCAAAGATCGTCTAAAGTTCTTCGCCACTGATATCCATACTTGAGCTCATAGTAGTAAAATGTAGCGTGCCTATTATGGAGGAACCTCCTCATCTTGTCCCACTCAATCACAATGGTAGCCTGCACCTGCAAGAAAATTTTAAAATATGTGAGTTTACGAAAAAACTCAATAAGATCCCTGCGCTTACCTTGATACCTTTCCTCATTCCTGCACTTCCAAATCTGCCAGAGAATGTTAGATCACAAGATATTCCAGAAAAAATTTGTATCTTTAGGAAGACCATTAATATGTCCAGAAATAATCTCGAAAATATTAACATTGATAGGGTAAACAATGCCAAAAACGTTCCATATTTCTTTGGCAAAAACACAATCAAGAAATATATGTCTACAAGTTTCAGGAACTTTACAGAGATTACAAATATCAGGGTTAGCAAAATCTTTTTTCACAGGCAGCTTATCGAGTAACAGTAACCATTTAAAACATCTAATGGCTAGTTTATTCTATATTTGAAAATATAATTTTTTATAAGAATGACTATAAATGGACACTTAGAAAATGCTCTCTAGTTAATATGCATTAAATTGACAAGATATGCACAATATTTGTAATCAATGTTGATTAATGTAGTAAATTAACAAAATAATAATAATTTGGTCACATCTCAATTTATAAGATGCATTATTTATTTTTTTCACTTTTTGATTCAATGTAATCTGAATTTTTTTACAATAAAATAAATACTATTTTATAAATAGATTATTTTTCAGAAATAAATATATTTTTTTAAAATAGTCTAAATTATTAAAAAAAATTAGAAACCTAGACAATATCGAATAAAATAAAAATCAAAGCAGCATCCAATCAACGGAACCTGCCTATCGCCAGGAACTAAAAATGTTATAGAATAAAGGCGGTTAGGGTAAAAAACCCTAAAAAATTCTATATAAGCTATATTTTTGTTCCTTACCACGATCAGGGTTTGGGCGGCAGAGGAAAGAGGGTCTCGATTATTTTGCAAGATGCAGCGTTGTTCGCCCTGACGAGAACAAATGTTTTCTTATGTGTCTCTGTTGTTGCAGGAAAATAGCAGATCTGACACACCATCAATATACTGTCTGCCTCTTCTTAGTCTCCATGAGCAAAGCATAGGAACGGAAGAGGCGACTCAATGTATTTATGGTGTGGCGAGAGGATCGACAGTCATTTCATCCCGTGTTAATCAGCGGGGAGTATTCACGAATCGTGGCTGTAGATTGTCTTGTTCGGAACAAGTAGTCTCTTCTGTGTTTGTGGTCGCAAGAAAGTGCTAGGGTTTCTAGTGTTGAAGCAAAGGAACACGAGAAAGATCCTAAACGCCACGCCATATATATATTCAGGCTGCTTCTTCCTCTATGGCAGGCTCTTAGTAGCAAAGTATTAAAGAGGAAGTGGCGGCCCGGATAAATATATGCTGTGGTAAGTGGAATGACAGAAGCATTTCAGCCTTCTAGTACTCAGCAAGGTCAATACACTCTACAGTCAGATCGTAAGTTTCTTCCGTAAAATTAAGCCCTAGTTTTTAAATTTTTAGTAGAGTAATTGCGCAAATTATTCTTGTATGTGAGCATGTATTCGTTTTAGAAAATTTCTAAGGGATAGTTTGAAACTTACCCTCAGCGACGAGGGTTAGTGGCTTTTTTCAGCAAGATATTGTAGAAATACAAATGTGTTTGTTTTAATATATATTTTTTAAGCGGGTATCCCTCACGACATTGAAGGACTGCCAGGTACTTCGCTATTCATCGTAGTACTGAAAGATGATCAACGATCCTGGCAATATCTATGCAGCAAAGATAAAAAATTTATTTCGATTTTTTACTTTAATTCTTAAACAGAAAGAGCGCTACCTGGCTACAATTTTATTTTGATTTAGTTTTTTTTCTGTCTTTTTCGTTGTGGTAAAAGTCAATCTCGAATATCAGGTTGAAAATTTTGATGGATTTATCATTATATATAAATTAACAGTTATAAAAATTTTAAGGTAATACTGAAAAATGCATTAATACTTTAATGGTGTCAATGCGTCTTTTAACAGTCTCAAGCTTTAGGATTTGATTAGATTATTGTCAGTAATGTTCACAGGCAAGATTATGAATTTTTTAATTTAAATTATTGTCAGCGAATTCATTGGTATCTTTTAGGTAAATTTCTTTGTTTGTATCTATTTTCGTCATATATTGCAAATTTGCAAGAATGACCTAGACTGAACTTGTCGTGCCAGCGACATTCTGGAGTGTAGTTGTCGTACAATGTTATGGCAGTCAAGATTGTGTTGTGTTTGCTTATTTTAATAGTGTTATATGGTAATGCTTTCAATAAGTTGTATCCATTCTGTATAAATATCTACTACTAGGGTGGTTGTGTAATTGTCATTCAATTACTAACTCCACCTATCTCTGTTCATTTCATTCAACCATTCCCCTAGTTATCTATCACTCATCCTCCTTGCATTCATTTAACTTCTATATGCAGAGATGTTTTCTCGTTAATAACTCTTAATGACAAAATAGTGCTACTGTGAGCACCCATGCATTTATTTGTTTGCATTCACGTACTACTACACAGTGCTTTATTATCAAGTGCTTTATATATCATTTTGTAGCCCTAATTTATGCTATAGGTTTTCGTTTTTAACCTACTATGCTAAAGGTGTTTTTTCTTTTTCTATTGAAGAGCAAATTTGGACTCAAATATGTTAAAGTTGTAGGGTGAGATTTTTTTTTAATAAATTAGAGGGTTCTAGATTTAGGGGTTTCTAGTTAATATTGCTATGGTACTTGACAAGATTTTCATTCTCTCTAAAGAAATGGTTAAGGCTAAAAATGCACAAACAATTTAAATCAAAAGTTTACTAAATTCCAATTTTAATGGATTGTGGAAATTTGATATCTTTTGATTAAGGCAAAGAACATTCTGCTTATCTAATGACCATTAGCATTTTACATCTAATATAAAAGGAGTTTCAGCTAAAGAAAAGGTGTTTTTTTTCCATTAAAGAGCAAATTTGGATAAAGGTGCTTTCTTTTTACATCTAAGAGCAAATTGGAACTCAAATATGTTAAAGTTGTAGGATGAGTATTTTTTTTAATAAATTAGAGGGTTCTAGATTTAGGGGTTTCTTGTTCAAATTGCTATGGTGCTTACAAGACTTTCATTCTCTCTAAAGAAATGGTTAATGCTAAAAATACACTAACAATCTAAATCAAAAGCCTACTAAATTCCAATTTTAATAGATTGTGGGAATTTGATATCTTTTGATTAAGGATTTTCATGTTAGACATTCTTCATATCTTCATCCATTTTCCAACACTTATCAATTTTGTTATCCCATCGAGTTAGAGGGTAGGTAAGAAGCTTCCAATTAGCAATTGACAAGTTCACAGTCAACAATTTACACAATTTTGAAGACACTTTCCATCAAGTTTTCAATTTCCCTAAAGATTAATTGTATCTTTCCTTTCATATGCTCCATCAAACATGGGGGTATTTGTTGACATAATTGTTTCACTAGGGGATTGTAGGTGGGACTCCTACTATATAAATTGTTAGATGTCACTATTGAAGACCCATGGTTTATCAAAAACTTTTCCAACACTTTTTGCCAAAGTTGCATACTAAATTGACAATGAAGTAAAAGGTGAGGGATAGTTTCTTCCCCTTGTTTGCAAAGAATGCATCTATTGGGTAGTTGAAATCCTCTCTTAACAAGATTATCCTAGGTTAGAATTCTTTTATGCATAGGTGTCCACTAGAAGAAATTGATCTTGGGAATAAGTTGAGGATTCCTAACTTTTCTCAACACTATGTAACATTGTCATACTTAAACAATAGTTTTTAAGTCTCCATTGCCAATCTATCATCGCGAGCCTTCCTTGATGACACTTCTATATTTGAAGATGTTATTCCATATTTTCGAACCCGAGGGGTAGCCATTTGAGGAAAGAATTCTATAAAAATTATCAAAGTTGAGGTGTTCGGCCCTCATGAAGTTGCACTAGTCTGACTTCTCAAGGGCCAATTTACATCCCATTTTAGATATAAGAGCTTTATTTAGAATTAACAACTTCCTTATTCTTAGGCCACCTTGGTGCCTTGATTCGTATATAATATCCCAATTAGCCAGAGCTAATATTTTAAAGGTCTTTGGATTCTTTCAAGTTTATCTGCCATATTACTAGAGAACTTAAGTAGGGAGAGGAAGTAAACATAAATAGCCTTGAGAGAAGTAGCAAGGGGCCAAAGCTTTCATGCACTACTTACAAGCTTAGCTTTCCACCCAACCAATGCAACACATTAACATCCCAAATGTTTTTTATTTTATTATGTAAGTCTTCCTTTGTGTTGAAAAAATAGATGTTGATTTTCTCATAGTTAATGTGTTGGCCACATTAGCATAGTCCAAGAGGAAAGCCTTATATTCCCTAGCTTCAACAATTGAGGCTTTACCAAAAAGTACAGTATCGTCAACAAACTATTGTAGAATAGAACTTAAAAGGGTAGAAGCAACTTAAAACCCTTGAATTCTCTTAGGGCTCATTATGTTAAGAAAGTTTTTGCCTAGGACTTTTGCAAGCATAATGAATAAGTAGGATGATAGAAGGTCACGTTAACTAATTCCCCTACCATGCAAAGATTGGAAATAGTCTTTTGAAGCCATAAGATTTTGTATACTTTCAAGTTTAGAGTCTATTTCTTTTTTCTGGATGTCCCTAAAGGTTTATCTATTCCAACCTTTTATCTGATTTATAATTATTTCCAACTTTTGTGAAACTCTATATATAGCTAACCCTTGGATAGTTGTATTCGACTAGTTTAGGCCTCCATTATCCTCATAACAGGGAGGAAGAGGACCACATAGAGGTCTATCAATCCAATGTAGGAGAATAGGATTATGGTTTGAGATAGTTCTTGATAGAGCCTTTAGAGTAGCATCACACCCAATGTCTCACTTAGCCGAAACAAGGAATCTATCCACTCTAACCTGAATGAGGTGATCTCCCTTTCTATTGTTGGACCAAGTAAAGGATGACCCATCAGTTCTATGTCAAAAAGACTAGTCCTACAGATGAAATCTAATAAATCGGTCATGCTAGAGTAGTCTATTAAGCCTCTCATCTTTTTAGAGGGGAATAGTAGTGAATTGAAATCATCGTACATGAAGAGTTCAAATCACCAAGGATAAAAGAGGATATTTCATCTGAAACTTCTTTTCTTTGAGAGAGGGTGCTAGGAGCATACACATTAAATAAATGTCAAACACAATTCCCCAAAGTGAATGTCAACTCAAGGAAGCTATGAGTGAATGCAAATACATCCCCTTTGATTTTATTAGGGTTATGTAGATGTTATCTACAACACCTTTATGAGTAGAGGATGATATGAAGCAATGCAAAAGTAGCAAATTGAGGCAAAATAAGAAAAATTGAAAATCTATTTTTTGGTATTTTTATATGTTTTAGTAATTTGCATTTTTGGAGGCCTTTGGAACAGAATTTGGGGTTGAAACTGTCGTTTGTCCCTTAACATGATTTATCAAAGGCATGGTATTAAGGGATTGAAATTAGATCTTTCTGAAGACCTTTACAATAGTGTATGATGTTTTGAATTTTGAGCAATGAGCATAAAGTTATCCCCTTGTGAAGTTGGTATAGAAAATACCAAATCGATGTTGTTACCAGCAAGTTTGTGACCTATCCTTTTTCATCGTAAATCGAGATGGGGCATGTTTTGACACCTCACATCTTCAGCCAAAGTTTAAGAGAACCTACAAAAGCTTTTGCCCATGTGACATGTGTCCAGTCCATCTTCACATCATTCGAGAAAATAGTAGGGCCCAAATCCTTAATGAGAAAATGTCACTTTTCATTTGACGGAGCATCTCGAGGCACTTTTGACTCCCAAAAAGGAGCACCACCTTTTCAGTGTGCGCCACCTTTGCAGACACCTTTTCATAGCACCACTTTCCCTACATGCACTTTGCAAAGGCTCTTTTCAATCACATTTATGAGTTTCAACTCAAGGATCTTTTCCTATATAAGCCCAAGGGTACATTATAACAAGCAATTTGAGTTTTCAGTTTTTAGGTTGGAGTCCTTTTTAGAGCTTTTCTTTTGGAGGAGTTTTCTCGGTCTTTTGTTCACTATTTTGAAGATCACTTAGAAAATAGCCATTGTATCATTCTCAAACCTTAGCTTTATATTCATTTTTATTGTGTTTGCTTTGATTTTGTGAATAATCTTAAGCTCTGTGTCATTTTAGAGGGACGTATCTATCATTTGTTGTGTTAGGATTTTATAGTCTCGTTACAAATGCATAGGTCATTGGACCATGTTTTATACTCTTATAATGTTTGGGGTTTGGAGTTATACTATGTCATTTTTATGAGAAAAATTCTTGCGAGATAACTATTTTAGTGAGATAATAGGAACACTCTTGCGGGCCTTAATCGACGCTTCACATGGAGAGATCTGAATGTCTTGCACTATGCTCATCTAACTTGTGCATCTTGTTCTCTCACCAACAATGATGAGTCTATGGCACTTTGTTTCTAATATTTTTGGATTTTCTTGTTCTTATTATTTCTAAAGAGAAGCTCAAAGGGTTGTGAAAGCTTTGGTGAATGGCCTTAGGTTAGTTGTTTCCTAGTTTTCCTTCTCTCCCGTTCGCCAAAAATAAAACCACGAAGAGTCGACTTCTAAAATCTTGAAGGTTGTTTCACAAGGTGCAATCAATCCCACTCTTGTGAAACTTCTTGACTACCCTTATTTAAGCATGAGCCAATTAGGGATCAACAATATTTTATGGCATAGCCAGTGGGACAAAACTTTCACAGTTGGAGATTCGATGCATTCTTCAGTATTTTGAGCCTTGAAGAGGCATGTTTCAAGCAATTGGTGCATGTGTAGTTCAAAAAATGTTGGTAACTCTGTTAGTATATATGCTTGATGCTCAATTTTGGGTAAGTTGATGCCTCTTGTTTGAAATATCATTTGCATCTCTTTGGCTTCCCTTATGCTTCGACATGGAAGGATATTATGGACAATGGATGTTTCCACCTGCTTTTCATGAAAATGCTAGCATTTCACCTTCCTATCAGCAATGTCATGCTCGCCTCTCACCTACGCCTCCACAACCTTTCTGGCAGCCTATAAATGCTTATTAGAACGGTCTTCCTCTTACCGAATAATAAAATCAGAGAAACTTGGGAAATGTTAGTGCCAAGGGAATATTGTTGAATTTTCATGAACTATTGCGGGCCATTGAGGAAGAGAAAAAATATCACTAGTGGAAAGAACAGTTTGCTTACCATGCTCAAGCTCTCAACAAGCTGAAGTCCTAAGGAAACAACAAGAGCAGTTTCTTGCAATGCAAGTTGCTACTAGGAAAGAAAGGACTAAGAAACTAGTGACTACGAAAGAGGTGCATCTGGCTAGTTTTGATCTTCCATATATATTGAGGAGATTCCCTAGGAGGAAGAAGATGAAGGAAAATAGAGCAATTACAACAAGGCACCACATGGGTAGGGGGATCAAAGTGACGAAGGGGATCTATCCCTCTCATTTGATGAGCTTCCTCACTTTGTGGAGCATGAGGTGTAAAGAAGCAAAGAGGTGATGAATGAAAACCAATTATGGGATGAGATAGAGGTCTTTTGTTCACATCTCAGTGTTGAGTCATCACCACGTAATTTGGAGCATCATGAGAAGCAACAACAAGAGGAGGTGTTTTTTCCAACAAAGGAGTCACCAACACCAACCCTTGCTAGCCAACAAGAGATCAAGGAAACAAAGCCTTTAAGAGGATGCCCCATTAGGCATCTAGCTCCAATTTGCAGGTCGTCACTAGTTATGCTCACTCATGAGCATGAAGATGAGCTTCATGAAGAGGAGCAACTTACCCATTCATTACAGGAAGACGATATCAAAATATGGGTGAGCTTCTTTATTCACAATCCTTAGGAGGTATTCTGACTATTTGTGGTATACCCTATCATTTCTTCTCTTTTGGCTACTTGTCCACAAGCATGAGGAGGATCAAAAGTTGGCCAGGAAGGGAAGCTATTTTAATAATCCAATTAATGGGTTTGTTTATTATTTTCCTTGGTTGGTTAGTTTAGGGTAGGATAGGTTAGGTTAGTTTTTGTTATTTTCAAGAAGTGTTGTTGCGCATGTTGCATTCTCCTTTAGGGAATGTATGTTTTAGTTTCCATATTTCCTCCAAGTGCATGCTTGTATAGTTTGTTTGTGTCTCATCGTGTTTTTGAGGCAGGTATGTTGTTGTGGCTTCCCCATTTCATGACTCTATGCCTAGTGGATAAGACATTCGGGTTTGCAAACTAGAGATTTTGAGGTTCCTTCTTAATAGGATGAGATCCCTTATGAGTTTCCAATTCTATAGATGTTATCTACAAACCTTTATGAGTAGTTTAAGGATGATCTAAAGTAGTGCAAAAGCAACCAATTGAGCAAAAATGAGAAAAAATGAATATCTCTTTTTTCTTATTTTTCTATGTTTTAGTAATTGACATTTTTGGAGGCTTTTAGAGCAGAATTTGGGGTTGAAACGATCATGTCTTTTAACACGATTTGCCAAAGGCATGGTGTTGAGGGATGGAAATTAGATCTTTTGAAGACCTTTCCAATGGTTTACGTTGTTCTGAATTTTGAGCAACAAGCAAAAAGTTATGGCCCCACAAAGTTGGTATAGAAAATAACAAATCAATGTTATTTCTAGCAAGTCCACGACCTCTTCTTCTTCATTGTAAATCAAGATGGGACATGTGTTGACACAACACATCTTCAAATAAATTTTAAGAGGAGAAACTCCAAAAGCTCCCGCCCATGCGACACCTATCTAGTCTACATTCACATCATTCGAGAAAACATGGGGCCCACATCCTTGATGAGAAAAATGTCACTTTTCATCTAATGGAGCATCTCGAGGCATTTTCAACTCCTAAAAAGGTGTGCCACCTTTTTAGTTTGTGCCGCCTTTGCATGCACCTTTTAAAAGCACTACTTTTCCTTCATCCGCTGAATTTGTAGAGGCCATTTTTAGTTGTATTTATGAGTTTCAACTCAAGGATCTTTTCCTATATAATCCTAAGGGAACATTGTAACAAGAAGTTCAAGTTTTACCTTTTTATATTGGAGCCCTTTTTAAAGATTTTCTTTTGGAGGATTTTTCCCAATGTCTTTTGTTCACTATTATGAAGAACACTTAGGAAATAGCCACTATATCTTTCTCAGACCTTAGCTTTGTATTCAAATGATTAATAGAGGAAACACATTGGACTATGCCTAGTGTTGTTTTTATTGCACATTTGCTCTAATTTTTTGAATAATCTTAAGCTTTGTATCATTTTAGAGGAACATTACTATCATTTGTTGTCTTAGGCTTTTATTATCTCGTTACAGATGCATCGATCATTGGACCATGTTTTTACTCTTTCAATGTTTTGGGTCTAGGGTTATAAGCCAATAAAATCTTTAGATCAGGACCACAGGTCTTGGACAATTAGGGGATTCTAAATTACAAAGTGTATGCACCCTAAAATGGTCGCCTAGACTTTGGGCTCCATTTATTTGATTTATCAATCTTGAATCATTTTGATCAATACTCAATATTTTCAACAATATCAATTTCTTGATCAAATCCTAATTTCAATCATATATTGGATTTTTATCCTTGGGCTAACCATTTATCCTAAGTCTTTATTTAATTAAAAGGAATATTTCCTCCCCTTTCAATTAAATAAAAAGCCCCCACTTTCCCTCTTATCCTAAGTTGCACAAATAAAGCATTATTCCTATTTTATAAAAAGGGAAAAAGCACTTTTGTCTCACATGAGGCTCAAAAGTCAACACTTCACTCTCATTGGAGGATACTTGTGCACATGGATTGCTCCTCTTTCAAGCTCCACCGCTGATTAAGACTTTTTGCCTCTTAATCTCCATGGTCCATTTCACCTCATTTCTTATAAAAGGAGAGCTCTCTCCTTCATTTGCATAGATATCCATATTTTATGCTATTGTTATGCTACAGGTTTTTTAGGTCATCTTGGAACTTTTGGAGACATTCTTGCATCTAGGGTTTGAAGATTTGGAGCATTGTTGGCATTCATCTTAGATCTTCATCAACACTCTATCTTCTTGTCTTCATTCTTGCATCATCATGGCTTTCTTGCTTCATAGTTAGATTTCATTTCTTGCATAGTAGCTTCATTTTCATGGCATTCTTAGTTTAGATTTCCTTTATGCTTTAGATTAATTCATCTAGTTTAAATAGAAGGTATTGTAATCCATTGTTATTTCCCTTCATAGCTTAGTTTGTACTTCCATTTTCATAGCATAGCTTGCACATTTGCATCTTCATCTTAGTTGCATTGCATTGCATTTCATATTGGATTCTTGGAGATATTGGCATTGTTGCCCTTGTCTTCACTTGAATCTCTCATTGTGTGGTTGACTAGCAAGGTCACTTTCTTGTAGCTCTAGCTGAGAGCAAAACTCATAGTCCCTTGCAACTCCATGCATAGAGAGCTATGAGCCGCTTTGTGAGGCCTCACTCTTGAGTAACCTTGCATATAATGGTTCATAGAAGTGCATATTTTAGTGTGTACATTTCTGGCGCCCACCGTGGGGCAGAGTAGATAGCTTTGTCCTTTCATTTGATGCATTTTTCGTCATTTTCGGATTAATTTTTGAAAAAATCTGCGTCTCTGGTTTTCTGTCTCAGATTATCGCGCGACACTTCTCAGAAATATCGCGCGATATACTTCCTGTCTTGGTGCGATAGTTCGCGCGAAAAAAGTATCGCACACCTATATTGAAGTCTATCGCCTGGCATCGTGTGAAGTATCGCTCGACTGGGGAAGTATCGCCTGGCTATAGGAAGAAGTATCGCACGATACTGGTGAAGTCTGAGGTATATCGCCTGATCTAACAGTGAACTATTTTGTATCTTGCAAGTTTCGGGTTCTTAGCTATCTTTTTGAAATTTTTTGAAATTTCCAGCATTTTCAATCAAATCCGTGCCACTCTGGAAAATGGGTGCCCATTTTTTTTTGAAATTTTGCAAATGGTATCAAAAGTTTAAGTGTGATATATTGTTGGAAAGGTCTTTTCGAGCCTAATCCAACCATGATGGTTTCATTTTCAGATTTTATCATTTGATTAGATATTTTTGCAGATTATCTAATTTTTCATGTACTAATCATTGGTAGATTTTGGATTTTGATTCTCCTAACTCTTGTTGGTCTAACAAGTTGTGGTTGTAGGTGCTCTCATTACTTGAAATTTGTCAAAAGAACGCATGTCAAAGAGGGCTACTAATGGTTTTTGTAGGGCTGCCCAAGCATAAAAACAAAAAAAATTCTTGCTTATTTATTTGCTTTCCTTTCAAGTGTGGCATTCACTAATTGTATTAGGAATCTTAATACCTTGTGAAAGGGATTTTGAGGTGGTAGGAGAAGTATGCTCTTCACCTTTAGGTGAATCAGAAAATCTTGACCCATCTTAAAGTTTTGGAAGCAAGGGGGTAATTGAACTCTTTGTTTGGTGTGTTTGGGAGAGATTCTTGAGATAGGGGAGTATGCTCTTCACCCTTGTGGTGAATCAAAAACCTTGAACCTCAAGAGTTGATCCATTTTTGTTTAGTTTAGGAATCCTTTAGCGGGCCTGCTCTTGAGCAATCAAGAGGAACGACTCAAGTGGGGACAACCTTGTCATCATTTTCCTTGGTGGCAAGTGATTCCAACTCACTATAATCTCAAGGCTATCAAGGACACCAAAAACCTTGATAGACATAACACTTGTCTTCGTTTGATGTGAGTAGCTCATGGGATTGCGACCATGGGGAAAACATTGAACAAGAATGCTTAAGGTACTCTTGAGGCCGCGAGGTCCTAGTCCTTTATGAGGAGCAAGAGGGGTGTTGTGAACGGAAATCCTTATTAAGAACCATTAGATAGAAGCCACCTTATTTTAGCCGCTTATCTTCTTAGTGCAAGGATTGATCCAAGTGGTTTACCCGGATCACCTTAAGATACTCACCATATGTGCCCCTTTGGTTGTGTTGTTTGACACTTCCATGACAAAGCCAATATCTCTTGTGGGCAACCACTTGGTGTGAGGCAAGGGGGCATCAAGTTGTGGGCTAAGTTGGTAAGTATTGAGCCTTGTCTTGTAGGAAGGTATTGCTTGAAGTGTTCTCGAATGTGCTAAACCAGTGTAAACGTTCTTACATACAAACGATCGGTAGCATTCATAGGGTGCTTTTTCAATTTTGATATCACAAGTGCTTGTCTTGGCAAGGTTGCTTTTGCCCTTGTTTCAAGTGTTTGAAGACATGTTTGATCCCATACTGTTTGCAAACCTGTCTAATTGCTATTGAATTTGTGATAGAAATCAGACATTTTCACCCTCACATTCGAAAACTTGAAATTAGACCTTAAAAAATCAAAATTTTGCACAAATTGGTCAAGATCAACATCAGTATCACATTAGCCAAAGAGAAATATTGCATTAGAAGGTTGTTCTTGGTGAGAAAGTTTGTCTCTAGAATTGTGAGCTACATTCTTGGGAAATTCTCGTACTCTTATTGTCCAAATAATTTTCATTTAATCTCAATTTCAATGATATTTTGGCCTAGCCCAACCTCCTGGTTCAAAAGTGCAAGGGTAGTCACCCTTTAATTTGAAGCACCTCTTTGACAGTGTTGGTAAAGCCCCTGCTTCTATCTTTTCATTTCTCTTTGGACAATAGAGAACTTTGATTATCCTAGTTTGGTGTTGACATTTTGTGAGGTCATCCTATTACCAGTCTTCCTTGGTCAGTCTAGATCTTAGATCCTAGGTGTTGTCATGTTGCTCAACATCTCAATGAACGTTATGGTATCAATTGCACCAGATGGCTCTTAGTCTTCTTCTCTCTTCTCCATTTCCCATGTTCTTCTAAAGTCTTCTATTCCCAGGGGAAATTCTTCTTCTTCTTCTTGATTCTTTTCCTCTTATTATCTAGTCTACTTTCTTCTATTCATCTATTCATTTCTTCCATGCTTGATTCCTCCTCTTCTATAACCATGAATCTTGACTGTCTTGTTAAGGAACCTCTCTTAAGAATAGATGATCTTGAGCTCATTGACATATTCGAAAAGTGTTGTTCTTCCAAAATTCTCATGAGTGATGAATTTATAGCAAAAATAAAAGAAAAGATGATTAAATCAGATGCCTTTGCTAGAATCATAAACATGATCATATCACGATCTTCTTCTTCCAAACATTCTTCATCATCTAAACCTTCTCATTCTTCTTCACCTTCCAAGTCTTATCATGACTCTTCCAGACATCATTCACATTCTTCATCTTCTAAGTCTTATCATGATTCTTCTAAACACTATTCACATTCTTTATCTTCCAAATCTTATCATGACTCTTCTAAACATTATTCAAATTCCTCATTATCCAAGTATTCTTCTTCCACTAGGTCTTCATTTTCTTCTTCCTCAAGATATCGTTCTTCTTCTACTTCTCCTAAGAGTCTTACTTCTCTTCAGAAGACATACCATAAAGAGCAACATGATAGTCCTTGTGATGTCTCTTCCATAAAGAGTGACACACCTACCTTTGATGACTATGATGACTACGATGACTATGATGATGGACAATGTAGCAATACTTATGACAACTCTATTCCTAAGAGTCCTCCTCGTCGTGTGCTTAGGCTTACTAAAGGGTCATCCTATTGGATAGATTGTGATGGTGATCCATATGATTCTGATTTTGAGAGAAATTATGATATTTGTTGTGAACAATATGATACATCTACTTCTATTGAGGAAGAAAAAGCTTTTCGTGCTGATTATAAACGAAGATACTATGAGCATGTCTTGTCTAAAAACTCTCATGCTAAAAATAAAGATTACACTCTCCAGCAAGATCATATTAATGTTGAACCTTTGTCTTGTGATGGTCCCCTTCCATCCACCACTTCCTCCAATACCCACACACTTCCTAAAGCTTCTGAGTCATCCAAATCTTTCACAAATCCTTCATCCAACAAAGATCATAATGCTTTCCATGCGGTTCCATATAGTTATCCTCAAGGGCCACCTCTTAAAGATACTCAAGATAACCTTCACTTGGCTGCAAATACTTTCAATAATGTCGAACCTAAAGATCCTAAGCCTTCATCCGCTATAATGCCTATTTTAGCTAGTCCTTCACCATCTCTTCCAAAGTCTTCCATACAATCCCAACCTGCTTCCTTGTCCTTAGAAGTGGCTCCATGTCAAGAGGACTCTAAAAATGATAAAGAAGAGAATATAAAGAAA
The DNA here is from genome assembly GCA_027943335.1 of Chamaecyparis obtusa. Classification (NCBI taxonomy): domain Eukaryota; kingdom Viridiplantae; phylum Streptophyta; class Pinopsida; order Cupressales; family Cupressaceae; genus Chamaecyparis; species Chamaecyparis obtusa. The sequence goes on from BSBK01001136.1 coordinate 1,125,998, forward strand.
GATCAAGATCAAGAACCCTCCATGTCATCCAATTATTGTCATGATGTCTCTTATCTGTTTCATGTTTCTTTTGATCCTTTACACCCTTCCCCATTCATTCCACCATGTCTTAATTCTTCCTCTAAGCAAGATCAAGCTACTACTTACACCGTTGAGCTTATTGATAATCAAAATAACCTTACGGCACTTGTGCTTTCCAAAGATGATACTTCCATTAAGGTTATTAAAAATGGTGTTGTTACTTCTGATGTTAAGCCTATTGAAAATCAAGAAAAAAATGATGCACTTATGCTATCCAAAGCAACTTGTCAAGATCAAAGTCTTCCATCTTCTTGTTCTACCACTCCATGTTCACTTCCGCTTTCTGCTCTTCCTAAGTCTTTGCAAGCTATGAATGATCCTATCAAAGAAACTGCTCCTATTCAAGATGTGCATGATCCTAATGCTCATTCTAAAGATGCTGATATCCTTGGTTGTGATATAGATGCTGATGAACTTATTGATTATCCTTTTGCATCTTTCACTTCCATCCTTGGACCTCCTCCACCAATACTAAGGGCTTCACGTCTTCCTTCCATTTTGGGTCCTTATGTCCCTTCACTTTCCCCTCCTAACTCTCCTAATTCATCATCCATCTTAGGTCCTTATGTCCCTCCATCTCCTATCTTTCCTCAAGATCAACATAGATGCATACCTTTGAATCCTTTTCATCCACTCACCCATCTAAACCAGTCATATTGTCTTTCTTCTTCCACAATTCCCAAGTCTTTTGGAAGTAACTTGAATGTTCAATACAAGAAAAAGAAGCAATACAAGAATCCATCAAAAAAAGAAGATCACCATGTCCCCTCTAATCGACATGGATATATAAAGTCAAAAGAGATATCTAAGAAGAAAACTACAAGACAAGTATGGGTTCCAAAACCCATCATTGAAGATATTCTCTCTAAATTATCAAAAGGAAATGAAAAGCCTAAGGCTATATGGATTCCAAAATCTCTCTTGAAAGAGTCTCATGTTGAACAAAAAGTGAAATTGACATTCAAGCTTCCAAAGGCTTCCACTTCATCTTTTTCCAAAAACATTCTTCCATTCCATGTGCCTAAACCGCAACCTCTGCTAACCATTTGCCATATTCCTTCTCGTATTCCTCCATTCACATTTGAGAATTATAACAAGTACACCAATCCACTCTTTGAGGAGTCAAATAGCAATAATGAACCAGAATATGGTTCACATTTGGACTAGAATATGGTTTACGTTTCCTCCATTTTTTCCGCCACCCTTCAAGGTGTGTGTGTCGATGTTGATCTTGCCTTCTTTCCAGCTATCCTTTTCACATTCCTTCCATTCATCATCCTTCTACCTTCTCTCATTTTTCCTCATTTGCCTATTCCTTCTACGTCTTCCTTTCCCCTTCAGCATCTTTGAGCATATCATTTTGAATCCTTGACATATCATGGTTTATCCTTTCAAGGAGCATTATCTAAAAAGCTTGCCTTCTTCCAAAAAATAGAAAAAATATTCAAAAAATAGAAAAATTCCAAAAGAAAAAAAGAAAGAGAAAAAATAAAAAAAATAAAATTTTTTTTGAAAATGTGCCATGGTGAAAACCTGGAAACAGGCACCTTGGTAGCAAAAGTAAAGAGAAATAAATTCATCCTATGGTGAAAACCACTCCCTTGTGGCACCTTGAATAAGTACCATGATGAAAACCTGGCAATCAGGCATCATGCGTAGTTCTACTACATATTTCATCCATTTCATCTTCTCTCTTTGATCTTGACAATGTTGATCTATACACGAACATTTGGCTATTTTGTGAGCTATCTTACGATGATCTTGCTTTCATTCCATTCATGCTTAGCCTTCATATTTATTTTCCTTCATTCATTCTAGCTTGTCACTATCCTCTTCCCCTTTGGTCTTGATCGAATAAAAAAAAAAGAGTAAAACACGATGATATGAAGCCTCTTGACATGTCTACTCCTTTGGACTGCATCCTTCCTTCTTTTGCAATGTGCTTTTGTGACTTATCTTATGCTAGCCTCTCATTGCTTGTCCAAATGTGCTTTGCATGACAATTTTTTTTTTCCCTAGCTTGGATATTCTTGAAGAGTTTGACCTTGAGGATTTCTTCCCTCTGTTCGCTTTCATTCCCCTTGTCTCCACCAGCTTGCTCATCCATCTTGTCCCTCACATTGCTAGATATTGGGACTGCACGATGTGATTTTGCTCATGAGTTTAATGCCCATTTCTGTCTGGGGGCATCCTTTGTACATATCTTATTGATCCTGGAAAAAATACCAAAAAAATTGATATATGATGCTGAAAAAATCCTAAAAAGCATAAAAAGTCCTGAAAAAATATAAAAAAATCAAAATATTCAAAAAATCCAAAAAAAATGAAAAAATGAAAAAAAGAATCCAAGTGGTGAAAACCTGGAAACAGGCGCTATTTGAGGCCTTTGCACCCCTATTTGTTAGCATGCGTCCTCGACACTTAACCACTTCCCATCATGCCTTGACCTTATTTGGCCTAGTCTGGAATTGGTCTTTGTCTTTGTCTAGGGGGCATAACTGTTTGCATAGGTCTTTTAGGTGCGTTTGTCTCTTGGGGCATTTCACAACAGGTGTTTTTCAACACCACCCCAAACAGTGTTTTTCAACACTACCCTTGCGTCGAGTGTTTCTTAACACTTATCAGGTGTCTTACCCAAACAGTCTCGTATGACGTGATATTTCTCATTTGCAGATATGATACTCAGAATTTGATTCTATGACCAACACACACGCACTTAAACGATCAACTCGCTGACGATATGATGACTTTATTTTTCTTTGTGTGCTGTCTATGAAGATTTCTTTGATGAGTGGTCTCTCCCTGAGAAGTTTTCGATGATGCATAGCTAGAAGACTGAGGGTATGAGAACATGTTTTATTTCTTTATCTGATTGTGGGTATATTTTGTTAGTCCTAATTGTCATGAGCATTTATGCTGGTCTTACTTGACACTATGGATTGACAAGGTATTATCCTTGACTGTTTTGCGAGTGCATGCTTATAGCTATCCTGACTTTCATGTGTCTTGATACAAACATAATCTCGCCATATCAAACTTAGGTGATCTCACTGCATTAGTCATCTTGACCTATATGTCTTCGATGCCTAGGTGAGATTTCCACATTTCTATCTGATAAAGATCATATTCATATCCACATAGTTATGCTAGTGTGCATTGTATGATCTTGCGACGCTACCAATAACGCTCGATGATGATAATTAGATGTCTATAAGCGTTGTGACCTTGCAAGTCAACCACTTTCATAGTAGTTTGCATTCTTAGGTTCATCATAGTTTAGTTTTTGCATCTTGCATATGGAGAGAGCTCTCCTTTTTATCATCTACGGACTAGTTGGTCAACTGTGCTCATTTTTTTATTCTTCTTGATCATATCTTTCATTTCTGGTCTTTCATATCACATCCTTTTCTATCCATTTTCGGACTCGAAATCAAAATCCGAGTCGCATTTTCAAATTTTCTCATTCTTCTACGCAGTTGACTGACCTTTTGAGGCATAATTTGATTTTCGGTGGAATTTCTTCCTTCCATGTCTCTCAAATTTTCTAGTCTTTCATCCACTCTATTTCTAGTCTTCTATTTCTATTCTTCTACTTCCTCGCTGGGGCATGTTTCATTGCCTAATGGTTAACCTATTTGACCCTTGCATTCGATTATGATTTGATCAACCTTATCAATTTTCTGTCTCTCCTCTACTTGATTTCGATTTCGATTCCGAGGGGGCAGTATTTGTGGGATTCTCATCCCTGATTTCTTTGATTCTCTTGATTCAGACATCTTTTGTGAGCTTTTGCTCAAAACTTGAGATTCTTATCTCCCATTTTTAGACATTCATTATTGCCTAGCAGCGACGGTGATAGTTTTGTCTAAAGCTTGATTTGCACCTAGCAGCGATGGTGTTGGTCTAAGCTTTTGTTTGTCCAGATGTGATCCCAAATCGACCTCATATCTGAGTTGTTTTGTGATCCCAAAATTGATCTCACATTTCAACTTCATTCTTTGACTACATGTGTTCCCAAATCGATCACACATTAGTCAAAGAGGGGCAAATGTATGCACCCTAAAATGGTCGCCTAGACTTTGGGCTCCATTTATTTGATTTATCAATCCTGAATCATTTTGATCAATACTCAATATTTTCAACAATATCAATTTCTTGATCAAATCCTAATTTCGATCATATATTGGATTTTTATCCTTGGGCTAACCATTTATCCTAAGTCTTTATTTAATTAAAAGGAATATTTCCTCCCCTTTCAATTAAATAAAAAGCCCCCACTTTCCCTCTTATCCTAAGTTGCACAAATAAAGCATTATTCCTATTTTATAAAAAGGGAAAAAGCACTTTTGTCTCACATGAGGCTCAAAAGTCAACACTTCACTCTCATTGGAGGATACTTGTGCACATGGATTGCTCCTCTTTCAAGCTCCACCGCTGATTAAGACTTTTTGCCTCTTAATCTCCATGGTCCATTTCACCTCATTTCTTATAAAAGGAGAGCTCTCTCCTTCATTTGCATAGATATCCATATTTTATGCTATTGTTATGCTACAAGTTTTTTAGGTCATCTTGGAGCTTTTGGAGACATTCTTGCATCTAGGGTTTGAAGATTTGGAGCATTGTTGGCATTCATCTTAGATCTTCATCAACACTCTATCTTCTTGTCTTCATTCTTGCATCATCATGGCTTTCTTGCTTCATAGTTAGATTTCATTTCTTGCATAGTAGCTTCATTTTCATGGCATTCTTAGTTTAGATTTCCTTTATGCTTTAGATTAATTCATCTAGTTTAAATAGGAGGTATTGTAATCCATTGTTATTTCCCTTCATAGCTTAGTTTGTACTTCCATTTTCATAGCATAGCTTGCACATTTGCATCTTCATCTTAGTTGCATTGCATTGCATTTCATATTGGATTCTTGGAGATATTGGCATTGTTGCCCTTGTCTTCACTTGAATCTCTCATTGTGTGGTTGACTAGCAAGGTCACTTTCTTGTAGCTCTAGCTGAGAGCAAAACTCATAGTCCCTTGCAACTCCATGCATAGAGAGCTATGAGCCGCTTTGTGAGGCCTCATTCTTGAGTAACCTTGCATATAATGGTTCATAGAAGTGCATATTTTAGTGTGTACACAAAGTACTACCATTTTTGAGATCGAGGTGGAACATGAAGGCCGCAAATGATAACATATGGCCTAGGTGATGAAATAAGTTATGTGATTGGAAGAAAAGTAGAGAACACTTATACATAAGGACTTACCTTGTTTTTTGGACAAGATTGGAATGATAGAGAACTTATATTTGAATTTAGGTGTCCATTAAGTGTCATATGAATTCCTACTATGAAAATACACTAAGGTGAGTACTATATAAATCTAGATATTGTACACTAATTGAGTGCTTACAATTTAGGATGGTACAATATTGCTCCATCTCTCCTTCCTCTACACCTACACCCAATTGACCTTTATAGGCTCGTACAATTCTTGAGTATATTGGTCCTCTTGCAAGTGATCACATAGCTACTTGTGGCACTTGTGCCTAGATATCATGTTTTAGTCTTTTGAGTCATGTAGTTTCTACTAATCCTTAGGAGTGTTCAGATGCTTCAAGCATTCTAGAGTGGGATAGTACTATGGCTAAGGGGTATTCTTCTTTAACAAAGAGTCATACTTGGGATCTTGTTCCTCTTCCTAAGGGAAGAAAGTTGGGTTGGTGCAAGTGGGTGTATTGTACCAAGTTTTTAGTTTATGGTACTATTGATAAGTACAAGACTTGTCTTTTAGCCAAGGGTTTTTATTAGGTTGGGGGAATTGATTATTCAAAGACCTTTTCTCCTATGGCTAGGATGGATTCCACATCTTGTACTTTCTACAATTGCATCTCAAGGTTGGTCAATGTGTTAGATGGATATGAAGAGTTCCTTCCTACATGGTGATATTCGACAGGAGATCTATATTGGGACACGCATCAGGATTTGTGTCAGATACTTCACTTGTTTGGAAGCTATGTCATTCATTGCATTGTCTCAAGCAAGCTTCGAGAGCTTGGTATGAGAATATGGACAATTTTTTGCTTATGTTGGAGTCACTAGATGTCACTTTAATCCTACAATTTATCTTCAAGGGCATGGGGGGTGTTACATCCCTCTGTCATAAACCTTTTTATATAATTTCTTAGTTTTTAAAATAAGAGATGTGATGATGTCATTTAAAGATCATTTAAATATTTACTGATGAGTTAATAGAATACATGATGTAAATTATAACAACTAATGCTTTTCTATATAGATACCTGGTATGCCAAGAAGATTATGTCTAACTACCTTTGAGTGTCTAAGTGGATGCAAGAGATTTGATCACCCTCAGAAAAGGGAGAGAGAGTATCATTAGGAAGAGGGGCACAAAGATGAGAAGAGGTCAAAGTTTCCATCATGGCCAAGATACTTGATATAAGTAAACATTCTAGTGTTTTCTTGGTTACCCTAAAGTTACAAGGTCAAGTTAGTGGTCATAAATTTTCAATCAACCAACTGATATGATCGAGGTTACCTTCTCTTGTAAAATCCTATCATTTGAAAGGGAATCATTGAATAAAATAACAATATTGTCAAAGCATAATTGAGGAGCAGTCTTGCTCAGTTTGAAATCAGGCATGCCAATCCTTGTTCAATTTACTAACCCATAATCTGAATTTCAAAGATGAATAATTCATCATCATATTATATTTTTTCGTAAGCCGATTAATCATGTTAATATTAATGATTGCATTTGCGTGTTTATTAATTTGAAACTATAAAGATTAAATCATATTAATGCATTGTTTGCATTTGTTTTTTTGTTAATTTGAATTGATAAAGAGTAAATTGTATCAATGCATCAATTTGCATTTGATTACCTATTGTATAGAATTGCTAAAGAATAATTCATAGATTCAGTCACTTATCTTTGCATTTATTAAAGTTATGCATGTCAGCTTTGTATCTTGATCTCAATAAGCTAAAATGGAGAGGCATAGTCTCAAAAGCATATGTTAAGTTGTAATAGAACAAAGAATGTGAGCAATTAGAATCCGAATGTAAAACTAATGCATTATACAGTATTGTGTGCATTAACATAAAGTCTCAATAGAGTTGAGTATGGCTCTATAAATGTTTTTTATATTACTCAAAATAATAGTCTTTGATTACTATATATACTCCATTTTTTAGTGGTCATGTGTCTCAAATTAGTTCGATCAACATCCTTTATAGTTAACTAATAAGGCCCAATGGCCTATATTTCTTGTCAAAAAATAAGCAATGGATCTAATATTATGATAAATCATTCATAAAATAATCCATGATTTGAAATCAATAATAGTTGTATAGAACCCTTAAGGTGCTAGGAAGGTGGGAAGGTCATGTCCAGTTGAAAGGGAAAATTGCCAATGTTAAGAATTAACCAAAGGGAACTGTTAATTATCTTTATGTGAACATTTCCTTGAAGGTCATTGATGACCATTAATGTTAGTAGACATATAAGTTGTTGGTTCATTAGTAGGTTACATTCCCTTGAAGGTCATTAGTGATTGTTAATGTTAGTAGACATCTAAGCAGTTGTCTTGTTAATAGGTTACATTCCCTTGAAGGTCTTTAATGGTCATTGATGCTAGTAGGCATTTAAGCAATAGGCTTGTTAGAAAGTTTCATTTCCTTGAAGTCTATTAATAGCCAATAGTGTTAGTAAACACTTAAGTAGTTGGCTCGATAGTAGGTTGCATTCCCTTCGAGGTCGTTAATAATTGTTACTGTCAGTAGATATGTAGTAGTTGGTTTGATTAGGTGTTAATCAAACCAATGAGTTAGTTATACTCAAGAATGAAGGTACACATCTAGTGAGGGTGGTGAGAAACTATAGCACATAAATTGTTCTTTCAACTTAAAAACCTATGTGTGCTATGAGAAGCACCTTCATAGGGTTAGTGTTGTCAATAAATCAAAATAACAACTAAATTACCACAAATAGCAATCTAATTAAGCAAATTAAATGACAATTGAGCACTCTATGGCTCTCTAATTAGGTTTGCTAATGCAAAACTCTCAACAAGCTTACATTAGTTACAACCCTAATATGATAAAGAATGATAAACAAAGCTAAAAGATTAATTCCAAATGAAATTATGCCTATTTAGCTCTATATTTGCCTTTCTAGCTATAAATTGCAAGAAGTTTTGTGCTATTCTCATATTTGTGGATGATTTGTGCTTCAATTATGCCTTGCTTTTATAGATTTTGGCAAGGTTAGGGGGTGGAGTTGAGTTGATCATGGTTGAGTTGAGGTTTAGTCCATGGTTCCACCTTTGGAGACCATTTAAATAAATTATCCTCAAAGCTTGGGACAAAGAGACAAAATGGGTGGACAAGATGTTCTCTCCCTATGTGTGATGGAGATTCAATTTGAGCTTTGATCCATGTGAGCTTGATCCTTAAATCCTATTGGTTGATGCATTTTCCTCCCATTTGGTGGTTGAGGGAAAATTAGGATTTAACAATTGAATTTATTTAATATGTTTAGCCATGTGTACCCCTTTAATGGGTTGATTTGATTTAATTGAACTATGCAATTAATTAAATTAATTGCACAATTAATTGATTTCATTTGATTTATTCTATTTAAATTGATTTTATGGCTTTTGATTTTCAATTAAATTTGATTATTGGCTTGATTGTAATTTTTCTTTGATTTTAGCTTGATTTGATTTAATTGTTTTGATTTTGCCTTGGTTGCTCACATGATTTAATCTTGTCCATTTTCAGGTGATTACAACCTCAATCAAGGAGGTGCAAGTCCTTGCATACAACTATTAGTTCATATGAACCAAATACACATCCTCGTTAGATGGTCATTATAGTTAGGAAATACCTATCATGTGTGACTAACTAAGGGTTGTGTAGGTTCTAAACACCAAGATCAAATGGTAATCAAACTTAGTTTTGCTTCTACACCCTCGTGAAGGGTAAGGCCACTTCCAAAAGGAAGGTGTGTGGGGGACCACTAGGTCTGTGATTGGAGGTAGAGAAATTAATGATTATCTCCCTCTCGTTGGAAATGTTGAGGCTTTTATGAGATTCCAGCATTGAAAGTAATTAATTAATAAATTATAACACTCATTTCCATTTATTACATTTCATTTTTATGAAAAGAGAAAAGTGCAAATGCTTATTGAAATTTATATGCACGTGAGGAAATATTTTATTTATGTTAAATTTTAGAATAAATAGAATAGTTGAAATTATCGATATCATCAGCACGGTATAATATTAATTGTGGAATTTAATGTTTATTTATTTGAATTAATTAGCTTCGTACAAGGGTATCTTCTCATTCGCGTGCTTTATGTGGATAATTTGATACTCACAGAGAGTTCCTCTTCCATGATTGAGGATATTCAAAGAGATTTGATGGAGAATTTTAATATGACCTACATTGCTTTGTTGCATTACTTCTTAGTCTTCGGGTTCATAAGTCTTCTATAGGTATTTATATCTTTCAACAAAAGTATGCTCTTGATTTTCTTTATAGATTTGGGATATTTGATTTCAAGCATGCCCCTACTCCTTTTCATTCAAGTGGTGTGTTGTCCACCAATTTAACTACTCCATCATTTGATGCTACTTTGTATTGGTAATCAATTAGCACCCTTTTGTACTTGACACATAGACATTTTGACATTTCCTTTATAGTTAGTTTTTTCTCCTATTTATCTCAAGATCCTTATGAGATTCATTAGAAGGTATCCAAGCGTATCTTATGGTGCATTTGAGGCACTACATAGTTTGGCATTCACTACACATTAGCTGCTAATGAGATTGTAAGTTTTACTGACTCAAATTGGGCTAGTGTTATTAATGATTGAAAGTCTACTTCTAGCTTCTTTTTTATCTTGGTTCTAGTCCAGTTTCTTGGTCTTGCAAGAAGAAAATGGTTATTTCATTAGCATCAACTAAGGATGAGTATTGACGAATATTCTTTGCTAGTTAGGAGGTTCATTGGTTTTGCCAAGTGATAGCTGAGTTTGGATTTCTTGAGGATCATCCCACTACTCTTTGTGTGACATACACATTTTTCACAACCTAGTGGAGCATCAATGCACTAAGCATATTGAGATTAATATGCACTTCATTCAGTGACTTATTAAGGACAGTGTTCTTGCTTTGGAGTATTTTCCTACAAAGCAGCAAGTTGTGGGCATCTTCACTAAACCTTTAGTGTCTCCTTGCTATCTTTTGTTTTGATCGATGTTACGAGTGAAGGAAGTAATCCTTGGGGGGTCTCAAGGAGTCCTTAGCATCTTTTTTGAAGAGGAGTTTTCTCTCATGGGATTTTTCTCTTTTTCTAGTTATGAGATATTTTCTTTTCATTGCATTGTAGTTGTACCTAGGTACCTAAGATTGCAATATTGCTAGGACCTATAATGCATCTCATATTCCATATTACATTTTAATTCCTTCATTTCATCTCTTGCATATTTATCCCTAAGTTACAGGGGGTGTTGATGTATGTGTTTATACCATACACATTTACTAAAGTTTAGGTAAAAACATTTAAAAGTTGGTTGTATATAATTGTCCATTATTCAATAATGTTAGGCTCATTTAATTTTGTGTAGTTGATATAGTAGGAAGATTTTATTCGCATATCTCATCACACCTAACTATATATTTTGGAACGTGTACATTGTGTAACATCTCATACACATTAATGAATTTTTTTATTGACTGTTGAAATAGCTTCTTGTGGTTGCTTCTCATTGTTTTTGTGGAGATTTTGTTTAGGATTGTAACATAGGCTACTAGGTGTGTCAAAATTTATGTAACAAACACACATTGTTTACAAAATTTAAAACCCTCATCAGAATAGGAAAAATTATCTAACAATTTTTTAATTCGAAATGATTTTTAAACCAATCTCACTAATGTGACCAAATATACAATTCCACAACATACAATTATTTTTAATTCATTTACATTGGTAGATCTAGCAATAGTAGTGGTTAAATCCTAATTAGAGTCTCCTTCCTTTTCCTCTTTCTATCACCAAGTTTCCTCTTATGAATATCATGAAACCATGCTTATCAATTGTTGCATCCAATCTCAAAATTTTCAACTTAGAAATTGAAATAAAATTTCTTGGTAAACCCAAAATATGCAAAACATCAAAGATTTTTTATCCTTCCATCGCTGAAAAATAACTAAATATCATCCCTACTAGCAATAAGATATAAAGAGTTATCACCAAGGTGGAATTCTCCATATTTCTTACCTATGAAAAATGACTCCTTATGAGGAGGTATATGGTATGAACATCTTGAATAAATTCACCAATTTGCATTAGTTATTGTTGGAGTTGATGAGAAAACAACCCACAACTCCCAAGAACACATGTATGCAAACACTTGTCACAGAAAGAGAGAAGCAAAAGCTATGGAGGCCTGAACGCAAGGATCCATGAAAGAGGAGACATTCTTGATGTGCAAAAAAAGAAGTTGCAATTCAATAATAATGAATGTTCTTCAATTAAGATTACAAAGGAGATCAATCCTTATAAAGGAGATTTGAAACCCTAAAATAGAAAACCCTAAAAAGAAAAAGTGCATGTAATAATCAATTTAATTATTACATGACTAATGCGTGCAGGTTTATATTTAAGACGACTAATGAAAGAGTGTTTTAAATATAAACAACTAATGCAAGTGCATAAAGTGAAATCTTAATAAGGGAGTAAAGTTAATTTAATTAACATACTTAAATTAATACTTTACTTTAACACCCCCCCTTAAGATGAGCAACAATGCAGCTACAAACAATGCAAGAAGAAAGGAAAGGAAACTATAGTGTTGAAAGCAAAAAAAATTGGGTCCCGACAACATGGCCTAATGAGGTACCCAAGTACAAAAGAGTCTCTGTAAAAGAGGAGAAATAGAGGAAATCACATGGGAAAAACTCTACTCCAAAAAAAGACAAAGACTAGTTTGGAGGACTGAAGAAGCCTCCAAAATTAGAGAATGTTCTAGGAAATAGGAACAAGGATGAACGTGTAGAACATCACTAAAGCAAGAAGCTGCAAACTCTGTCAAGAAGTAATTGTCGATCTGAAGATCCTCCACTGAAATATGACTAGGTAGAGAAGACGATAATATGCATGAGTGCCCTCAAATGACACTACTCGAATCAGGAGGCATACAAAGGAAAACAAATGAACTCAAAGATATAGATGGTATAAAACACCAAAGCCTGAAGAGATGATCAATCAAAGATGGAAGAGTATCTCCAAAAATAGGAAAGAAAGAGTGTCCATATGGTAAATGATCCATCTCACCAAAATGCATAGGTACCGAGTCACTGCATCCGCCTAGTACATAGGAACAAATACTAAATACATAGCTCACACTATCAAACTAAGGAAGCAGAAGAACTATCAGTAGAACCCCCCCCCCCCCCCCCATAATACTGACAAGGGAGTAATGACAGGTACACTAAAAAGAATATCCAATATGAACTGCATGATGAAGAACCAGGGACATCGAAGGTGCAAAGAGAGTAAAAACATAAATAGAGATACCTGAGACTAATGTCATTGGAGGAACACTCACCTAACAAAGGTAGATGTTAAACAAAGGAAAACATCAAACCCCCCATGACACTTTATAATGGAGTGCAAGTATAAATAACACAAACATGTTCAAGATCCCAAGCATGCAATAGAATGGCACTTTATCTCAGTGCATGTGCATAAAATAATGCTACAAAATTGAATTATACACTACTCAAAGAAGAGTGAAGGCTTCTAATACAAAAGAACAGCCAAAGACGAGCCATCCCTCAAAGGGAAGAGATCCCAGGACTTGTAACATCCAAGATATCCACCAAATTGCAAAAATGCAAGAAACTAAATAAAATATACATGGAGAAGAATCTAGGAAAATGACTCATAGAACTGGAAAGGTCTCAAAACAATCTTTCCAACGATATATCATTTTCCCAAAACATAGTCCAGATGCGCAAGATATGGCTCTCAGAGTGCAATAGAGAACCTCTAGCTTTGACAGAAAAAAAAAACACCATCAAAAAAATGAAACCAAAAATTCAAACCTCTAGATCTAGATAGATCTCAGAACCAACTTTCTGACAATATCCCTTTTTCTTGATTTCAACACCGTATGCTCAAGTTATGAGCAAAAAACCACTGAGTGCTTCGAACGACCCAAAATGGTGTCAAAAAACCTTGTTGATGCATGTTGTCATCAACATGTAATGGGATTAAATTTGAAGGCCAAATGGTCATCGCGGCAAAAAATCAATAAGCCCCTGGGGCCAAAATTCTGCGACCCCTGGTCACCACATGACTAGGAGCTAGCGCCTGCTGGCAGCTAAGACAGTGGCTCTTGGTCCACTATGGGACCCTGCTCTGCGTGGAGGGGGCTGATTGGTTGGGTGGTTACCGCTAGCGGTCTTCGCTAGCTGGCCATTAGCGGCACCGCTGGCAAAAAAAATTTTGCATCGGATTGTGTGTCATGGTCGTACAACTTGGCATGCAAATTTTTTTTGCCTCAAAGGTCAACTTGTCCAAATTTGACAAATTTTATATGGAAATAGAGGTTCTTGGGTGCTCTAAATGCAACAGTGAGGTCCTTTTGAGCCCAAAGGTATCATAAAATGAGGTCCCCATAGATCCAACAAAAAAACTTCTGAAAACTACAGATTTGATGAACAAGGCCGAATCTCTTAGGAAGAGAATAGGAGCAAATGGGTCTGAAGCTCTGATACCATGTTGGAGTTGATGAGAAAGCAACCCACAGCTCCCAAGAACACCTGCATGCAAACACCTATCACAGAAAGAGAGAAGCAAAAGCTATGGAGGCTGGAACGCAAGGACCCATGAAAGAGGAGACATTCTTGATGTGCAAAAACAAAAGTTGCAATTGAATAATAATGAAATTTCTTCAATTAAGATTACAAAGCAGATCAATCCTTATAAAGAAGATCTAAAACCCTAAAAAGAAAAAGTGCATGTAATAATCAATTTAATTATTACATGACTAATGCATGCAGGTTTATATTTAGGACGACTAATGCATGAGTGTTTAAAATATAAAATGACTAATTGAAGAGTGTTTTAAATATAAACAACTAATGCAAGTGCATAAAGTGAAATCTTAAGAAGGGAGTAAAGTTAATTTAATTAACATAATTAAATTAATACTTTACTCTAACAGTTATAATATGAAGAGAGGAAACCAAAGCTTCATAATCTAAGCTCAAGAATTTGTTTGCGAGGGAATCAAATTGTTTCTCAAATTCCTACATTTCATCTTAACATGTCCTATCTTTCCATAGTTCCAACACTTCGATATGTTATTTTTACTAATAATTTTAGCTCTACCCTTCTTAATCATCTAAAAATGGTCATCTAGACTATTAGCCCCTTTCTAGCATTATTTGTTAAAATCATCAATTGTTTATTCTTGATCAAATCCTATTTTATCATTTTCGATTATTTTCCTTGGGCTAACCATTTTATCCTAAAGTCTTTATTTATTTAAAAGGATCCTCCCCTTTTAATAAATAAAAAAGCCCCCACTTTTCCTCTTATCCTAAGTTGCACAAATAAAGTATTATTCTTATTTTATAAAAAGAAGAAAAGCACTTTTTATCTCATATGGACACAAAAGTCAACTCTTATTTTCCCATTGGAGGATATTTGTGCACATGGATTGCTCCTCTTTCAAGCTCCACCCTTGATTAGATCTTTTGCCTCTTAATCTCCATGGTCCATTCTTTCTCATTTCTTATAAAAGGAGAGCTCTCTTCTTCATTCTAGATCTCCAACTTTTTATGCTAACTTTATGCTGCAAGATTTCTTGGAGACTTTGGAGCTTTTGAAGATTTGGAGCATTCTTGACTTTTGCATCTACATGCTATCATAGTTTCATTTCTTGCATTATCATAGCATTCATAGCTTCATATTAGCTTAGTTTCTTTTATGCTTTAGATTACTTCATCTAGCTTAACTAGGAGGCTTGGTAATACTTGTACTTTCCTTTTCATAGCATAGCTTGTACTTTCATTTCCATAGCTTAGCTTACACCTCTCATTTTTAGCTTGCATACTCATCTTAATCTAGTTTGCATTTGCATTTCATAGTGATTCTAGGGGATATTGACATTCTTGCCCTTGTCTTCATTTGAATCTCTCATTGTGTGGTTGACTAGCAAGGTCATTAGCTTAATAGCTCTAGCTGAGAGCAAATTTTAAATAATCTTGCAACTCCATACATAGAGAGCTCTAGGTCACCTTCTAAGGTTTCCTATTCATGGATTCCATTGGATATAATGACTTAGAGAAGTGCACCATTTGAGTGTGTACATTTTTGGCGCCCACCTCTTGACATTTTTGGTGCCCGCCCTCAAACTGAAATTTGGATCAAATTGCCCTTAAAACTGAGATTTTTAGCACTTACTGGTCAAGAATTGTACGACACTAGAATAATATCGCTCCTTGTCTTGGAAAATATCGCACGATAGTTCGCCACTGGAAGACTATCGCCTCGCTTGCCTGGAAACTATCGCCCGAGCCACCTGGAAACTATCGCCCTGATTACAGCGAAGTATCACCTAGTTATAAATTATCACCTTGTTAGCCTGGAAACTATCGCACATAGTCCTTCTGCTGTTCTGCTGCTGTTGCAATTCGAAGCTGCTAAACTTGCATTTTAACCTGTTGTAGAGTGTCTTTTTCTATTCTTATCTGAAGCTAGTTTGTTACCTACATGCTTAGGATTGTTCTAGACTAAAAAAATGAGCTAAAACTTTTTGGATTTGAGCTTATCGAATGTCACTTTTGATCACTTGTCTAAACATGGTTTGTTGGAAACAATTGTCTGAAGGAAATTGCTACTCAATTATGTATTGTCTTTGATGTCACACTATGTCATAGTCCGCAGCAATCAGCCTCTACCGAGCTCAGTCGGTCTACCAGTCAGGAATATTTAGTGTTTACCGAGTTCACTCGGTTGCCGAAGAAAAGATAGTGTTTACCGAGTTCACTCGGTTGCCGAAGAAAAGATAGTGTTTACCGAGTTCACTCGGTTGCCGAAGAAAAGATAGTGTTTACCGAGTTCACTCGGTTGCCGAAGAAAAGATAGTGTTTACCGAGTTCAGTCGGTTATCAAAGGTAAAGAATTGTCGGTGTTTACTGAGTTCCCTCGGTCACCGAAAGATTATAGAAAGATATGATCACCGAGCACTGTCGGCCCTTGAAGGATTTTTGCAAATAGAGTTTACTTAATTCAGCCGACTGTTATACTAAATAATGTCGATTTGACTAATCCAAAATCATATAAATAAAAGGTCAAAAGTGAAAAGTAAACAATAATATAGCAGAAGATTTACAGAAGAAAAGAAGGAAAGGTATATGCGAACTTGTGAAGGATGTTCAGATATCCTTGAGGAGCAGCAGAGATTTATTCGATCAGAAAGGATCAGAATTATGCAGAACAGAGATCTGTAATCAGCAAGACAGTTGCATTATTATACAGGTCATTTTTTCATTGTTACCTTCTTATCATTGTAACAGTGAATTCTAAATCTCTTAACCGAGTTGGTTTAACAGCCATAATATAAATCCTCTAACAAGGTGACAATTCCATTGAATTGTTTTCAAGACCTCTTACCAGGCCACTCCTAGCAGGGTGTTTTAAATCCTCTAACAAGGTCACACCTAACAGTGTGTTTTGTAACCTTTCACCGGGTTGGCTTCTAACCGGGCATCACTTCAGAAAAGTGAAAATCAGTATCTAGATACATTGGTGGTTTTTCCCATATTGGGTTTCCACGTTAAATCTTGTGTCTCTTGTGTTCTTAATTGCTTTCACAATCATATACATGTTTTGATGAATATCTAAAGATAATATTGATAATACTTTCTGCATCTTCAAAGTTACTGCAATCTATTTACCGAGTGCCAAAACAAATAACAGTGTTAAGATATCCTAAGGGATCTGCAAAGAATTAATAATCAAGATTTATGGTTGTCTGATTCACCCCCCCCCCCCCTCTCAGTCACTTCATCCATATTCCATCAATTGGTATCAGAGCTTTTGGTGCTTGTAGGAAAGGTTTCAAAGACCTAAGCTAAAGATCAGGATGTCTTACAAGAGGGAAATTCCAAAGCTTAACAGAGATAACTTTTCAGCATGGCAAGGTCTCATGCGACTTCATCTAGCTTCCATTGGTGATTCAGGATGCAAATACATTGATGAAGAATACACAATTCCTAATGGCGCATTAACTGTTGAAGACATTGCAGATAAAAAGACTCACAACACCATGATGATAGACATTGCATCTTCTCTCAGCTATGAAGAATTTGATGATATTAAAGACTGCACTACTGCATATGAAATGTGGGTGGCACTGAAGAAAATATATGGTGGTGATGCAAATGTGAAGAGAGCCAAAGCAGAAAGCCTAAGAGGACAGTTTGACAAGATGAATATGAAGGAAGATGAAAACATTGCAAAATATGTTGAAAGAATCAAAGCAAGTGTAAGTGCAATCAGAGCTTCTGGAGGAACAATCTCAGATGAGACTGTTATAAGTAAGGTACTCAGAACACTACTCCCTATCTATGCAATAAGAGTATCAGTTATTCAAGAAAGAAGATGTGAAGCAAACCACAGTATAACCTTGGATGCTTTAGTTGGAAGATTGACAGCTTTTGAATTAGACAATTATGACAACTATGTTCCTAGTTCCAAAAATATTGAATCAGCATTTGAGGCCAAGGTTTCACTAAAGAAAAACAAGAAAATTAAAGAAGTTCAGACAGACAGTGAAGAGGAATCAGAAGAAAGTTCTGATAGTGATCTTGAAATTGTAGAAGCATTACTTGCAAAGAAGTACTCCAGAGGGAAAGGTAAATATAAAGGTAAAACTCCTTTAATCTATTTTTCATGCGAAGAAATTGGACATATTGCAGCTAGGTGCCCAAACAAGCAAGTCAAGGAAGAAAAGAGAAGTCACAAGTACTATGGCAAAAATAATTTCAAATCATACAAGGATAAAGGTAAGAAATCATGTTTTATGGCTAAAGATTCTGATGATAGTGAAGAAGAAATTGTCTTTATTGCTATAAAAGATGAATCTGATGATGATGAAGATAAGATAGCACTTATTTCTCATATAAGCAAGGATGATATATGGATAATAGACAGCGGATGTTCACACCACATGACTGGTGATAAGACAAAATTTGAATATCTAGAAGACTGTGACAATGGTAATGTAAGATTTGGAAACAATGAACCTTGTTGTATAAAAGGAAAAGGAAGAATCTCATTAACCAAAGAACTCATATGTGATAATGCTTACTGGGTTGAAGGACTAAAACATAATCTTCTAAGTGTAGCACAGCTAATCAACACTGGTTTCAAGGTTGAATTCATGAATGGTCAAGCAAGACTGCTGGATGAAAAAGGAAAACTCATTGGATCAGGCAAACAAACAAAAGGTAACCTATTTTATCTTGATCTCAATGAATATTCATGCCTTATTGCTCAAATAGAAGAAAGTTGGCTATGGCACAAAAGGTTGTGTCATGTGAATTTTGATAACATGATAAAAATAAGCAAATTCAAGAAGGTTAGAGGCATTCCTACTTTGAAGAAACCTGACACTGGTCTATGTAAGAATTGTCAGATTGGCAAAATGAGTAAAACTAGTTTCAAAAGTAAGAACTATCAGTCTAAAGAAATTTTGGAAATTGTGCATACTGATTTATGTGGACCTATTGGAATACAAAGCTATACTGGAGATAAATTCTTTATTCTTTTCGTTGATGACTATTCTAGAATGATGACTGTTATGTATTTAAGAGAAAAATCAGAGGCATTTGAAAAGTTCAAATGGTACTTAGCAAGAGTAGAAAAAGAAACAGGGAAAAGATTGAAATGC
This sequence comes from Chamaecyparis obtusa, assembly GCA_027943335.1. Classification (NCBI taxonomy): domain Eukaryota; kingdom Viridiplantae; phylum Streptophyta; class Pinopsida; order Cupressales; family Cupressaceae; genus Chamaecyparis; species Chamaecyparis obtusa. The sequence goes on from BSBK01001136.1 coordinate 1,145,071, forward strand.
TTAAGATCAGACAGAGGTGGTGAATTCATCTCCCATGATTTTAACAACTTCTGCATTGAAAGAGGAATCAAAAGACAGGTATCAGCTCCTAGAACTCCTGAGCAGAATGGAATAGCAGAAAGAAGAAACAGATCTATTATGGATTGTGCAAGGACTCTAATGATAGAAAAGAACATTGCTATAAAGTACTGGAAGGAAGCTATCAGCACTGCAGTTCATACCTTGAACCGAGTACAACTGAAGAAAGACACATTCAAAACTCCTTATGAATTATGGTATGGCTATAAACCTAATGTAAGTTACATGAAAATATTTGGTAGCAAGTGTTATATCTTAAAGGAATCCAGAAGAAATAAATTTGATGTGAAGAGTGATGAAGGAATATTCCTAGGATATTCTAGCAAAAGCAAGGCATACAAATGTCTGAACTTATCTACTCACAAAGTCATAGAAAGTATACATGTGAAATTTGATGAGTTTGCAGAAAAGACTGAGGAAGAAAGCAAAAGGGAACCTGAGAACTACAGAAGATTCGTTTACATTGAACCTGAAACATTGACAGACACAACTATCAATAAGGAAGCTATATCTACCGAGCCAAGCACAGTTACCGAGTCACAGACCGAGTCACAGGAAGAAGTTCAAACCGAGTCACAGGAAGAAATTCAGACCGAGTCTCAGCCTGAAGTTACCGAGCAAATATCTACCGAGTCCGAGCAACCTGAAGAAGAGATCCTAGAAGACAACAGCATGATTCATTCAAAAGGCAAGGAACCTATACTAGCCAAATATGTCAGAAGACATCATACACCAGATCAAATCATTGGAAACAAATCAGATGGTACTATGACAAGAAGCAAGCTAAAAGGTACATGTCTACTTACTGATTTTGAACCTAGAAATATCAAAGATGCATTAGAGAATGAAAGTTGGATTGAAGCAATGAATGAAGAATTAGAACAAATACAAAAGAACAAAACTTGGACTCTTGTACCTAGACCTAAAGATAAGAATGTAATTGGAACAAAATGGGTATTCAGAAATAAACTGAATGAAGATGGTCAAGTATCTAGAAACAAAGCTAGACTGGTATGTAAAGGTTACTCTCAAGAAGAAGGTATAGATTATGGAGAAACTTTTGCTCTTGTTGCAAGATTAGAAGGTGTAAGAACTCTACTTGCTTATGCAGCACACAAAGGATTTAAGGTATATCAGATGGATATAAAATCTGCATTTCTCAATGGAATTCTTGATGAAGAAGTCTACATTGAACAACCTGAAGGTTTTGTTGATCCAGACAAAAGGGACATGGTCTGCAGGTTACACAAAGAATTGTATGGTTTGAAACAAGCTCCTAGAGCATGGTATGAAAGACTCCATAACTATTTAATCCAGATTAATTTCAAAAGAGCTAATGATAACAGCAATCTGTATATCAAAGAAGGACCGGATGACAAAATTGTATTGGCAGAAATATTTGTGGATGATACTATATTTACAAGGAATGAGGATCAGTGCAAAGAATTTTCAGAACAAATGAACAGAGAATTTGAAATGCCTATGTTTGGTTTAATAAAATTCTTTGTTGGTCTTCAAATTCAGCAGAGCAAAAATGGTATATACATTACTCAATCCAAATACATTAAGGAGATACTTAAGAAGTTTGGAATGGAAGATTCAAAACTAGTTGGTACACCCATGTGTACTGGACTGAAACTTACCAAAAATGATGATTCAAAAGAAGTTGATCAGACCCTATACCGATCTATGATTGAAAAATTACAGTATGTGGTACATACAAGACCTGATATTGCCTTAGCAGTCGGTATAGTAGCTAGATTCTCAGCAAAACCTAAGGAAAATCACATGATGGCAATCAAAAGAATCTTAAGATACTTAAAAGGAACTGAAGAGTATGGTTTGTGGTATAAATTTGGAAGCAATCTAGACTTGAAAGTGTTTACTGATGCTGATTGGGCAGGAAACATTGATGACAGAAAAAGCACAAGTGGTGGAGCATTTTTTCTTGGAAAACGACTGGTATCCTGGACTAGTAAAAAGCAGAATTGCACATCTCAATCCACAACTGAAGTAGAATATGTTGCTGCTGCAGTAAACTGTTCAAATATTGTTTGGTTTAAACAGCTATTAGAAGGTATGAAGGTTGAAATCAAAGAACCAGTTGTTATATTTTGTGACAATACCAGTGCAATAAACATTTCTAAGAATCCCGTGATGCATTCCAAAACCAAGCACATTGCTATTAAATATCACTTTGTCAGAGAATTGGTGCAGGACAAGGAAATCAGATTAGAATATATTCATACAAAAGAATAGATTGCAGACATTTTTACCAAACCATTACCTAAGGATGCATTTATGTATCTAAGAGGTAAGTTAGGGGTCATTCCCCTATCCGAGGCTCACTAAATACATTTTTAGTGATGCATCAACCAGAACATGATTGAAAATCAACTTGTTGATGCAGCATATTAAAGGAATCATTGCATATGAATCAGTACTTGAGGTACATTAATTTTCACCGGTAATATGTGAATTATCTTTGGCATATGTTGTCAAAGAGGGAGTGTTTGCTATTACTTCAAGAAATTTTCAAATAGTCAGAAGGAGAAATTTTCAGGATACAGGAAGTTTGCTGACAGAGGGAGATTTGAATCTAAACCGAGCTAACTCTTTCAAATTTCTTATGATATGACATATTGTGTTGCCATCAATGCCAAAGAGGGAGATTGTTGGAAACAATTGTCTGAAGGAAATTGCTACTCAATTATGTATTGTCTTTGATGTCACACTATGTCATAGTCCGCAGCAATCAGCCTCTACCGAGCTCAGTCGGTCTACCAGTCAGGAATATTTAGTGTTTACCGAGTTCACTCGGTTGCCGAAGAAAAGATAGTGTTTACCGAGTTCACTCGGTTGCCGAAGAAAAGATAGTGTTTACCGAGTTCACTCGGTTGCCGAAGAAAAGATAGTGTTTACCGAGTTCACTCGGTTGTCGAAGAAAAGATAGTGTTTACCGAGTTCAGTCGGTTATCAAAGGTAAAGAATTGTCGGTGTTTACCGAGTTCCCTCGGTCACCGAAAGATTATAGAAAGATATGATCACCGAGCACTGTCGGCCCTTGAAGGATTTTTGCAAATAGAGTTTACTTAATTCAGCCGACTGTTATACTAAATAATGTCGATTTGACTAATCCAAAATCATATAAATAAAAGGTCAAAAGTGAAAAGTAAACAATAATATAGCAGAAGATTTACAGAAGAAAAGAAGGAAAGGTATATGCGAACTTGTGAAGGATGTTCAGATATCCTTGAGGAGCAGCAGAGATTTATTCGATCAGAAAGGATCAGAATTATGCAGAACAGAGATCTGTAATCAGCAAGACAGTTGCATTATTATACAGGTCATTTTTTCATTGTTACCTTCTTATCATTGTAACAGTGAATTCTAAATCTCTTAACCGAGTTAGTTTAACAGCCATAATATAAATCCTCTAACAAGGTGACAATTCCATTGAATTGTTTTCAAGACCTCTTACCAGGCCACTCCTAGCAGGGTGTTTTAAATCCTCTAACAAGGTCACACCTAACAGTGTGTTTTGTAACCTTTCACCAGGTTGGCTTCTAACCGGGCATCACTTCAGAAAAGTGAAAATCAGTATCTAGATACATTGGTGGTTTTTCCCATATTGGGTTTCCACGTTAAATCTTGTGTCTCTTGTGTTCTTAATTGCTTTCACAATCATATACATGTTTTGATGAATATCTAAAGATAATATTGATAATACTTTCTGCATCTTCAAAGTTACTGCAATCTATTTACCGAGTGCCAAAACAAATAACAGTGTTAAGATATCCTAAGGGATCTACAAAGAATTAATAATCAAGATTTATGGTTGTCTGATTCACCCCCCCCCCCCCCCCCCTCTCAGTCACTTCATCCATATTCCATCAATTGGTATCAGAGCTTTTGGTGCTTGCAGGAAAGGTTTCAAAGACCTAAGCTAAAGATCAGGATGTCTTACAAGAGGGAAATTCCAAAGCTTAACAGAGATAACTTTTCAGCATGGCAAGGTCTCATGCGACTTCATCTGGCTTCCATTGGTGATTCAGGATGCAAATACATTGATGAAGAATACACAATTCCTAATTGCGCATTAACTGTTGAAGACATTGCAGATAAAAAGACTCACAACACCATGATGATAGACATTGCATCTGCTCTCAGCTATGAAGAATTTGATGATATTAAAGACTGCACTACTGCATATGAAATGTGGGTGGCACTGAAGAAAATATATGGTGGTGATGCAAATGTGAAGAGAGCCAAAGCAGAAAGCCTAAGAGGACAGTTTGACAAGATGAATATGAAGGAAGATGAAAACATTGCAAAATATGTTGTAGAGTGTCTTTTTCTATTCTTATCTGAAGCTAGTTTGTTACCTACATGCTTAGGATTGTTCTAGACTAAAAAAATGAGCTAAAACTTTTTGGATTTGAGCTTATCGAATGTCACTTTTGATCACTTGTCTAAACATGGTTACCTCTCTAGCTACTTGCTAATCGAGCTTCTTTCTCACATCTAGGCTTGTGTCAATTGACTGCTGTAAGTTCTTGAGCACTTTGACCAGCCATCTCTATTATTCTATCTCGACAAGTGATCATCATTGGCTTTTTCTTATCTCAACATCTAAGAAACTTTGTCTCATTTTATTGGTTGAACAAAATTCTTTTTCATGCCGGTTACAACTCGATCTCAATTTGAACAAGGGAGTCACCCTTCATTCAATTATACACAGTTACCTTCTCCTACTAGACACTCACGAGCGCCTGTTAGCAATGCTAGTTCTAGTTCTAAGGATTCTAAGGCCACCCCGTGGTACAAAGGAGGTTTCCTCTTTCAGCATTTAAGTCCTCCAAAAACAAAGACAATGTCTCACTCACCTTGCCCGAACAAGAAAATTTTTGCCGTTTGCAAGATCACTTTGAGCATAGAGACAACCAAAAGCGCTTAGACAAGGAACATAGTGAGAACATAATGGATGTTGCTAGGCGCATGGCTATGAGAGGCATGTCTCACGAGCAACCCGAGACTAGTGGTTATGAGCATAGACCACTTTTTGATGTTCATGGCAATTATGGCAACAACACACCACCTAGGTCTCCTCCGAGACAAACTTTTGCTATACCTTCTTCACCTCCTAGACCACCTCCCTCTCACCATGAGGAAGAGGCCACTGATGAAATTTCTAGTGAGGATCTTATTGCATTTGAACAAGATGAAGTCTCCCAACGAAAGATGCTTAAGCTTTTAGAGTGCAATGGAGACCAATATTTCCAATATATGACTTCTAGAGGATACAAGCTTCCTCCCGGCTATGATGTCAGACAAATTGTCCAACAAAGAGTACCAACTGAATTGGAAGTCCTTAGAGAGGAACTACATCGGACAAATCAACGCCTTACTCAAATGGAAATAGAAAGAGAACCTCCAAAGGTTTCCTTTGTGGAATCTATTTGTGCTCTTCCTTTTGATAGAAGTCTATACATGGTCCCATTTCCTAGGGATATTGAGGTTCCTAAATATGACAAGTATGATGGAAATGGTGATCCCCATGACCATGTACGTCACTTTTACGCTCTTAGCATGGACTTCCTTCACGAAGACACATTTTTGCTATGATTATTCCCTCGAAGCTTAAGAGGACAAGCTTTAGAATGGTTTGCAAAGTTGACACCTCCTTTGAAGACTTTTGATGAGTTGGCTATGTGCTTCACACAACACTATTCGTACAATATTCAACAGCCTATCACCATGATAGATCTCGGTGCTTTGAGACAAAACTAAGGAGAATTATTTGCTACTTATTTGCAACGTTGGAGGTCATTGTATTCTTGATATCCTCATCAGCTACCCAAGAGAGAAAAGATTGACATCTTCGTCAACACTCTAGTGCCTGAGCTATATTATGATCTTAGGAAACAATTGTTCTCCTCTTTCAATGACATGGTTGAAAGTTCATATCGAATTGAAGATGTTGCCATCAGAAAGGGTGATATTGTTATTAATAAAGATACTAGAGGCAATGGCAAAGACAAGAGAAAACCTTGGAATAGGAATAAGTATGTTGTCAATGATGGGGTTGTAGACGTCCCTAAACCTAAAGAGCCTCCTTTCAACCTTTCTAATGCCATCTATGCAGCAAAACAACAAGAAGCTGCCAACACTCGAGATGCTCCTAACCCTCAATATGTTGATAAGCTAAAGAAGCAATTCTGACGACGGGTCTATACCCCATTGGTTGAACCATATGATGTGATTCTTAAGACTTTGGTTGCCAATAATTATCTTACGCTTCCTGAGAAAACTCATCCCTATGATCCACTAGTTAAGCCTGATTGGTGGAGAGAGGATTATTACTGCCACTATCATAGAAACAAGGGACACAAGACTGACAATTGTTTCACGCTTAAATATATTATACAAAATCTCATTGATGGAGGCACAATTCTCACAGATGGCTTAGTTAAAAATTTTGATCACTATGCTTTCAAAGATCCTCTACCTAAGTATGACAAGGGGGAGTCCTCTCAACCAAATAAAAAGAATCATGATGCTAAGATCAACTACACATATACTTCTGAGTCGCCTATGATCAACATGGTAGAGCCTATGAGAGTTTTCTTATGATGCGACCTCAAGATGATAATAAAGTCGGTCAAGGTATGCCAAATTTGGTCTTGCGAACATGTGGTAGTTCATTTTCCTGAAGTGAGACACTGAATGCTATTACTAGGGGGCAAGCTAAACTGGTCCTTAAAATTGTACCTGATCCTAAGCAAACCTTGTCTTCCAAACAAGAAGTTCCTTCAGCTTTGTCTAGCTATGATCTTGTCCATCAGTTGCAACGGACACCTGCACAGATATCTATTTTTGAGTTGCTTGAGCTATCCCCTTTGCACAAGGAGATCCTTGAAAAGGCTTTGCGTACAGCTAATGTCCCTAATGACATTGACCCAAATAGGTTCCAAGCTATGGTCAACCACATCTCATCACCTCATTATCTATCTTTTTCTGCAAAAGATGATGTATCTCTTAGCCACCCTCACAATCTTGCCTTACACATTGAAGTTATGGTCTACCATACCCAATTCCGTCGAGTCCTGATAGACAATGGTGCAGGGTTAAATATTGTTTCTTTCAATGTCATACAATAGTTGGGTTTGTCAGAATTTGTTGTCAATCCTAAGTGGAAAATCACTATAAAAGCATATGATGAAGTTGAAAGATCTTCCAAAGGTCTTGTCACGCTGCCTGTTCGAGTGGGCCCTGTCACAAAAGATATCATGTTCCAAGTGTTGGACATCCCACTTGCTTATAACATTCTTTTGGGTCATCCTTGGATCCATGACATGCAAGCTATTCCTTCTACATACCATCAATGCATTAAATTCCCTCATAACGGAGCTGAAATTGTTATTCCAGGGAATCATTCTATTGCTATTAATGCTCTTGCTGCTACTGAAACATTTGTTCCTCATAACAAACCTTCTAATGATCCTACTGCATCCCTGGTTGCTACTGAGAAAACATTTAAGATGATGAGCCTTAGTATGGGTGAATACACACTGGATTCCCTTGCTGCTATGCCTACTTCTCCTAGATCATATGGGAGACCTTCTGATAAGATGAAGCCTTCTGCTTCTACTATGATAGTTTTTGGTAATTTTGTTCAAGCATTCATACCCTTAGAGGCAGAAAGAGAAGAACAAGCTGTTAGGGAAAGGATCTACAAAGACGAAGAAGACAGTACCACTATTGCTACTCCTATTTCTCCTAAGCGCTATGGTAAAGGCTATAATTTTTTGCAGAAAATGGGCTATCAAGGTCAAGGACCTATAAATGATAATGGACATGCCCTAGTCGAGCCTTTGAGTCATACTAATGGCTGACCCTCTAAGATTACAACAGGTCTAGGATATGGTGCCAATGATGAACTCCCTACATGTTCTAGAAATGCTCCCATGATTAGTGATTTAGACACAGATACAGATGAGTCACCACTGCACACTATGGCTCAAATGGGAGACAATCTTCCTTTTACTTCACTCCTTTTGGAAGGAGAATGCATGTCTACTGATGATACAGCTGAAGCCTCCACATCCAAAAATTTTATACCTAATGAGTCATTAAGCTTTGATAGACAGCGTAAAAATATTTCACGCTTAATGAAAAGAGGAGATCTCACAAATAATGATGTTGAAGCCTCTACTTCTAAAGGTCCTAAACCTTCTTGGTGCAAGCATCCCAGTAGAAGCGTAACAACATATTCAAATGAATATGAATGGGATACTCTCTCCGACGGATCTTCCATAGTGGATATGGAAGTGGATGTGGTTCATACTTATGGTGACCAACCCGACGTAGTTGATGAGTCTCGTGTAGGGTCTAATGAGTTTAATCCATGTATTGCTTTAGTGGACCACGCTGGTCCTTCTATGACAAGTCTAGATCTTAACACTCTCAGAGCTTACCCTATAGGCTTGACCTCTCTTGTCACCAGAGATGACATCCCTCACATAAATGCTATTGAACCATTCACTTCATTTCATCTCGCAAAATTAGATCTCATAGCTTGGTCCACCCAGGATCAACATGTCATTGAACTTGTTACTTCTTCCACTCGCGAACCAGCAACAAAAAGGACTGAACTAGAAATCAAGTATCTCAATCATCAAAACAAAAGAAAAGCGCAATGGTCGGATAGCGAAAACCACATTGTGGCGGTATCTGAACCTAAAAAAAGTAAAAATAAAGATTTGCTCAAAAATGATGATTATTCAATAAAAGATGAAAAGATGATTCTTTACAAGAACATGGTGAACTTATCTGAAAATAAAATTGATAATGTCATGGTTACTTTGACATTCATTTTACAATTGAAAAAGCATAAATCACGCTTTAAGATCCTGGTGGAAGAATTACACTATCTTGCTCATAGTCCTTACAATGCCATCATATTTTCTTATCTCCAAGATCATGTTATTCCTGAAAATCTAACACACAATATGAAGCGTCGTCTCATCCATCATGCCTCACACTTTACCCTCATCTCTGGTGACTTATATAGGAAGGGTCTAAACGGAACTCTCCTTAGGTGCCTAGAAATAGAGGAGTCAAAGAAGGCGCTAGCCGACGTTCATGATGGTATATGTGGATCACACTTTAACGACCTTGCGATAGCTTGGAAATTGCTTAGGGTTGGTTCCTATTAGTTAGGACCTTGTATTATCACAGTAGCATTTGGGCCCACGGCCTATCAGTTATCTACATTAGAGGAAGTAGAGCTTACCGAGCCTATCAATGTTCTACATTTGAAGAAGTTCTATGCCTAAGGTTCTTGAGCTCTTTGTACATATTTATTGATCCTAAAAAAATTCCAAAAAATTCATATATGATGCTGAAAAAATCCTAAAAAGCATAAAAAGTACTGAAAAAAATGAGCATCCTAGTGAAAACCTAGCAATAGGCACTTTGATGTCTCACCAAAAAAATCAAAAAATGCAAAACATTCAAAAAAATAGAAAAAGTGCCTTGGTGAAAACCTGGAAACAGACGCCTTGGTAGCAAAAATACAAAAAAAATTTAAAAAGTCTTAAAAAATCTATCAAGTGGTGAAAACTTGGAAACAGGCGCTACTTGAGACCCTTGCACCTATGTCTATCAATCTTGTGTGGTGCTCCTCTGCTCCACTTCTCGCTTTGCCTCTCCTAGCTTGGAATTGACTCTTGTCTTAGTCTAGGGGGCATACGTTGTTGTAGCTTATCTTGGGTCTCTTTGTGTGTCGTGGTTTCTTTGGCAACTTGGTTCAAACAGTGTTTCTTAACACTCCCCAATTGTGTTTTTCAACACTTTCCTAGCGTCGAGTGTTTCTCAACACTTATCAAATATCCTATCCTCAGTCTTGAATGATGCAATATTTCTCACTACAAGATGCGATACTCAAAGTTTGACTCTATGACCTACACACACGCACTTAAACACTTGACTTGTTGAAATTTGCTTTATTTCTTTGTGTGCTATCTATGATGATTTCTTTGCTGAGTTTTCTCTCCCTAATAGTTTTCGATGATGCCGAGCTAGAAGATTGGTGATGAGAACATGTTTTATTTCTTTTTTTGCTTGTGGGTATATCTTGTTCGTTCTTTCTGTCATTAGCATTTGTGCTTGATCCACTTGACACTGAGGACTTACAAGGTATCATCCTTGACTGTTTTATGTGAGTGCATGCTTATAGCCATCTTGACCTTTTTGTGTCCTAATACAAGCATAATCTTACTATAGCAAACTTAGGGAACCTCACTGCACTAGTCATCTTGACTTATATGTCTTTGGTGCCTAGGTGGGATTTCCACATTCCCATCTAATATAGATCATATTCAGATTCACATAGTTATACTAGTGTGTATTGTATGATCTTGCGATGCTACCAATAACGCTCGATGATGAATATTAGAGTCTAATAGCTTTGTGACCTTGCAAGTAAACCACTTTTCATAATAGCTTGCATTTTTAGGTTCATGTTCGTTAGTTTTGCATCTTGCATATGGAGAGAGCTCTCCTTTCATCTTTCGTGGACCTGTCGGTCAACTGCGCTCACCTTTCACTTCTTCCTAATCACGTCTTTCGCTTTGTGTCTTTCATATCACATCATTTTCTCTTCATTTCAGGATCGAAATTGAAATCCGAGTTCACCTTGATTGTCACAATTGCATTTCATCGTCTTCTGCACAGTTGGCTGACCTTTTGAGGCCTGATCCTTCGATCTTCACTGGGGCATCTTCCCTTCATCATCCCCATCTCTCTCACCCTTCTAGTCTTTCATTCATTTCATTCATCTCTCTCTCTAAGGCCTTGACTGGGGCATATCTTCACTGCTTGATGGTTATTCTATCATCTTTCATCTTCGATTATGATTTCTAGTGATTTGATCATGTTGCTCTTGCTTCTGCCTTCCCTCTACCTGATTTCGCTTTCAATCCTGAGGGGGCAGACACATCATATCCTATTGGCTATTCTCCAGAGCATATGTTGGACCATTCCATTTGCTCTGATCGATCTATCTTTGCGCTTGACATGTTAGTTCTCATCTCAAATTCTAATACTGTCCATCTCTTTCCTAAGTGTTCAGTACTATCGCTACCCGGGCTGACCATGCAGGATTTGCTATCTCTCTGCACTTCATTCTTTGGAGTCAAATCTCTATTGCCTTCTTGGCTGATCTATTCTTTGACGTAATGTGTTCCAAGATCGATCACACATTAGTCAAAGAGGGGAAAATGTAATCATCTAAAAATGGTCATCTAGACTATTAGCCCCTTTCTAGCATTATTTGTTAAAATCATCAATTGCTTATTCTTGATCAAATCCTATTTTATCATTTTTGATTATTTTCCTTAGGCTAACCATTTTATCCTAAAGTCTTTATTTATTTAAAAGGATCCTCCCCTTTTAATAAATAAAAAAGCCCCCACTTTTCCTCTTATCCTAAGTTGCACAAATAAAGTATTATTCTTATTTTATAAAAAGAAGAAAAGCACTTTTTGTCTCATATGGACACAAAAGTCAACTCTTATTTTCCCATTGGAGGATATTTGTGCACATTGATTGCTCCTCTTTCAAGCTCCACCCTTGATTAGATTTTTTTCCTCTTAATCTCCATGGTCCATTCTTTCTCATTTCTTATAAAAGGAGAGCTCTCTTCTTCATTCTAGATCTCCAACTTTTTATGCTAACTTTATGCTGCAGGATTTCTTGGAGACTTTGGAGCTTTTGAAGATTTGGAGCATTCTTGGCTTTTGCATCTACATGCTATCATAGTTTCATTTCTTGCATTATCATAGCATTCATAGCTTCATATTAGTTTAGTTTTCTTTATGCTTTAGATTACTTCATCTAGCTTAACTAGGAGGCTTGGTAATACTTGTACTTTCCTTTTCATAGCATAGCTTGTACTTTCATTTTCATAGCTTAGCTTACACCTCTCATTTTTAGCTTGCATACTCATCTTAATCTAGTTTGCATTTGCATTTCATAGTGATTCTTGGGGATATTGGCATTCTTGCCCTTGTCTTCATTTGAATCTCTCATTGTGTGGTTGACTAGCAAGGTCATTAGCTTAATAGCTCTAGCTGAGAGCAAATTTTAAATAATATTGCAACTCCATACATAGAGAGCTCTAGGTCACCTTCTAAGGTTTCCTATTCATGGATTCCATTGGATATAATGACTTAGAGAAGTGCACCATTTGAGTGTGTACACCCTTAGAATTGTCCTTAGGCCCATTCTTATCTACTTTAAACCCTTTTTCTTTAGGTATTCTTTTGACATTGACAACCTCACTTGAACTATCCATAGCTTTTCTCATCAATTCTTATGCTAGCAAATTTACATTAAAAGTATCCATCTTTGGATCTTTGAGGTTAGAATTGATAGCAAGAATGAAATTTTCCCATGACTCAAGTAAAGAACAAAGAAGCATGATGCATTCATCATCTTCTTCAATAATCACATCTGTAGAGGCTAGTTGACTCAAAATCTAATGTGTGTGTGTGTGTGTGTGTGTGTGTGTGTGCACACGCACGCGTGTGCGCTTGTTCAACTATTTTTTCTCTTCCCTTCAACTCAAGAGAAAAAAAAATTAGTTACAAGTAAATTTTATTGAACAAACTTTTGGCCTGGTGGATCTCACCTATGTGATTCTAAAAAGTGTATGAGGCCTTTTCCTTTAACAAATTTAAGTGAATAGAAATTGAAAGACACAATCTAATCATACATCATACCTTTTTTTCCACCTTTTGCTAATCTTCATCAATAAATTTATCAAATTTCTTTTCATTTATCATAGCCACTCATTGATCATGTTCTTCAAGGAGATCTTACATTTTAAGTTTCCACTTGCATTCCATTCCATTAAACCTATCTATGCCTAAATGATAAAAAGTACCAACCATGGCATCAGCATGTATCTAAAAAAAAAAAAGCAATCAAAACTCCCACAATAGCTCAAAAAACCTCAGTTCTAGCACCCAAGACACAAAACTAGCCAAAATTAGATACCAAATACTAAATAAGTGGTGGACAACAATATAGAAAGCTCCAAATCTATGTAAATCAGATCTGATAGTGTTTACCAAATGAATATTAAAACAACTATAACAATGAAACTGTGAAAGAAAAACTCAACACATAACAAAGTGTTTAATGGTGAGAAACCTTTTCAAAAAAATCCACTAGAGAAAGGATGAATATCTTGTATTACCAACAAATAAGTGATAAAATTCAATATTCTAACTCCTCTCAACCCTTCAATGCACTAGTACAACCACACAAAGTAACCTAAACAAAAAACACTTGATCAAACTCCACTTTGAGCACCATTTTTATAGAAAATACACGCAACCTCTAGGAATGGCATCTAAAATTGAATGCCCAATTCTTCTCATTGTAATCATCATCTTCCAACTCATAATGACCTCTTACATATGATCTTACAATTGTCATAAGACATATTTCATGCATGGGTACCTAGGGACCAAAATAGACAAGATTTTATTATATATGCAATGTCAGTCATTACAGAATCTTATGAAAGATGTCATAATTGCTACAACTTATAAAAACTATCATAACACCCTAAAATGGTATATTCCAAGGTGGACACCTAAATAGTTTAACTTTGTCATTTTATAACTATCATGATGCATGTCTAGTGAAAGAAACCCAATAACTCCCTACTACTAAATAAACAGTTATTTACCATGCCAATAAAATATGTAATTACCGCTGACAGTAATTACCTTATTTTATGGGTAAATTACAAGCAATATTAGAAATTATTAATGGCATGGATTTATAAGGTTCATGGCACCTAAATATCAACAAATTAGAGAGCTTGGGAATGAATGAAGATTTTGGATTAGCAAGGCTTTTTACCAATTTTGAGTGTTCTTTCAGGTGCATTGCTTCTTTGAATAAATTGGGAATCCACATGGTTTTTTTCTTTGATTTTTGTGGCCTTTTGGACTTTCCTTTTTTATTTTGGATATTTTTTTTGCATCTATTTTTTACAGGTCATGGTAATCCTTGGACGTACGTAGATTTTTTTCTTTATGCACTTTACATTTGGCATCCTAATTGTTTTCAAGAGAAATAGGATCGATGGATGACAATGGATGATTTGGGTGTCTTATGACTGGGATATTCTATGTAGGATGTTGGAAGAGCTTCAAATATGTGTGCCTTTGTTGATCTTGATGTATGATAGGAGGAAATAATATTGACATAGGAATGATGGGTGGTGTAATGTAGGGACCCAAGATAACCTCATACTTTAATTACTATAGTTTTTTTAAAAAAAAATTAACTTATGTTATTGAATATTTATTTTTCGTACCCATTATTTATGCTAGGTTATTAGAAGAGGTTAATATGAATACACGTGGTGAAATATCTACATGCATCACTTTCTCCCACACATGGGTAGTTGAGTTACACATCATCATTTGGCTCGATGTGCCTCCTCTAACTGCTATTTTGTCATTACCTAAGTAGGTTATGGAGTAGTTGGATTTCTCACCCTCTTTTGGCTTATGTGCCACCTTTCATAACTCTTTTTATGTCTTCATTTAAGGAGGTTATGCCACATGTTTTGACATTTTACTAAGTAGGTAAAACCTCACACCTGTTATGGGAAGTAGGAGTTAATGCACCTCTTGAATGTGAATGTCTTTATTTTTCTATATATTCAACACTCTACTCCCACTTGCACTAATTAAGTGATAGTTCGATGAGAGTATAGAGTGTATTCTCTAATTTCTCTTGCGTTGTCTCTATTTTCTCTATATATAGATTAGAAGATATTATCACCGAGTTTAGAATAATATTCATTCAACAGCAATATATATATATATATATATATATATATATATATATATATATAGACACACACACACATGTATGTATGTATGTATGTATGTATATTTATATATATGTATGTATATATATATATATATATATATATATATATATATATATATATATATATATATATATATATATATATATATATATATCTTTGTATGTATGTATGTATGTATGTATGTATGCATACATACATATATATATATATATGTGTGTGTGTGTGTGTGTGTTTATATATATGTATGTATGTATGTATGTATGTATGTATACATACATACATATATATATCTATGTATTCAATTGTAAAACACACACACACACACACACACACACACACACACACACACACACATATATATATATATATATATATATATATATATATATATATATATATATATGATCAAAGTTTAACACTCTCATTTGTTTAGGAGATTTGAAACTAATAGATAGATGATATCTTTTCCTCAAATAACCAACATGTTCTCGCACATCCGCATATGACCAAGACAATTAGAATATTTTTTAAAAAAATAAGCTTATGATTAATCTAGTTCATATGTGTTCTTGTGAGATCTTGGCGATAGCAGCTTTTTGGTAATATTAGAGGTATTTTCAACATTTATGAAGTATCCACAAATCTGAGAAAATCAAATTGACTTTTGTTTCACCAAATCAGAGTTTGGAGGATAGAGTAACAAAATCAAAGATTTTTTAAAAATGACTTTTTTAACTAATCATTTTCATTTTGGCTTCAAAAATTCAACTTTTAATCATTGCCAAGAAAAACAATTTCTAGGTTTTGTTTCCAATGTCAATAAACAATTTTGGTATCTACTTATTTTTTTCATATTGTCAATAAATTTTGTAGGAATCAGATCAAGAGTAGGTGAATCATTTTTTACAAGTGGATTTAGCATCCTTTATTTTTAAAGTACATAATTTGTGCCTCAAGTGTCGGAATTTTGCAAATGAGGACTTAAAGGAAAGCTATAAATGAGCACTTTCCATCCACAAAGGCCTTGCTAGAAGATTCTGCCATTTTCTATTAGATATTGCATGTTGGAACTGTTGCACTTTTGCTCTTCAATAGGCTATATCTTTCACTCCCAAATTCCATTTTCAAAAATAAATAAAAAACGTTGGAAATGTATTGAAGAGTATCAACAACTACAAGGTTTTTTTAGATTTTGTATTAAATTTATTGTGTCAAAATTTGTAATTTTGGCCATTGAGGCCTAGAAAGCATTCTAATCTGATAAAAAACCATGTAAACAGTAATTATAAAATGTCAAATTTGTTAAAAAAACATGACAAGAAGAGCAATGATGAAGTTTTTGAGACTAGTAAGGGGGTGTCTCGTGTGTCTTCTTTTTCACATATTTCTTTCTTCTTAGCAATCTTTTTTTCTACTCTTATGAATGCATGTGTAATTCCTACTTTTAACATCGTATAACTATTTTAATTTAAAATTTAAGATGAAAATACATCTGAAAAAATATATATGGATATAATCATGTTACAGTAGAACTTGAAATTGAACTTCATGATGATGTAGAAAAGATAAAATGGTTTAACAAATGTGATAAAACATTTGGTACTTTGTATGTCAATCTCTCTTGACCTTACTCACATTGGATCTATCACTACACCAAATGAAGTGTAGATCACGTGTACGGGTGTGCAAGTTACTCATCAAATTTTTGTACAATCTATGCACATGCAACTCACCGAGTTTTTACACTCTGTATGTGTACATGCATGCAAATTACTCATCAAGCTTGTATGTGCATGTGTATGTGTGTTACCCGTTGAGTTGTGCTTGTGGGTTGTGCATGTGTTACTCGTTGAGTTTTGCTTGTGGGTTGTGCAAGTTACTTGTCAAGTTTTGATGTGGAGATTTGTGTGGGCATGGGATGTGGGTTGTGCCGATAATCGTTTTTAGGTTGTGCATAGGGAAATTGCTACGAAATTTTTATATTGTCTGCATAGGCAAATTATTCCCATAGTTTTTATGCGTCTCGTATGCATGCAAATTACCAGCTAACCTTTTCTACATTGTGTGTGTGCTACGCACAAATTTACTGATCTTTTACAAACTGTGTGGGGTATGTGCATTGGCAAGTTATTCGTAAAGTTTCTATAATAAGTGTTGTGGGTACGCGGTGTGCATGCGCTTAAATTCGATGTTTTTCAATTATCTAATTAAATTGTTAAAACATAGTTTAACATTTCGAAGAGTGGAAATTCAACTTACAAAAATGACAATGAACGTTAACATTGACCAATTTCATCAAAGATCATGAAGACGACTATTGGAAAATGACTCCCGTTATGCTTTTATAGTCAACGGATAATAATAGTGGCTTCAAGAATCAACACTTCTCTTGATATAACAACACAATAAGAAGTTCTCATTGGCAGTTAAAAACTACTATTGTTACTTTCAATGTTGCTTCCAGATTCGATTGTATAAGTATTTTTTCATCAAAGTTTCGGATCACACTCCATGATCTATCATCAGAATGAATTACGCTATTGTTGCTTACAGTCCCAGATTATGTTAAAGATAAGATATGTGTTACCATCATGAACATTAAGATAACTCACAATAAAGACCTCATAAGATAACATGTATCAAGTTAAGAATCCGTCGTTTTATTTGGTTCACTGGGATGAAGCTTTTTTGTCGCCATAACCCACAACCATGCATGCAGTCAGAAATTTTAAAAGCAACTTCTCCATCAATTTTATAGAATGAAAGAGGCCAACTTTGTCTAGTTGAAGCTCCAAAAATGATCATGGTTCACGTTAGATATAATGGTATTACCCTCCTATGTGTGTGAAATGGAACAAGATTCGTTAGCATGTAATTGTTAACCTCATTTTAACGATTCAAAGTGTGTCCGTAAAGAAAATTGATGCCTTCGTCAATTATATGTGCACAAACATACTACAGCTACACTAAACATTATCCACAACATAAACCTTTGCTACTTCTGACAGTAAAGCATCGATCGGATGTCTTCTCAAAAGCATAATCCATCATGTCAATCCAGCAACCACAAGGAGAAACTGCCTTACGCTGGCACTTAAGCTATTATAGACTCCCCAAACAGGAAGGGAAGGTTTTCAGAAAAGGAATTCGGTTTGGAATGATAATTCTAATTAATTTAAGCCAGTTATAATAAAGGGAAAAGAAGCAGCATTCAAACTGAAATTCTCTGAGATGAGACCAAGACAGATAATCAAACTCTCAAAATAGTTATTAATCATTGGGCAGTCAAAAAATTTCCCACACTAATTAAATCTTATAGACATTTTGCAAGAAACTCTGCCGAGATGAAAGTCAATTAAAACATCAAACTCTCAAATTAGTTAAAATTTATTGAGCATTCAAAAATTGTCCCAAACTAACTACATTTTAGACAAGGACATTTTATTGCAAGCACAAGAATTAAATGGAAACAGAAAACAAACATCTTAAAAAGAAAGGTGCCACGCAAAACTTCAGATACTAACAACTATGTGGAGAAAAAATTGTAGCATGCATCTTTTGCCAAAAAATATTTACAAAATACTGAAATCAAAAAAGCTGACCAAATTTTGGTGAATCTTGTTTACATCCCACCCCTTGTGATCAGTTCCATACTGAATTAAGTGAAATTAAGATGGATGACGTTGGACAACCCATCACCTTTACATAAAGCTTTCTTGGTCTCTACATCTACTATTGTGGTATTGTCTCCCGATTCCCGTATTACCTTCTGCAGGATAAATACTTTTGCCTCAATATTTTTTTAACTAAAATTGAATACAAGTTTGGCAACAATATGATTAACAAGTAGTAGTCTTAAACAAGGACCTTCTAGAACACACTAAAATACAGCAGAATCAAGGACTAATTGTGCAAAAACAAAAGATAATATTTCCTCTCACATATTAAAGTGAACCCATCAGTCATAAACTCACAAGTTGGCCATTAGACAAGCATCCGTGTTGCACGTCCTTTGACATTACTCTCATAAATCATCAACTACATTCCCAACAGGAGAAGAGAAAA
The DNA here is from genome assembly GCA_027943335.1 of Chamaecyparis obtusa. Classification (NCBI taxonomy): domain Eukaryota; kingdom Viridiplantae; phylum Streptophyta; class Pinopsida; order Cupressales; family Cupressaceae; genus Chamaecyparis; species Chamaecyparis obtusa. Next base: position 1,164,137 of record BSBK01001136.1, read on the forward strand.
GGAAAATAATAAATAAGCACAAAAAAAGGAAAAGGATGTCACATATTATGGTACAATAAGAAAGCACAACGAAGGAAAAGAATGTAACATATTATCGTACCCAAGCTAGATAATAAGTCTGACAAATAATTCCAGTCTTGGCAAGAGAAGGGAAACATATCAAGGAATTTAGTATTTTCCCACTCAGATCCTTTAAACAACATATTGTTCACCATAATATATAAAGTCCACCAGTAACAATCTTCTAGAAGGTACACTTTCAAGTGTAGGTATACACATAAGTGCCACATATGTTAAGCATGGTTGTAAAGGGCACACATCCAAAAGCTCTCTCAAAGATCTAAGAAGAACTTTCCCATGACTACTAAACATCAAGAAGAGTATGTGACCCTGCTATCATATGTATGTAGACTTTGCAAGCAGTGATCAAAATCCAAATTTTGGAGAGACCAGTCGTCTCATCATCCTGCATCATAATTAATTGTTGTTAAACAAAGACAAAATGATATGGTTGAGATTATTACCTCTCATCAATAGCATCCAAAATAAATCTATATAGATGATTTTTAATAGGCCTTGCCTTGACTCTCTCTTTGTCCAGCGCTGAATCTATCATTGTACCTAGGCACCTCATTTCCATGCTGTGTAGCGGAATCATTAAATTGTTGCCTTTCAGGAGGCCCTGAACAAACGAGAACATAACTTACTGTTAAATCCAAACATGATACTTTTGTCCATTTAAGTGATACTGGTATGTTCCTTACCTTGATTCACTCTCTGTCCAGCACTAAATCTATCATTTCTTGGTGGCATCGGAGAATTGCTAAATCGTTGCTGAAACCTTTCAGGAGGCCCTGAATGAGAAAATATGTTACATCCAGATGTCACTACAAAATCTAGCTAATAGTATTTGCATGTCTTACCTTGATTCTCTCTTCTTCGAGCACGAGCTCTATCATTGTTCCTAGGTCTGTCATTTCCTTTATACATGGCAGCATCAATCAATCGTTGCCTTTCAGGAGATCTTTGAACAATTTTACCATCGATAAGCAATTCTCCTGAATACAAATAAAACTTAATGTTACATACAGATGTCATATCAGAAAGACATCATGTCTGTGCAAATATAATATCAAACTCCCTTATATCCTAATTCTTGGAAAAAAAGCAGCTAATGTGCAAAAAACAACCTCCATAATCCTTATTAGTAGCATCAACATATGAATCTGGCAATACAAAACGGACTCCAGGCAAACCTGCAAAATACAGACAGCAAATATTTCTCACGTTAAGGATGCAAGCAAGTTAGAGAGTAATAGGTAAGTGTTGCACTAGAAGAGAATTTTTCTCAAAGTCTAAAACGCACAAGTATATATAGTTTAGTTTTCTATGCCCACCAAATTGCAGTTATACATTTCACAAGAAGCCTGTAGTACATGTGACCTTTAAATAAAATATGCTCTGGAAAAAGGCAGGAAGCATACAATTTCTATATCTTATCAATACTACTATTCTTGTTTATAGAAACATTCTAGGATTCCCATTACACTCATTGCTTTCCTGGAATTACATGCATAAATATTATTCAGCATTTCCATAAACAAAAGCTTTTGACACAAGAAACTTTCTTTTTGTTTAAATATATAAAACTTGATTTTTCTTAAAGGTTAAACAAACACAATGTACTGTTATTTTACGAGAAAATAGGGAGCTCAAGATTTGAATTTTGAACTTAGCATTTTTATTTTTTTTAACAATTGTGACTAAGTATAACTACTATAACAAAGATAATGATAAGACCATATGTCTTTCTGCCTTCTCCAAAGGGTAATTTGTACTAAATAGATCTCTTCTTATCACACGCCGTCCTTACCCACAGTAGAGCTACATATCAATAATAAATAAGAATGGTGAATCCAAAAATGCAAGAAAACGTCATGCAAAGTTCGTTTTAAAACCTTCAATGTTGAAGTAAAAAATGATGCGCAGAAAAAGGGACCAAAACTGAGAAAAATCTTCCATTGAAGTGCACTGAACTGTGCCTGAATATATTATTAAGCTTTGCAGCCAAGATTTATGGTTTTAACAAGAACTCTGCTTTAATGTTGTGAGCATATATTGCTTTCTAAAACAGAGGAGCACCTTAGACTAGGGAAAACTGGTGTAAACTAAATACCTGGTCAACAGTGGTTCTGGCCTTTTAAAAAGCATCAAATTTATGAAAGGATGATAAGAACTTTGATGATAGTCTTAAAAACTTCAGCACAATCACTGCTTGACCAACACTAATTAATTAAAAAACACAATTTTATAGAGGATGATAAGAACTTTCATGATAGTTTTACATAATTTGGCAATATCATGTTCGACCACACCCAATTAATGAAAGAGCACAATCCTAATTCAAGATGATTTTAAAAAAATCTTTTGTTTTAACACTTACTGATAAAATTGTGTCAATGTTTTTTAGCTACAAACTTTTCAAGACAATATTCATGACCCTTGATGAGAAGATTAACAGTATCATTTCCTAAGTAGAAACTATGAAAACTGTGTACAGTGGATATAACCATCCAAAGGGTTGTGGTGTAATGATTAAAATTTAAAAATTGCCACCATAAAGAGAGAGAGAGAGAGAGAGACCCTAGTCCAAATCACAACACTACAATTAGGCAACCCGTAACTTGTTAAAAATTGCATACATAGAGAGAGAGAGAGAGACCCTAGTCCAAATCACAACACTACAATAAGGCAACCCATAACCTGAGCGAGATAAACAAGTGTCATAACACAGCCCGTTCCTTCCAGAACTGGTACAGACCTGGCAGCATTTACTAATAAACATCAATGATAAAACAATTGATTTGACCTACAAGGGTAATATGTGAAGTATTTCTCAAATCCAATCTCCTATAGATTAGATCAGACTTGAAGTAATTTCCAAGTCAATTCATAACCCAAACAAATTGCTTTCTGCCTGCTTACAGGTGCATTGACAGCAATAAAAAAGATATTAGCCTTGGCTCTAGAATAATCTTAAGAAAGTTCAATTTCCCTTGTTATTGAATAGATTAACTGTTCCTCCAAGGCAGAGTTTTCCTGTTTCCTCACTTGAAATGCCTGGACACAGCTAAAAAGCATTTCCTATAGCCATTCCCTTACCCAAAAATTCTAAGTTACCGATGCGTAGGGGTTTTGCCTGGATGCGGAGGCAGATGCGGGCGGATGCTGATCTGAGTGCCCTGTGGATGCCACCCAGAAGCGCATCCTGGGCCCCCGGATGCATTGTGATGTGCTTCTGGGTGGCATCCACAGGGCACCCGGGTGCTTCCTTGGGCATCCGTGGGCCCAGCATTGTCAAGAAAGCATTCTAAGGTCGATGCAGGTATCCATAGAGACTGTGGCGAAGCACATAATATTGTATATGAGGCTTTCTAAGGTCTGCTGTTGATGGCTGGAAGCTGAGCCATAGAGAAGGGGATGCCTATGCCAGTTCTTTGCATATATGATATATATAATTATATATATATATATTTATTTATTTATTTATATATATATGTATATATATATACACGCATCTGCATCCCCTAAAAAAAAATTTCATGCATCTGCGCACCCAATTCTCTCATCCGCATCCGAATCCGCACCTGAATCGGCAACTTAAAAAAAATTTATACCAGACACATTTCCAAGACAGCAAAGGGATTTTCTCCCATTTTAGAAACATTTCCTTGTTTCATTATATATTTATAAAGGCGATGGCGTGCCAGCCAAGACGTCCCGTACAAAAAACTCTGAAAAATATTAAAAAGAAAAGAGAAGGTAAAGAGGGACCATCGACATCCCCCAACCCCCTTGACACCCTAAACTAATTAGTAATTTGTAACAAAAAGCAAAATGCACATGCAAACAAAATGAAAAAAGCAAGCTGTTTGAAAAAAATCGGCAAGGAGGAAGCACTCAAGGAAAAACATTGAAGCACTAGTAGCATTCAAGGGGCATAGATCAGAGAAAAAATTTCATTTAAGTTTTCTACAGGAATTCCTTTGTTTGACATTAAAATCTACCTTGTAATTTAATGATTTGGTGTGTTGTTTCTAGCACTTGTTTTTGTTTGGAGAAATAGGCATAGATGGCATTATAAGTAAAGAAGAGAATAATGTTTCTATGGCCATGACCAGAAATTGCCAACAAAGACAGGATCAAAAACAGAGTAGGCGGGGCAGTGAAGTCTGTTGCGGGGGAGAAGGGACTCCCGGACTCCAATTGGGTGTGAGAAAGTTTGATGTTCCTCTAACTAAATGCCTTTGCCAAAAGGACCCTTTAATCCCAAGAAAACCCTTGCTCAATACATGTGGCAGCATACGCAATCAAACCTAAGTGGTATAGCCCTAGGCCTGGGAGAGTTGCTCCGACCAATGATGAAGAGGTGAAGAAGGGTTCATTAACATCTTACAAAATTGTACACTAATGATGTGGCATGGAGATTTGAGGTTAGAGTGGGTAAATTTTGTTCATGTTACTGATTTCCCTGAATCAACTAAAGAGGGTAGGCATATGCTTTGCCCAAATAGACCATATTGGATGGTGCTCACTACATCCTTCATTTTTTTGCATGCCTATCACCCACCTCCTTATCAAAGGGAGCTAGTCCCTCTACTACCAAAAGGCACTAATCTACTTATAATTTCATCAACCCTACCAACAGAAACAGGCTTACAACTTGTATAATAGAGAAGATGGTAGCTATTCTTAGGGCCCTGTGTCTCATAGATTGCAAGACAAGCATGTATAATGTGAATCCTATAGTATGATAGTATGTTGAGACTAAGAATCCTTCAATGGTTGTTGAGACTAGTGAACAGGTGGAATTGGTTGGTGTTCCTTTGAACGAGCTATGTATTTCATCACTTGAAATGTAGTGCTTAAAATTGGGACCAGCAACCAAAGGCAATAATAGCTGAGAATTGTCATTTGGCATTTTTCCAATTTTGAGTTAAATTCAAATCTAAATATAATGTAATAAGAATGCTAATGATACTAACATACACCATTTTTTAAATTTTTTTCATTTGACATTTGTAGCATACACTTACTAATAATACTCTTGATTTCTGTCATTCTGATTTCATGTTTCATTTGAATGTTCAATGTTGTTTGACATTTAACATTTCACTTCCTAAATTTTGATTTCCAACCTTGAATGTTTCAAGCTGACACACACACACACACAATCATATATTAACACACACACATGCATAATGTATATATATTATGTATAATGTGGATGTGTACACACATACACATTATACATTTTATATATACATTATGCATATGTGTGGGAGATCTACTTGTTACAAAAATGCATGGAGGGACAGACAGCTTCATACATACCTTTTCTACTCAATCTAGAATCAAGAAAAGAAATCATCCTGCTTCATCCCGATTTCTGTGAAACTCTTCCTCAAGCAAGACAGCTTATAAGTCACTAAAAGATTCATGTGAACAATGGAATGGTCAAGTGCACCATGATGATCCAATCCCTATAAATGATCAAGTGTCTTGTAGTGATTCAATCCCTATCGGCAAAACTTATGCAGTAACAGCAGGAGGAGAAAAGTGAAGAAACATTTTTATATTAAAGGATTTGTCAATCAAATTATGGGCAAATGTCATAATCACCCAGAAAGGAGGTGGAGAATAACAAAAACAGATGGTTCTGCCCACTAATGCACATAGGAACATTGCCTCTTACTCAGAAAATATGTATCCGAGTGTGTATGCATGCATAATGTACGTGTGTATATGTGTATATGTGTGTGTGTGTGCATGTATGTGTATATGCGTGTATGTCTGCAATGTGCATGCATGTACATGTGTAAGTTTTTTTTGTTTATGTTTTTTTCTAAATGATAGCTTGAAACATTTGACATTTGAAATCAAAATCTATCAAATCAAATGGGAAACATCAAACTCAATGAATGTGTGTGTGTGTGTGTGTGTGTGTGTGTGTGTGTGTGTGTGAGAGAGAGAGAGAGAGAGAGAGGGAGAGATTTATTATTATCAAATATTATATATAAACATGTGTACACATGTACGTATCATATTAGTAAACTCTAGGGATGCATACCCTCCTAGTGTTTTATTTTTACTTGTTTCCTGAAAAAGGGATGCCCCAGCAGTTGGATTATTCTCTAGGCTCAATCAAGTTTACAGGACTGGGATAGCAGGACGTGTTTCTGGTTCAGGGTTACTTTTGCCCATTATCTAGGGGACAGCTATTAAGAAATAAGGAAGTTTTTAAAATATAAGGCAATTTCAAATATTCATATGATACTATTGATAAAGCATTCATCATAGACATTATAGAACCTTTGTGAGCATGAGTAATTGAATACATTTTATGATCTTTATATATATATATATATATATGAGCATGAGTTCATATTTTTCTAAGAATAACAAGTCTTCAAGACTGCAAGTTTTGTTGTCAAACTCATTAACAAAGATGAATGGTTAAGTAAAATGATAGTTGTTTATATTTATGTTTCAATTTGACCTTAAATGGGAATTTTCTGAGTTGCCTCTGCAAATACATTTTTTACATTATGGAAATGGCATTTCTTGCCAACTATGACTTAACTCCTATTCAACAATATAATGAATATAGCATGCCAACTTTGTCTGTGGCGGTCCTTGTATACTAAACAAGTTGTCCACAGTATGAAACAAGATAATCCTTGATTGTGGCTTTGACCATGAAGATGTAGAGATTTGCAATAGGGGATATGTATTTTGCAGATTTTGTGATCATGATTTATCATTAGTCTTATAATTTGATGGAGGTTTTGAAGCATCGAACCCAATAGGATCAAGGGGCAGTGCCCCTTGCGGGGTTTGGAGGCAATGCCCCCAGTAGATCAAGAAGCAGCAGCCCTTGTGGGGTTTGGGAATCCAAACCCTAATTAAAACACCTTCAAAACTACACAACCTTCATTGTAAACACTATTTCATATTTTTTTGAAATCCTAGTGGACATGTCATAAACCAAACAAGCATTGAAAAGTTGGAAGTCTTTATTCTTAATTTTTAAACTATATAAAATAGTCAAAGGGTACGTTAGGGGATGGCTAGCCATCCCTAGGTAGACAAAGTGTCAAATTTTGAACCAGAATGCAAGAATGCAAAATACTAAAACACAATAACAGATGACGCAATAAATTATCCTACGAAAACCCTCCACTTGAGGGTGAAAAACCCAGCCCCACAAAAGATAGATACTTTATTAAATGCTCAAAACAAATACAATGTTCTCAAGCTTATGATTGTTAACTCTTAACAGTCAATCAATAAGCCTTATTCACAATTCGATCACTTTTGTTATGCAACTACAGAATATAAAATGCTTCAAGTATCTAACAGATACTTTTGAAAATGAGAATGTCTTCTACACAAATTGATCATACACGATCATATACAGAATGGTTTTGTAGCATATATCACATGCATTACAGAAGATATGAAATTATACTTCAAACACAGCAATCATAAAACTTCATACACACAGGTCTCCTTTGATTCTAAGAATAATAACCACCATAATCTCTCACACAGTTCATACAACTGATACTCAATGAGAACCGAAAAGACTTTTCCCATGGAATACAGATGGACACCCGTTACATAACAATGAACTGTCGATATTAAAGATGTCACCGCTCATCATAAACACAATCCACTCAGGGCTTAACCACAAGTCGTCACACAAGCCATATCATCAGGTATTAAGAATAATGTTAGAAGCCACATCATCTGATGCCCGAAACGAAGAAAGGAAACACGATAACAACAGTAGTATTCAAAGGTAATATAAAAGACGTTTGCCACACAACCGATAATCTCTCTTGTAGCTCAAAGTAACTTACACACCATTATCATCATTCTGGGTAGTGACGGTTAAGAGAAGTTGTTACATCATCAAGGAAATTGAATGCCACCAATACGATGAACATTAGAAGAGAATATGCAATCATAATAACACCTGGACAGATAGATTGAAGCAGTTGTTGATGAGACATAACAGAGAAAGAAGAATTGTAGAGAACTAGCAAAACAAGAGATCGAACCAAAGAATGATAAACACAATCCAGCATAGCAAATATACTTTGAGAAAGCTTGCGAACACTTTTAGAATCATCGCACGTATGAATGATTTCTCCTGCAGCTATCAGAACATTAACACTCTCTATTAGCAAAGAAGAGACCAGTTATATGTTATGGAGTCTCTCAGCATGATAAACACAATGGCTATATCCATATGTGTTAGTAACAAAATTTTATCACAGATTCTCTCAATGTGATATCATCATGGATTCACTTAACATGATGTTCACCATGGCTACTCCCATGCGTGAAATAACACAAGCTCTCATCACAGAGTCACTCAACGTGATGTTGTCATAGAGTATCTCAACATGACATCCACTATGGCTACTCCCTTGAGTGGAGAGAGCAACAAGGGCTTTCACCTCAAATTTCTCCGTCTCGGAGAAAAATGCATTACAAGGGCTTGCACCTCAAACTTCTCTCTCACAAAGAAGAATGCATTAACAATTATGCAATAATAATCACTAAAGCTGAGACTCTCTCTCAACAAGAGCATCATTCTCCACAATACCAAGCTTATTTCAAAAATAAGAAAACTTTACTCTAGGAAGTGGCTTGGTGAGAATGTTTGTTGTCTACTCATTCATGCAAATGTACTTGAGCTCAACTACTTTACTTTGAACCATCTCTTAAAGAATGATACTTGATTTTCACATGCTTGGTTTTATCATGAAAAATAGGATTGACCGAAAGTTTCACTCAGCTTTGGTTGTCACAAAGAATCACAGTAGGTTCCAAAGGCTGTCCAAACAGTCCTACAAGAAACTTTCGAAGCCACACTACTTCTCATGCTGCCACACAAGTTGCAACATATTCATCTTCTGTTATACTTTGAGCCACACATGACTGTTTCCTGCTACATCAGGAAATCATAGCTGAACCTAGACTGAAACAACAACCGAAAGTGTTTTCCTGTCAGGCACACACCCTGCCCAATCTGAATCAGAAAAACCCTACAAGTTTAGACCTTCATAAGAAGTATATTTCAGACCATATCCCACTATAACATGTACATATCTCAAAATATGTTTGGCTGCAACAAGATGAATCTGCCTAGGCTCACACATGAACTGACTGAGAGTGTTAACAGCATAAAATATATTAGGCCTAGTATTAACCAAATACATTAATGATCCAATCAATTGCCTATACATAGTGGGATCAACTAAATTTGAACTGGCTGCAACCTCATGTAACTTTTTCAGATTTGCTTCGATAGGAGTTGACATGGACTTGCAGTCTAACAAACCAAATCTTTTCAAAATGTAAATAGCACATTTCCCTTGACTCAGGATAATCTCATTTGGTCTTTGCCATACTTCTTTTCCAAGGAAGTAGTGCATAAGACTGAGATCTTTCATCTCGAATTCAGAAACTAACTCTTTCTTATATAGCAATGAGATCATGTGAGGCCTACCTCAGCCCGTCATAGCTCAACACTGATTTTCTAGAGTAGACTCTTGTTGATGTTAGTTTTGTACCACAACATAACATATAGCAATTGAATACTTGATATAGAATACCAAACACTCAACCCTCTCTTGAAAAGTAAATACTCATGAAGAACATGAGAAAACTCCAAGGTTCCTTACACTTGTGGATACTAAGTCAATTATATTAATGTGATTTGCTGGTTAATCATGTAGGCGGGCTTACGTTGTTCACTCAAGGATGTCAAATTCTTGCCATGATGGTGATAAGATCTAGCTTTGCAATGTATACTCAAATGACTTTCTTCCTTTTATATCACTTCCAACTTTTCTCTTCAAAACTTCAACTACTAAATTACTTACTGCTTTACTACTACTCCTATGGAATGGAAAGATTAGCAAATGGACGGGGATCAAATCTAATGAAAGCTTGCCAGCGGCGCTACCTCCATAGATGCAATGATTCAAGGGGAAATAGACCAGATTACCACACAAGGCTTCCTAACAAGCTGTTAGGAAGCTAGTGGCCTAGTATATAGATCCCTATCAAATATTCACTAATATCACCATACAACTATCCATCTACTTCTATTCTTACTTAACCACTTTCTTGAAATGAAATATACTTTAACAACTCGATGAAATCTAACTTTAACTATTGGAAGTAGAAACCATGCAATAACACCAAGTGTTCTTAATCACCATGCAAGACACGACAATGATAAGAGAAACAATTTTGGTATTATATAAGCAACAATTTTCTTCAACCCTTTACAAATGAGAGCAAATGGCCTTATATAGAGGCTCAAAAATACAACCAACGGTAGAGATTAAGAGGCAAAACCAACGATCCAAATTAAATCCCAAAAACCCTAACTAGGGTGCCACCCCATCGGCCAATGAGAGGACGCCACCTCATCAATGGACCAATGAAAAAAAGAAAAAATGGCAACCAATGAAAAGGCACCAAAATGGTAGCCAATTAGAATCAGACACCTATCCTACCCAAGAAGAAAGGAGAATTTGTCAATTGCGCTTACATTAGATGATCTTCTAATACAATTCTACCCTTTTCTTTCATCTTCTTAGCCAAGGCAATAAACCTGACTAACATGTTGTTGACTTCCTCCATGGGAGGACAAGATATATGCCTCATTTTGAGCTTAGCTATGTTCATCATGTTCTTTGTTGCTTGCAGTGTCTTCTCATTCTCCTTCTCATAATCCTTAGCAAACTCGATAAGGGCCCTGAGAGAGGCAAGGGTGCCCAAATGCTTCTTCCTAATGGCAACCTTCCCTAACTCATCCAACCTCGATCCAAACTCTGTCTCATTAATATTTTCCTCTTTGATATCTTCAAACTCAAGTGCAACCCTCGCATCGCTCAACATGTTTGAAATGAAAGTGTCGATGCTTGGACTGTACTGTGCAATCTCATCCTGTATCTCTTCAAGTGTCCTCGATCTGACAGTCAAGGAAACAAACCAAGACTCAATACTACCTTTTCCTCCTTCATTCACCAACTTGGCCCTCACCAAGAATCTCTCTAATAGCCCTATAGCCGCCTGTTGCCTGGGAATAGCTAGGTCTCGGATTGGAAGGAAATCCTTCCACTCCCTTTCAAATGCTCTGAATTTGTCTCTAAGAGACACAAATGACTTGAATGTTGAGATAAAGGAAGGCAAGAACTTTCGCCCATTCTGTATTATATCATTGATCCAATCTTTGGTTTCTTGCACCTAAGTTGATATCTCCTCCATATTACTCCCACTATCTTGTGGAAGGGCTGTCTAATACAACTGTTGGATAGGCTAACACACTCCTTGATAACAATCTCTCCAAAACCTGTTTTCAACTTCCAACTTCACAATCCTATCATTTACCTTCCTCAACTTTTCTCTAATCGAAACCATGCCTTCCTAAATCTCCTCACACTCCATGTCATCTGTGATTCTTCCCATGTCATGTTCTACTATCTCATACTCCTAGGCTACAATCTCGCCTACTGCCTTGCTAATCTTCGATATAGCAATTTGAACCTTTCGGTGACCATCATCATCACTCCTGATTACCTTTTCCATTTGACGCAGTCAAGGATGGAGGATCCAATGAAGAACTGTCCGACCTTGCAGCCAAACCACAACATAGCGGAATTCAACAACAATAACACCAAATCTTATATAAAACTGGAATCTTTATTCATAAATTCACTGATTACATGCAATGTGTCGGGCTGTAAGGCCTTCCCGGTTACGGCCAATTACAAAGCAAGTAGCAGTCTACAAGATCTCGTAGGATCCAAGTCTTCCCACAATTTCACCACTCAGCTAGTCCAGATTTGCAACACGACAGGACACTGGTAGGGTTCCAGGAAAGATCTAAACTTGTACTCACAACTTCCAAACAACCTTCCTATGCCTAAGCTCGCAAGCTACTAACTCCCACTTCCTTGATCCTAATGCCCTTCCTAAACAACTACCCAACCATCCTATAAATACTCATCCTCAGCCACAAGTCAACTAGATGAAACAATTAACTCCTACGAACAATTATTAAATGTCAAAACATCAGTCGACTTACAAAATAGCCTTACAAAAATTAAATTATCCAAGATGGCTGCAAACGGTCATCAGATCCGCATAGAAGAATGCAACACGCCAGATCTAGGTCCCCACGCGTCCAACGGTCAATCCATAACTCGAGGAACGCGACCCAATTTAAATGCAACAGTCGGTCAAGCCGATTTAGCCAAATAACCACATCGGTCTGCAAGAACACCGAGCGCCAGAGAAATAACCGAGCACCACAAGCAACCGACGCCTTCAGTTACCAAGCGTTCTTCAGAGACGGAGCACCTCGGTAAACACAGAAACCGAGCAAACAGTCTCCCAAACCGAGCAAGTACTCCACCAAACTTAGGATCAAAACTAACAATCTACCTTCAAAGACAAACATATTTTTGGTTGATATAGGATTGCCAAGAATCCTAGGATGCTCTTACATCACCACTGTTCCTGCAATTTGTTTCTGTCTCACCTTATCTTCATTTTCCACTAACCCTTGAATGTCTTCAACTGTTCAGATGGCCACAACCTCGCCCCTTGGCATAAGCATCTGCCTCAACCATAGTGGTGCAGTGCATCTCCCCAAATCTAGATTTGGTTCGACTAGCAAAGCATCACCAACAGCCTTAGGCGCTTGGCTTCCTTCCTCAACTGATAGAGCCTCAACATCGATTAGTTTATCTCCTCTACTAGTGACTGTCATATCATCCTTAAACTGGTTCTCTGAGAGAGGAGAGTACTCTATACTGTTACTGTAGCCACTTGATTTTGAACCAGAGCTCACCCCTACCGCTACCCTTTGTTCACTTGTATCAACTTCTTGGCTCCTAGCCTCAATTATGCTCTCTCTTGATGGCGCTGCACTCTGTTTCTTTGTTGGAGGCTCCTGATGTTCTTTGTCTTTCTCAACCTCCAAACTCCTCTTCTTGCTCTTAACTGTTTGTTGTTGTTGCTGCTGGCTACTGCCCCCGCCTTGCTGTCTGACTGACTCTGCTGGATTTTCCTCCTCTGGCTTCATCTTCTCATAGGTAAGGTGTACCTTCTGACCTTGTAATTCCCTTAACTTCCTGTTGTACCACCACTCAATGTGTAGATCAACTTCTCTTGTAACTGCTTCTAAGGAAGGATCCTGATGATCATCCCAATCCACTGGACTCAACTGTGTTCCCTCTACCGTACTGTAATCTTCCCTTAGTGCATCTTCATCATCTTCCAGCTGGTCCAGAATGTCAAGACCTCTCCATCTGATGGCCCTCATCATGCCCACCGATAACCTTGAAAAAGCCAACTTCCTCACATGAAAGTCATCCTGCGCATTTGCCCAAAAATCCTGTAAAGTAGGGATGTGCCTGAATGGGTCCCTATGAGATGCCTTGATTAGGCCATTAGGATCGAATCCTTGCCTTGCCCTATACCATCCTAGATGATATTGTTCTAACTCTTTCTCCACAGCTGCAAAGGCGACAGGATTGGGGTAACTATCATTGCCTATCGTGAGTGAGAAGGTAACCCCTGTCTCACCTTTGAGCTTCATCATTTTGTCATATTGCTCAAGTTGCCTAGCCAACTCCATCAAAACTATCCTATCGGGTGGGTACCTTGGAAGCCTCTTGGGACAAGTTGTGCATCCCGCCACTTTAATATATGTGAACTGTGAAAACTGGATTAACCAACTCCCATACTTTTTGACTTTTGTCTCTGCTTCTGGTGAGAGCCTCCTAGTAGGTGTCCCTTGCAGTACCCTTATTGTCTTCATGGCAAAGGCATCATAAAATATCTTGTAGTCCTTGGTGCTGTGCAAATGAAGCTGTGGATAGCACTCATGCACCAAACATTGTCCGGGCCCATTGCCAATCACTCCTAAAGCCTTAAGTTCAGGATGTTCATACAGCCTTGCAATCAAATAGAAGAGGTAGGACCCCATGTAGAATTGCTTCTGATTTTGCACTGTCCTAAGTTGCAATTCTAAATTCTCACTTATGGTCCTAGCCCAATCAAACTTTCTTTTTCCATTCTCAATCCCTTCAATAAAATAGTACATCCAAGGATCAAACTGTGTACCTTGAGTAGAGCCCATGACACGGTTGAGAAGCACAATAAGGTCGCCATACTTTGATTTGAAATCTGACTTGGTGAGCCTTGACAACTTGGTGACTCCCTTCTTGCCTTCCTACAACCAATTATGCCCTAGTAGAGTGAGGTAGGCATCCTGATTATCCTGAAAGAGCTTGGCCGCCTGATCCATCAACACCACTATCATGCCCTTGTGTTGGGGTATATTAAATACCTCCTCTACCACCTGCCCACTGATGTTGGCCAACACCCTCTGCCCTTCATCAAAGATGATGGACTTAGTCACAATATCAAACCGAGATGCACACTCCATCACCAACTCCGGACAAGGCAAGGTAGGAGGGAAGGTGGCAGCTTGCACAATTTCACTCTTGTTGATCTTCTTCGCCATGGGGGAGTGACCTTCCTTCAATCTATCTCTCAACTGTACCATATCCACTGTGCCAATGTTGGTGTCACCCACTCACTTCAATTTTGAGAAGAAGACGGTCTTGGGCATCATATCTTCATTGTCTTTCTTGGTATACATTCCCCTTTGGTTCTTGTTTTCACCAGCATCTGCCATCCTAACCCTTATTTCTGCCTCTTCTTTATATAATGTGAGATGGACTATACTTATCTTTGCCTCTTCAATCCTAGGGATAGAACTACCACTTATTTTTGCCTCTTCAATTGCCTATCAAACTACCCTTATATCTGCCTCTTCATTCCTAGGGATGGGACTACCACTTATTTCTGCCTCTTCGTTTCTTATGAGATGGACTACACTTATATCTCCTCTCCAATCCTAGGGGTGGGACTGCACTTATATCGCCTCTTCAAACTCTAGAGATGGAATGATGAAGTGGTGGATGAGTAGTGCAAGAAGAAATGGGAACATAAACCAAGCAAGACCAAAGAAGAATTATGTCCTTTAGACCAGCAATCTCCCAAACTTGAAAACCCTCTTCTACACCAACAATCTCTCCTTCACCAAAATTCGCAGCTTCACCACCAAATTTGCAGCCCTTGCAAAATTCGCAGCTCTCACAAAAAATCACAGCTCTCTTTGGAATTTTGCAACTCCTTGCTGCTGCCAAGACACCAAATTTGCTGCCTCTTTCTCCAAATTCGCAGCTCCCTTCCAGATTTCGCTGCCAAGACACAAGGCAAGGAATGAATGAGAAGAAGAGGAGGAAGGCCTTCCTCTTATACCCGATTTTTTGCCTCTTAAAGAGGGCCGACCCGACCTTGGAGGGAAAAGAATTAAATAAAAATGTCAAAACAAACCCCAATTAAATGAAATAAAATCGCACAGCCCTATGATAAAATTAAATTTATTTCAAATTTGTCAATTTAATTCATGAATAAAATTGCAAGTGGGCTGGGAGATGACGGGGCTGTCTTGGAGGATGGAAAATTAATTTATTAGGCCCAATGCCAAGCAAAATTTTGAAAATGAAAGGGGCTGCCAGCTGTAAATTTGAAATTTCCCCAAGAAAAATTGATTTTAACTCATTTAATCATGACAACCAATCCCAAAATTGAAAATTGCAAGCCAATAAAAATCCAAATACATTTTCAATTTCCATTTACTTCCCTTTCCATTTAAAATTTTGAAATCCCCCTCTTGGCAATTTAATTTTTTCATTTTGCAATTCAAAATCATTTGGCAATTTAAAAACATTTGGCAATTTTAGCTCCAAAAGCAATTAATTTCATTTAAAAATTCATTTTCACCATCAAAATTTTACAAGATTTTCCAAAAATATCCAAATCCACAATTATATTTTGAAAATGTTCAATTATTCAATCATACCAATTTTCAAAATTCATCCAAGCTACAAGATTTGCAAATTTGTCCTACCAGATATTATTCTAACAATCAGAATAAAATGTTCTCATTGAATTTCATTTGGCCTAGAGACAAAATCAATTGTTTAGGAAAACCAAGGTTCCGTGCAAGGTGAAAACAAGCTATACCCTCCCAAGCACTTCGAAACATCCAAGGTGCAAAATTGTCATTTCAAAACCTCTGGATCACTCCAAAGCTCACTAAGGCATCCAAATACCCTCAAATGTGACATCCAAACTCCCGAATCTAGGAAAATTGCCAAGGCCTACTTGAAAATTGGGGGGTCCCCAAATTCTTTGGGGCGATGGTGTGAAAACCTCACAACAACTCTACAGTTGATGTTTTATTTTGACATACTTAGACTTATTGGACATATGTTATTATTTGAGGATTTGATAGATCCTGTGCTATGTTTATTCAGCACCTTGATTATGATCTTAGTGTGCTTATTTGATACTTTATGATAGTTGATCCAGATAACTCCTATGACTAGGATATGTTATGTTTTCATGATGCAAAATGAAGGATATATTCGGATGTTAATATGATGCAAAATTGATTCAGTAATTCATGGTTATGTATATTAAGATCGATTGCAAATGTTGTCTTATGTTATAATAAATCATTAAAATGCAAGTGCTAGTTGATATGTGCTTGATTTATATCATTTATCTTGCTATGTTATTATGGTTATTCTTGGACTACTAATGTTTGCAATGAGTGTGCAAGAGATTGACCATGGTTCTAAATACGGGGAATAAAGAGTGGACCCATGTTTTATCAGTAAAACCAGGCATCTGTCTAGTGAAGAGACATGAACCTCGTTGTCATGTATTTTATTCGTAAATGTATTGTTGCATGGTTGTATTTAATTAAGAAATGTGAATTTATGATTTAGTCATGCTATGTGAGTAATATGTTGTAATTTAAAGTAGTGTCACTTGACACGTGCAAGATGTGTTGGCATGACTTGTCATTTTAACTAGGATGAGTATGACACCAACTAGAGGGTTAACCTGTAGAGTTCCCATGCTTACCCCAAAGTTAGGAAGCCTCTAGATGGGTCAAAGTTAGTTGAACTCGTGGGCTTACTTCAAGTGAAGTTTTGGAGGGTCAAATAAGTTTTTAGAGGGTAGTTAGGGTCAAATTAAACTACCCCACTTGGTATACTAGGGGTTAGGGGTTAAATTTAAGTCATTATGAGGCCCATAACTCATTTATGACACCTTCAAAATATCTTAAAAGTCAAATGACGAGTTTAGAATTTTGAGAATTTGGGCAAGGCATCTTCTCAACTCCATTTAATCTTCAAACTTCATTTATGAGGAGGAAGATATTTGGAGAATTTATTGTTGAAGTACTCCTCCATTTATGACTATAAGATAGTTGTTGAGTAGGAAGCCTTTTAGAGGGATTTTGGTAGACTTTTTTTTGTTGTTCACCCACTCTCTACTCTTAGAGACTTCAAAAATTTGGAAAGGGATTTTGGGAGACAAAGCATAGGATAAAGTAGAAAAGCTCTTCACAAACTTGCTCATTTGCCTTAAGCATTGGATCTTAGGTTGGTGTTCATACTTTATGTGTTTCTTAGTGTAAAATGTACTATTGTTTGTGATGAAAGCTTGTATGCTCTTCTATGGAGTTTTATGATTTTTTGTTGTAGAACCCCATTGATGTTCATGGGAGTTTTGTTTATTTTCAAGTTATGTTTTTATCTTTGTATTGAGATTTTGTTAAGGGTGTTTTCAAGGTGCACTCACCCTTGGGAGGGAAGAGTAACCTTGCGGGGTGAAGGGGTTAGTGACAGCCCTTGTTAGTGTAGAGTCTCCCCATGTGTGGGAGGGATAAACATAGATGTTTTGGTCTCCATGATGCCAACCTTTGCCTATGGGCATTTGGGGGTCATAGAGTTTTGTTGGCTTGAAGCCATGGTTTTTTTGTGAGGAGGATTTTGGGAAGGAAGGTGTTTTGAGCCCATGTGTAGCATTTGTTTACTTGGCTTCTCCTCTTGGGTTTGGTCCACTTTCACCCCATTGTTAAGGGTCTTTTGAAGGCCTTTGTGTATGTCTTGGTTATGGGAAGTTTATGTGTTTCTTGCTTGAAAGATTGTTGTAAAAATGCTTGTGTGTTACCTATTCACTCTTTACTCTCCAAGCTTGGGGGTGGCCTTGTAAAGGTCTAGGTTGGGAGGTGAGCCTCCATGGTCAAGCTTTGTTTTATTGTAGGTTCTTTGTTGCAAAATGATAAAGAAAAAAAAGATTTGTGTGGAGCCAAAGGGCTGGAAAAATATTGTAGATTGTATTCTCTGAGTTATGTGTATTGTTATGAAGCCAAAAGAGAAGCAGCTTGCATGTGTAAGCCTTCTAAGATTTTGTCAAGTAACAGTAGTAGTTCATAACTGTTGTTACAATTGCCTATGGAGTTCTATAAATGTTAAAAATCTTGTACTTTATATATTGTTGAAATCTTAGAACTATGATTGGATTTAAAATGCTTGATTTTTTAATTATTCAAGTTATATCTTTGTATATTAAAATATGTATGTAGTTGATTGAACTGTAACTTGTAAATAACTTTATGTCTTGTAACCTTTCAATATGTGAATCTGAAGAGGAAAATTATGTTGTAGTGATAATTTCTGATTTCAAGTAAAGGTAAATGAGAATTAAAAAAAAAGGGCTCTATGTATTTCTTGTTATTTAAAAAAATTGTAGTTAATCTAGCAATGATAGCAATTCTAGAAATGTTATGTTGAGCGAAAGAAAATGAGTTTTATGCATTACTGGGTTTTAGCAGATCTTATAAGCCTTGCATAAATAAACAATTCTGATTACGCTGAGTTGAACAATGAAAATTTAGTTTCAAGCTCGTACTTCTCAATTTGTAATGCTAGAGCTTGAAAAGAATGAAACTGTTATCCATCTTTTAAACATGCATTGTTATTCTCTGTCTTGAGGAAAATATTTATTGTTCTTTAGTAATATCATTTTTTTTTATGTCAAGAATTTTTCCTTTGGCAATTTGTTGGAAACACTTAAGCCGTTGGCTCTTTGTTGGGTTTACTTCTTTCATTCCCAAACTTAGTAATTGTATTTTATGTTTTTCTTCGAAGACTGTCAGAATTCGAAGTTGGGCGTTACCGCTTGACAATTCTGCCTCCTTTGCTTCCTCTTAGTTTTTTTTGTCCTTGCAAATAGGAGGGAATCCATCAGAATTTTGGAGTTAGCACCTCCTCATTTAAAATTCCGCCCTCCGTTTATCTTTCAACTTTGTCTGCGGAGAAGAGGGAATCTTTTTCCACTAAGGCGGAAATCACACCTCTTGCCTTCGAAACCCGAAGCCAACATCCCTTGATGCGGGAAACTCACTGAGCTTCGAACTTAACCAATTAACTTTCCTTTGTATTCGGGTATTCTTAACACTTGCATTGGAAAATCTGAAATGCACCACCCTTGCTTCATTTCCAAAACTCCGCACTTCGTCTACCTTATTTCTAAAAGGAGGAATGAACTTAATGTATTTGTTGAGTCTTGAACTTTTCCTTTAACTTTTGGGGTTCCTTAACCCTCTTATCAGAAATCAGGAGCGCAACATCTCACTTCTTTCCCAAATCTCCACAATCCTTTGGTTAAATTTTCAAAGGTTCAAACTTGGCCAATGAGATAAACTTTTTTAAATGGTTTCCTTATAAAATCAGGAATTGTATCTCTTAGATTCTATTTCCAACGTTCCACATTTCATTGGCTATTTTTCCGATGCTAAATGAACCATGTCAAAAAGTTACACACTTCAAGTGTCTTCCTTTGGGATTTCAGAGAGAGCACGAATTAGCTTCTTTTTCCGAAACCCCGCACCACAAAGACCGCTTTTCCAAAATCTGACACTTTTCTCTTCGTTATGCGGAAAAGTACTTTCTTGGCGTCAAATCCGTCATTGGGCCGTCTTGAAGGAATTTTTTCAAAGTTAACCTTTTTCTTCATAACTTCGGCATTTTAGGTTTCACACTTCACTCCTTTGTTTTCCTATGTTTGCATCGCCAATCTTCTTTTCTCCAATGAAAGCTTTTTCGCTAAGTCTTTCATTTCATCTCAATTCGGGAATTGTACTTACTCCCTTCTAAACCCGATTTAGTAGCACTCCTGGTAGCCAATATCCGATTTGGCGCAAGCGTAGCTCGCTTTCGGATTTTGCACCCTTTGCCTGCTATTTTCGATCAGATTTTGTAGTCGAGGCATGCATTTTCCGAAATTCCGCCCTTTGTCTTTTTTATGTGAATTTCGAGTCTTGGTTGGCGTTTGCCAAAATCCCAATGTGACTTGGTTAGGGACGCGATAAGATAATTCCCGACGTGCAGCCAATTTATGAATTTCCGACCTTAAGTCATCTGAGCCAAATTTTAGTAAGGAGGTTAATTTCTAGATTATTTATTCTATGCTAGGGTAGAATGATATGTCAGTAAATGAATTAGCACCCAGACCTTTTTGAGTGAATTAAAATATTATATAGAATAGTTGTGTAATGTTGTAAATTCTAATATAAAAAAAAATTGTTGGTGTGTTTTTTCCCTGTAAATTTTGGGCACAACAAATCATCCTCTCCAATAAGAAACAAATCATCAACATAAAGAACTAAGATTAATGTTTTATCATCAATCACCTTGAAATATAGATTTGGATCTGCAACATTTTTTAGAAATCCCAAGCTCAATAAATAATGATCAATTCTTTCATACCATACACGTGGAGCTTGCTTAAGGCCATACAAAGTCTTTTTCAATCTGCACCCATAATTCCTTCTCATGAATCACAAAACCCTTTGGATGCTCAATGAATACTTCTTCAATTACACCATTCAAGAATGTCGTTTTCATATCCATTTGATATAGTTTTCATCCTTTAACTATTGCAACAGCAATGATAGTTCTGATAGAAGTGTAGTGAGCTATAAGAGAAAAGGTCTCCTCATAATCTATGCCTTCTTTTTGAGAAAACCCTCTAGCTACGAATCTAGCTTTATATTTTTCAATACTTCCATCAACTGCACGTTTAATTTTGAACAGACACTTGAAGAAACAACAGATTTACCTTTAGGCATAGGAACAATGTCTCAAACATCATTCTTAACAATGGATTGATATTCTTCCATCATAACGTCTCTCCATACTTGTTGTTTTGAAGCCTCCTCAAAACTTGAAGGCTCGAATTCAATAATATGACTCATCAAAGCAACATATCTTGCAAACTTATGAGATCTCTTACTTTCTTTGAAAGTGCTAAGTGGGGCTGCAAATTTTTCAGCCTCTTGCATAGTATGCCTGGCCCACAAACGTCTCTTCTTGTCAAATGAAATATTACTTGGACCAACAGTGGAGTCTATAGGATCAACAAGATCAATAGGATCTTCTAATTGAAGAGTCTCCCTCTGAATCTCAGAAGGAGAATCAGGGGCAGCATTATCCATACCTTGAGTAGGCTCAAGATCTTCCCTATCAATTTCCATATTAGTCTCTTTAGATCTTTTGCAAGCAACATCTTCTTCAAATGAAACATCTCTACAATTTCAATCTACTTTTGACCCAGAATGTAGACTCTGTAAGCTTTTTGATGATTCACTGTAACCAACAAAATACCCTTCTTGTCTGAAGGTTCTAACTTAGACCTTTTATCTTTTGGAATATGTATATAAACTGGACACCCAAAAATTCAAAGATGACTAATATCTGGTTTAATACCTGTGAATGCTTCTTCAGGAGTCATATTGTCTAGAATTTGATAAGAACTACGATTTTGAACATAAATTGTTGTCCTACAAGCTTCTGCCCAAAAAAAGGTTTGAAGGCCTTGATCATGGATCATGGCTTTCGCTGCCTCAACAATAGACATGTTCTTTTTTCTGGAACTTTGTTTTGTTGTGGATTATAAGGGACACAAAACTCCCTCTTAATCCTAGCTTCAATACAAAATTTTTGAAATATACAATAAGTATACTCACCTCCATTGTTAGACCTTAAAACTTTAATCCTCTTATAAGATAAATTTTCTACAAGAGCTTTGAACTCTTTAAATCTAGACAACACTTCATCAGACTATTTGGTTTTCAGAAAATAAATCCATGACTTACGAGATAAGTCATCAATAAAAGTAACATAATACCAAAAACCAATTAACGAAGCAACAGACATAGGACCACACAAGTCAAAATGAATCAGCTCTAGGATTTCTTTTGGTCTACTTTCACTATTATGAAAATGACTTTTAATGTTCTTACCTAGAGCACAACCTTTGTAGACACTCTCATGATCTTGATTTAGCTTTGGAAGGCCAGCAACCATCTTCTCCGTGGAGGAAACAGTTCCAAAATTTAGATGAGCGAATATTTTACGCTACAACTCACTAGCACTCATGGAATAATGTGCTAAGGCTTGAATAGGACGAGCTGAGAGTCTATATAGACTCTCATGACGAACACCAATTTCATGGGCTGTCTTAATGTTGGTGTTCTTTTTCCATGCAAGAACTTTGCCTTCAACAAATGCAACTTGGCATCCTTTATCTTTCAATACTGAAATAGAAATCAGATTTCTCTTGATTCCAGGAACAAACAGCACATCACTCAGATGAAGAGGAATTCTTGAATCTAAATGAAAAGATGTAGTTCCAACACCCTTCACAAAATAGCAAACATCAACACCAATAATAACTTGTAAATGAGTATCCTTTTCTATCAGATTAAAGCGGTAACTTGTAATATGGCAAGAAGCTCTACTGTCAATTAGCCAAGTATCACTATCAGTAGGAACATTACTAGAAAGAGCAGAAATAAATAAGAAACCCTCTAAATTTTCACTCGACTCTCTATGAGGAGAAGCATTTTCAACATTTGTGGCAGCAACTTGATGCTTGGGTCTTGATGAACAATCTCTAGCAAAATGACCATATTTGTCACATCTGAAGCACTGTATCCTAGAGAGATCCTTCTTCTTCTTAGGCTCAAGAGATGAATCAGAATTCCTATCTCTAGACCTCTTGAAATTTCCCTTCCTTCCTTTCCTTTTCGATGTATGGGCGGCAAGGACATGATCTTCTTCATTGGTGAGATTTACATCAATTTCCTATAGCTTCCAATTTGCATTCCTCTTGAATGCAATCAGCTCTCAACCGATCAAACTTGTGTAGTTCACCTCTTCCACTAATTCCTTGAATGAAGGATTCCCAAGAGTGAGGAAGGCCATTCATGGCCAACATAACTAGGTCTTTGTCCTCAATGGAATCTCCAATTGCATTGAGTTGATCATTCAATTCTGTAATCTTCATAAAGAAAGAAACAACAGATTCTCCTCTAGCCATTTTAACATGAAGCAGTTGATGTCTCAAGGCTAAAGCTCTGCTAGTGTTGTTAAATTCATACAAACTTTGAAGACAATCAAACATTTCCTTAGCTGAATTCAACTTGGATATAACAGGTACCAGATGATCCTTAATGGAGTCAATCGGAATCTTTCTTGCCATGATATTGTTCTTTCTCCATTGTGCTTTCTCAATGTCATCAAAAGGTTCAAGTACATCTGACTTCACATAGTTGAGAAGATCATTCTCTTCAAGAGCAATGAGGACCCTGAATTTCCATGAAGTAAAGTTGGATGCACCATCCAACCTGTCTTCAATTGACTCCATTCACCATTGTTGGAATTGAAACAAGCAAACTGAAAGTAAAGCAAAGAGTAATTTGAATCTTAAAAATTCTGGTTCTGGATCATTTCCTTAGACCCGCTCTTATACCATGTTAAATTTTGAACTAGAATGCACGAATGCAAAATACTGAAACACAATAATAGATGACACAATAAATTATCTGATGCAGGAGCATCCTGGGTGTAAGAGCAATCTTGCATCACCCAAAAATATTTCTGTTTTTGTATTCAATAAGGGCTATCTTGTGCAAAGCTGCTATTTATGGAAACTTGTTATTTTTAGTAAGTTGGTCATACGATCTCGGAATGTTCTGATTTCACATGTAGAGGTTCATCTCAATCATATCAGTCTGCCAGTAAAGTTTCATGGCTAGATCAGGTCTAGTTTTGAAGATATTGAAGATTTTCGGTATTGGCAACAAGGTACAGAAACCTTGAACTCAGTTTTGAAAGCTTTGGAAGCCCCGGATGAGGTCGAGAAATTGGGGGATAGGCGCTTGCGCCAATCAAGCCTATAGAGCATTTCGTGGCCTTTCCGAAATGGGGTTATAATAGTCAATCCAGTCAACTGGTGATGACTTATGGTCTCGGAAGTCGGGTCACCTGAAATGGCGAAAAATAATTTTCCTTCAAAATTTTTGTTCGGGTTTCAAAAATTATTTTGAGCCAACTTTGATGTAATAAATTGAAAAATAAAATAATTCGAAGTTTGGTCGGCCCTAAGGGCTAAATTTCTGGAACCTTCTCAGACGGTGGAAAATGCCTATATAAAGAAGGCTCGTAGTGTTGTCTATGGCAGTTCTGGTTAGTAGATCTGGGTATTGATTCGAGGCTTTGTCCTACAGAATATTGTAAGGGAATGCCCATGTGGCTTTGCATATTGTAATTCTGAAAGTTCATAATTCCACATTTGTGGAGATAATAAGAAGCCCATTTTTTGTTCTTGCATATTGTTGTTGTTTCTCTATTTCTGTTATGTGTTTGTAGTATTAAGGGGAGTACCCTTCATCAAGTGGTATCAGAGCAGGAATTCCTGAGTGTGTAAACAGATCGTTGACTGTGAGGCAGTTTGCACCAGGACCGTGGTTAGGGTTTCAGCGCGCATCGTGAAAATGTCTCTGCGAAGGGAACGTGGCGAAAGAGCTGGTGTTATAACACCTAAGGTTAGAGCGCTCCAGAGACAAGTGCGAGCATTGCAAGAAGAGATTCACAAAGAAATGAATCTTAATGTTAGAGACGAAAGCGAGGATGAAGCCGAAGAAGAAGATCAAGAAGGAGAAGTTGAAGTTGTGAACCAGGAGGAAGAAAGACTTTTTAGAGCCATTCCCAAGATCGGAAAAAGACCTAAGATTGAGGTTCCTGCATTTTCAGAAAATCTTAACACAGAGGAGTTGATCGACTGGATCAATGAATGTGAAGAATATTTTAAGTATGAAGATATTGAGGATCCTGATAAGGCCAAATTCGCGAAGGCCAGACTGAAAGGTCATGCATAGATCTGGTGGCAAGAGATTCAATTGGAGCAAAATAGAAGAGGGAAAGATAAAATCACAAGATGGGATCGGATGGTGGATAAATTGAAGCGACAATTCATCCCTGTTGATTATGAGCTTGACCTACTGAAGAAAATGTAAAGTTTGAAGCAAGCAGGACGATCTGTTCAGGAGTATACAGAAGAGTTCTATCGAACCCTCATCAAAACAGGTCATGCGGAAGCTGATAAGGAGAAAGTTGTCGGTTATCTTAATGGGTTGAGGCCGAGCATTCAGGAGGAGCTGAATCTGGTTCAAATAAACAGTATTGAAGAGGCATACCAGTTTGCCCTAAATGTAGAGGAAAAGCTAAACAAGAAGTTCGAAAGCAAACAAAATGGAAGAGGTCGCGGTGGACGATCTGGTAGACGGTCATATGGAGGCCAAAATGAAGATCCGAAAAAAAAGGATGAAGCTAGTAGCAATCAAAATCAGAGAGGAAACAATTCCAATCATTTCCAAGATCAGAACAATAGAGATCAGAGAGGAAGAGGAAGAGGAAGAGGACAAGGTTCGGGAAGAGGAGGCTTTCGTGGAACATGTTTTCACTGTGGAGAAGAAGGTCATAGGGCATTTGAATGTCCTCAATGCCAAGGAAGGACGGATAGGAGGAATGAAGGCCAAGCCAGAGTTGCACATGTAGATGAAGATGTCAGATCATCAAATTCTGAAGATGCTGAAAGAAGAGAAACGTTGATTAATAGAAGAGTCCTGTTGAGTGGTGAGAATGAACCTGAGCAAAGGAGGAGCCTGTTTCGCACTAGATGCAAGTGTAAGGGTAAATGTTGTGATGTGATTATTGATAGTGAAAGCACTAACAATTTGGTGTCAGAAGAGATGGTGACAAAGTTGAAACTCAAGAGACAGAAACAACCACATCCATATCGGATTGCCTGGGTGCAAGATGACCACAAAGTCATGGTCAGTGAACAGTGCCTAGTAAAGTTCAAGATTGACGGGTACCATGATGAGGTACTATGTGATATCATACCTATGGATGCATGTCACATGTTGTTGGGTAGGCCGTGGCAGTTTGACAAATGTGTTGTACACGATGGTTGTGCGAATACCTATTCCCTGACAAAGAATGGAGTGCAACATAAGCTAAAGTCATTGAAGGAGACCGAAGAAAAGGTATGTGGTAATGCGAAAATAACTTTTGTTGATGGAAGAAATTTCCTAAAAGGTATGAGGCATGAGCATGTGTGTTTTGCTTTAATTCCAAAAGCTGGTAAAGAGGAAGTAGAGGATGTACCTGCAGAGGTTGCAGATTTGTTGAATGAGTTTTAGGATATTGTATCTGATAATGTACCTGATGGATTACCACCGATAAGGAAGATCAGTCATTAGATAGATTTGATTCCAAGAGCTAGTTTGCCAAACAAGGCAGCACACAGAATGACACCAGCAGAAAGTGAAGAGTTGAACAGACAAGTACATGAGTTGTTACAGAAGGGATTGATTCGGGAGAGCCTGAGTCCATGTGCTGTACCAGCAGTATTAGCACCAAAGAAGAATGGAGAATGGAGGATGTGTACAAATTCCAAAGCAATAAACAAGATCACAATCAAGTATAGGTTTTCATTGCCACGAATGAATGATATTATGGATTGTTTGAGTGGAGCTGTGTATTTCTCAAAGATAGATCTGAAGAGTGAATATCACCAGATTCAGATCAAAGAAGGAGATGAATGGAAGACTGCTTTCAAGACAAAGGAAGGACTGTATGAGTGGTTAGTCATGCCTTTTGGGCTAACCAATGCACCGAGCACTTTCATGCGACTCATGAACAAGGTTCTAAAAGAATTTCTGGGTAAGTTTGTCATTGTGTACCTAGATGATATTTTGATCTTTAGTAAGACATTGGAAGAGCATATGATGCATATTCGTATGGTGTTTGAGAAGTTGAGAGATGAGAAATTGTTGATTAATTTGAAGAAGTGCAGTTTTGTGAAGAAAGAATTAATGTATTTGAGATTTGTAGTTTCAACAGAAAGTCTAAAAATGGACCCAGAGAAGGTACAGGCTATCCTTGAATGGCCTACTCCAAGGAGTGCTACTGAGGTAAGATCTTTTCATGGTCTAACTAGTTTTTACAAAAAGTTTATCAGAAATTTTAGCAGTATTTGTGGTCCCTTGACTAAAACAATGAGAGGGGATAGAAAAGAGTTTAAGTGGACTAATGGGGCAGAAAACAGTTTTCAATTGTTGAAACAAAAAGTTACAAAACAACCTGTTTTAGCACTTCCAAATTTTAATAAAGTGTTTCAAGTAGACTGTGATGCTAGCGGTACTGCAATAGGAGTTGTTATGAGCCAAGAAAGTAAACCTGTTGCTTATTTCAGTGAGAAGTTAAATGATGCCAAAAGAAAGTATTCTGTTTATGATCAAGAATTTTATGCTATAGTTCAGGCATTGAAGAAGTGGAGACACTATCTGCTTCCTAAGGAGTTTGTTTTGTATACTGATCATCAAGCTTTGTCATATTTGAATAGTCAAGGAAAGTTGAATCAAAGGCATTTGAAATGAGTTGAGTTTTTGCAGAGTTATACATTTGTTTTGAAACATAGGAGTGGGAAGTCTAACAGGGTTGCAGATGCTCTTAGCAGAAGGCAACTATTGCTGACAAAAATGCAGATTGAAGTGGTTGGGTTCAAGGAACTCAAGAATTTGTATCCAGAGGATCCTGATTTTGGTGAAGCTTGTAAAGAACCTGTTACTCTAGACAGAACGAAGTGGCTGGATTTTATCATCCAGGATGATATGCTATTCAGAGGGAGTCAATTGTGCATTCCAAGAAGTTCTATGAGGGAGAATCTCATCAAGGAGAAGCATAGCGAAGGATTGACTGGACATTTTGGTCGTAATAAAACCCTTGTTTTGGTTAGTGAGAATTATTATTGGCCACAGTTGCAACAAAATATCAAGAAGTTTGTACAGAGTTGCAGAGTATGTCAGATGGCAAAAGTAGTGAAGCAGAATACAGGGTTATATCAGTCATTACTTGTACCAGAGAAGCCTTGGGAGGATATCAGTATGGACTTTGTTCTTGGATTACCGAGGACTCAGCGGGGACATGATTCAATTTTTATGGTGGTTGACAGATTTTCGAAGATGGCACATTTCATTCCCTGCAAGAAGACTAATGATGTTGTTCATATAGCAGAATTGTTTTTCAGAGAAGTAGTGAGACTACATGATTTGCCAAAGTCCATAGTTTCAGATCGAGACACCAAGTTTGTAGGCTATTTTTGGCGAACATTGTGAAAGAAGCTGAAGACAGATTTGAAATTCAGTTCATCACATCATCCACAGACTGATGGACAATCGGAGGTGGTAAATAGAAGTTTGGAAAATTTGCTAAGATGTTTGGTTGGAGATAAGCCGACGGGATGAGATTTGATTTTACCACAGGCAGAATTTGCATACAATAATTTTGTCAACAGGAGTACTGGTAAATCACCATTCCAGATTGTATATGGAAATAGTCCCAGAAATGCATCTGAGTTGAGAAGAATAGATCAAGGAGAAATAAGTAGTGCTGAAGCTGAGAATTTTGCAGAACATTTGAAGAACATCCATGAGGAGGTGAAGAAGCACATTACCAAGATGAATGCACAGTATAAGGCTAAGGCAGATGAGAAAAGGAGGCATAAGGAATTTCAGGTTGGAGATGAAGTCATGGTTCATTTGCGGAAGGAGCAATTCCCAATTGGTACATATAACAAATTGAAAATGAAGAAGTTTGGGCCATGTAAAATACTGAAGAAGCATGATTCAGGAAATGCATATGAAATAAAATTGCCTACCGAGCTGAATATTTCACTAGTGTTTAACATTTCAGATCTGACAGAGTATCATGAGGGAGGTGTTGAAGATGAGATCACAACAGCACAGTGGAGTATTCCAGCAACTAGTTCAGATACCAAAGAGATTGAGGATGTACTAGATAGTCATGTTGGCAGAAGCACAAGGAACAGGACATATGAAGAATATCTGGTCAAGTGGAAAGGACGACCTGTTGAAGATTCATCATGACTGACAAAGGAAGAGGTTAACCGCCTTGGTTTTCCTCTACACACCTGAGACGTGACGGGGTCACTTCTCAAATTACCCCGGGTGTCTGATGCAGGAGCATCCTAGGTGTAAGAGCAATCTTGCATCACCCAAAAATATTTCTGTTTTTGTATTCAACAAAGGCTATCTTGTGCAGCCCTGCTATTTATGGAAACTTGCTATTTTTAGTGAGTTGGTCATACGATCTCAGAATGTTCTGATTTTACATGTGGAGGTTCATCTCTGTCATATCAGTCTGCCAGTAAAGTTTCATGGCTAGATCAGGTCTAGTTTTGAAGATATTGAAGATTTTCGATATTGGCAGCAGAGTACAGAAACTTTGAACTCAGTTTTGAAGGCTTTAGAGGCCCTGGATGAGGTCGAGAAATTGGGTGACAGGCGCTTGCACCAATCAAGAATGTAGAGCACTTCGTGGTCTTTCCGAAATGGGGTTATAATAGTCAATTGGGTCAACTGGTGATGACTTATGGTCTTCAAAAGTCGGGTCACCTGAAATGGCGGAAAGTAATTTTCCTTCAAAAATTTTGTTCAGGTTTCAAAAATTATTTTGAGCCGACTTTGATGTAATAAATTGAAAAATTAAATAATTCGAAGTTTGGTCGGCCCTAAGGGCTAAATTTCTAGAACCTTCTCGGGCAGTGGAAAATGCCTATATAAAGAAGGCCCGTAGTGTTGTCTAGGGCAGTTCTGGGTAGTAGATTTGGGTATTGATTCGAGGCTTTGTCCTACAAAATATTGTAAGGGAATGCCCATGTGGCTTTGCATATTGTAATTCTGAAAGTTTGTAATTCCACATTTGTGGAGATAATAAGAAGCCCATTTTTTGTTCTTGCATATTGTTGTTGTTTCTCTATTTCTGTTGTGTTTGTGGTATTAAGGGGAGTACCCTTCATCATTATCCTAGGAAAACCCTCCACTTGAGGGTGAAAAACCCAACCCCACAAAAGATATATACTTTATTAAATGCTCAAAAGAAATACAATGTTCTCAAGCTTATGATTGTTAATTCTTAACAGTCAATCAATAAGCCTTATTCACAATTCGATCAATTTTATTATGCAACTACAAAATATAAAATGCTTCAAGTATCTCACAAATACTTTCAACAATGAGAATGTCTTCTACACATAAATTGATCATACACAATCATATACAAAATGGTTTTGTAGCATATATCACGTGCATTACAGAAGATATGAAATTATACTTCAAACGCGAGAATCACAAAACTTCATACACACAAGTCTCCTTCAATTCTAAGAATAATCACCTACCGTAATCTCTCACACGGTTCATATAACCGATACTCAACGAGAACTGAAAAGACTTTTCCCATGGAATACAGATGGACACCCGTTACATAATAATGAACCGTCAGTATTAAAGATGCAACCACTCATCATATACACAATCCACTCGGAACTTAACCACGAGTCATCACACAAGCCACATCATCGGGTATTAAGAATAACGTCAAAAGCCATATCATCCGACGCCTGAACAGAAGAAAGGAAACACAATAACAACAGTAGTATTAGAAGGTAATATAAAAGACATTTGCCACATAGCCGATAATCTCTCTTGTAGCTTGAAGTAACTTACGCACCATTACCATCATTCTGGGCAGTGACGGTTAAGAGAAGAAGCTGTTACATCATCAAGGAAATTCAATGCCACCAATACAATGAACATTAGAAGAGAATACGCAATCATAATAACACCTGGGCAGATAGACTGAAGCAGCTGCCGATGAGACATAACAGAGAAACAAGAATTGTAGACAACCAGCAAAACAAGAGATCGAACCAAAGAATGATAAACACAGTCCAGCATAGCAAATATACTCTGAAAAAGCTTGAGAACACTTTTAGAATCATCGCACTATGAATGATTACTCTTGCAGCTATCAGAACATTAACACAGAGGACATTTAGAAATCCCCTAGTTGTCTTGGGGACGTCTAGCTGTCCCCTAACGTACCCTAATTTTTTTGATGTCTCAGGATGTTTCCTAATTTTTGACAAAAACAAGATGAGAGATTTCCTAGGCATCTCCAAGTCCCCCAAAACATTTCATATGGGGAAGGTGGGGTAAAATGGCAGGGGACATGTCCCCAGGGAGCACTCATTATGCCCTGAAAAAAGGAGGGATGCGGGAGACATCCTCTAGGCACGTCCTTTATTTGGGAATGCCAGGGGTGCACCAGGCCATCTCCAACATCCTTATTACACCCCTCATGACTAGTCACAGTTTTAAACCTTTAAAAAATATAAACCATTCACTTTTTTGTATTTTTAAAATACCCTACTAAATTGAGTGGTCCCTACTCCCTACAAGCCTTCTACACATAAGCAAATATTAGGTTTAGCGTGTTATCTCTATTTTCCATATAATTTCTCCTTTCATGTTTTCTTCTTGAAATTTGGCATTTTTGTTTCAATCATATGCAGAACGGTCACCAAGTGTTATTAGCATATCATTAGTTGATTGCTGAGTTTGTTGCAGGTTCAGTATCACTATTATCAGCACAGTGTTCTTTGGCTTCTACTTTCAAGCAACTAAAGCAGTGTTAAGATTTTTTAATGTTTGTCTCTTACTGTTTGCCTCCATCTACATTGGTCTTCAGCAATTTTCAGTCATCACAAGGGTGGAATACTATTATACAGCAGTTTAATAAGACACCTAACCCCTGACATTGGAGTTCAGTTTTTTTCTTACAAATTAGGAAAGAAAAGGTCACAGATATGTAATAAATCTTGAAATCCCTATATTTTTATTCTTTTATGATTTCCATCTTACTCTCAATCTTTTCAATTGTTGCTGTCCTATTTGCACATGAAAACACCTAAATTCTCTCACCTGTTATCGTAAACCCTAACTTTCCCTGCTCATCAATTTGTTTGTTCACCATGCTAACTGTAATAACTTCCTCTCAACCCAATAGGGCAGTCATTTAACTTCCATGATCATATTTACTGCTGTTACTGCTACCATATGAAAATAAAAATCCGAACTAATCTTCTGCCAGTTTGATGTTAATTTGAGACTTTTAACCTTTTTTTGCATCCCATCATGGGGTTGTTCTCCATTGGTACCTGAAAATGTTGCAAAGTTCCCCAGTGACAGCTGAAGGAAAAAACAACATGCAGTTCTAACTTTTTATAGTAAAGACATTTACTTTTTTAAAATTTAAAAGTCTACTGTACCTTTTATATATATTTATTTTGTTATTTATGTTGCATCCATTTCCTGACTCAAAATGATACATTTAGTGTTAATGCTGATCTTGATGAGGAATTCATTGAAGGAGGTGAAACATAAACCCCAAGCACAGTCCTGCCATACATAATTCGTTTGTGACTGTATTGAAATCTGACTGCCCTTCAGAGCTGTTGGCACAATATGCCAGAAGGCCATTTATCAAGAAAATCTGAAAATTCCTTTGCGGTAGTTTGCAACAATACTTGACACAAATAGAGTATCTAATTCAGGTGCCAACTGGAACTAAAAAGGCAGCAATTTCCCAAAGAAATGAAATAGCAGCATTACAAGGTTAATGCACACTTATTGCATACCCCTAGTAAAGGGATTGAAACTTGTGAGAAATTTACGCTTGAAATGAGTCTGCGATGGTCAAACTATTTCAGGGGAGCATAAGTGCACCAACAATTTATGTTACACCACAAGGCCTAGGTAGACCACCTTTATTTCTGTCATTTAAGATGAGTACAGTGGAATCTACAGGTTCACAATTATTAAACCCAATCACAGATATGTCCAATGTGCAAGCAAGGGAAATTGAAGATGAGGCCATTGCCAATTTCTATTTTGTAACAACATAATTATGGATAGGTGGACAGATATTACACTGTCCACTCATCAATATTACTGTTTTATGCAGTAAAGGAACTCAATTGTTGCCAGTGGTTAATTGCACCAGAAATACAAAAAAGTTGAGTTTCAGATTCATATTTGAAAGAATACATTTAGGAGATTAATCCTTCAAATGTAATGCAGGTGATTATTGATGCATCAAATGTTTGTAAGCCAATAGGTATGTTAATTCAATCTACATACAGATATAACAATTGGAGCCCTTGCTAAGTGCATGCTATGAACAATTTACTCATAGTCATTGGAAAGATAGAGATAGAGTGGGTGAAACGGGTGGTGGTGGGTACAAGTTTACATTTACAACCAGCACACCTCATTGGCAATGTTTCTAACCTTTGCAAAGAAAGAATTGTTCAAACTAGTTAAGACTTGATTGCTTGCTATTTTATTCTACTCAAGAGGATGCTCGAGTTGCAAGAGTCACTACAACTTATGGTTATGACACAAGAATGGAACAGGTGGAAGGAGTCAAAGGCTAAGCAATGGAAGAGATGAAGAAGATTGTGATCAATGATGTTTTTGGTTGAATGCTAAGTTGCCAGTTCAGGTTTGGGTTCAGATTCCGGTTTGAAGAACTAGTTCGCCGGTACAGCAAAATTTTGAAATGGGGTTTGGGTTCGTTAGTACAGAAATATATATATATATATATATATATATATATATATATATATACACACACAGTTACTGGATGCATCCTAGCAGCCCTACGCATCCGCATTGAATGCAGATGCTCACACCGGTGCGCTTGGATGCGTGCAAATAAGCTGAGTGAAGGAGGTTTTGATATGGTTTATAAAGGAAATCTTCCGAGAGGTTATCTTGTGGCAGTATGCGGTTATAATCCATTCACTGATGTGTCCTTTTGAGTGAATACGAATGTTATATCTCATGCTCGGTGAGGAGTCATGTAGCATGAGACACGTCTGTTGTGAGGTTTTCACACCATCGCCCCAAAATATTTGGGGACCCCCAATTCTTTTGAGCAAGCCTTGGCAATTTTTCCTAGATCCAAGAGTTTGGGTGCCTTAGCGAATTTTGGGTGATCTAGAGGTTTTGGAATGAGAATTTTACACCTTGGATGTTTTTAAAGTGCCTGGGGGGGTATTGTTTGTTTTCACCTTGTGCGAAACTTTGGTTTTCCTAAACAGTTGATTTTGTCTCCAAGGCAAATGAAATTTGATGAGAAAATTTTATTTTAATATCTGGCGGGATAAAATTGCAAATTTTGGACTTGATTAAATTTTGAAAATTGATGAAATTGAATAACTTGAGATTTTCAAATTTTAATTGTGAAATTGGATATTTTTTGGAAAATCTTGTAAATTGTTGGTGGAGAAAAGTGGAAATTAAATAAAAATTTGATATTAAATTGCCAAATTTGAGTTTAATTGCCAAATAGAGATAATAAATTGCAAAATATAAAAAATTAATGGCCAAATGGAAATTAAATTGCTAAATGATATTTTTTGGATTGCAAATAATAAAAAAAATTAAATTGCCAAGTGGGATTTTCAAAATTTTAAATGAGAAATGAATAAATGAAAATTTGAAATTGTTTGAATTGTGATTGGATTGCAAATTTTAATTAATTTTGGTGAGGTTGTTGAGATTAAATGCATTTTAAAATCATATTTTTGGGCTGAGTGTTTGTAATTTAGAAATTTAATTTGGGCTCCTTTGTGTGTTAAATTCAATGTATTTTAAGGCCTAAGAGGCGTGAAATTCAAGGCAAGTTATTGGGTCCACAATGGGAAAGGTTTAAAGCTATATTAGAGGCCTAAATGACCTTTTTTCAAAATTTCAATTTTTGGGCCTTTGATAATTTCGGATTTGGCTAATTTAAATCCATAATTTTGCACAATTCAATGCAAGTGGCTTTCTTAATTTAAATCTGCCCTTTCCTTAAATTAATTTAATTTTTTTGGGGCCATGTCTTGGTTAATTTCAATGTTTAGGGGCCCCATATGGATTATTTTTTGTAGTGGCCCAATTTCATTTTAAAAAGGAAAATTAACATGCTATTGCACAGATTTTTGTTTTTGCAATGGGCTGGCCCAATTTTAAATTAAAATTAAATACCCAAGGCTATATGATTTGATGCATTTAATTTGGGTTATATGTTTGGCAATTTAATTAATTTTATTTTCCCTCCAATGCAGGTCAGCCCTATTTGAAGAGGCAAAAAAATTAGTATAAAAGGAGGGCTTGTCTCCTCATTTTCTCATTCATTTCTCACTTGTCTCTTGGCAGCCAAGAAGGAGCTCTTGGAGCAGCAAAAGAGCAAAATTTTGCAAGGAGTGCATTTTTGGTGTTGTCTTCTTCTTCTTTGGAGGAGAATTTGTTGGTGTAGCGGAGGATCAATTTAACTTAATTTATCTCTTCAATTGCTATCTTTTCATTGGCGTTGATTGTTTGGGTGTCGGAGATAAGTTTCATTTTGGGGGAGAAGGCTGGCTCATTAAGCGGATTTCTCGATTGTCTTGATTGGATTCTTTCCCAAAGGGAATTAATACCAAAATAGGAGACAAGGAAGATATGATGCCCAAAACTATCTTCTTCTCGAAATTGAAGCGAGTCCGAGACACTAACATCAGTACCATTGACATGATACAATTGAGGGATAGGTTGAGAGAGGCCAATCCTCTATGGCAAAGAAGATCAGTTTAACTTATTCTCTTTAATTGTTATCTTTTCTTTGGTGTTGTTCGTTTGGGTGTCGGAGACAAGCTCCGTTGAGAGAGAGAATTGGCTCTTTAAGCTGATTACTCGATCGTCGTGATTGGATTTTTCCCCTCTTCTTGCTTGCTATGAATCACTCCATAGCGGATGCTAGTACAAGCAAAAATCCAAAGGGACTAATATCAAAATAGCTGACGAGGAAGTTATGATGCCCAAGACCACTTTCTTCTCGAGACTAAAGCGAGTCCGAGACACTAACATCGGTACCATTGACATGATACAATTGAGGGATAGGTTGAAAGAGGCCAATCCTCTATGGCAGGAAGAATCAGTAAGGGTGGAATTGTATAAGGAGGAGTTCAGTATACCCCAGCAGTGGATTTGGTGCAGCTAGGCAGGGCTTGGCCCTTGGTGCAAGCTAGTTTGGTTACACTTGAGATAAGAAGACTATGAAGGCTATGAAGGTTAAAGAAGGAAAGAATAATGAAGGTGGAAAGCGAGAAGATAGGTTGATGGGGTCAAGTTTAATTTCAAGGTGGTGGCCAAGAGCAAGGCTCTCAAATTGCAAGAAGGTTCACATCCAGGCAAGCCACTATGGCCAAGGCAGGATTACCTCAAGTGCATGGAGACCTTAATCTTTCAAGGTCAAGACATCAAGTACAAGCAAGTTCAAGTGGTGATGAGAAAGTTTCTAAGGACAAGCTCAAGCATCCAAGGCTTCACCTCATCTCAAGGATTAAATAAATTTATAAGATAAGGTTGATGAGGTGGCAATTTCATGTGCATGCAATCAAATCATGCCAAGTGTCCTATGTTCTCATTGGTTGACAAATTATTGTAATTTTCTCATTGGCCCACAAAGTTGGTGCCCTCATGTAATTGGTTGAAAATTTGTGACCCTAATTAGGGTTTGTAAGGTTTAATCTTGGCCCTTGATTTTGCCTCTTAATCTTGGCCACTCGTCGTAATTTTGAGCCTCTATATAAGGCCATTTGTTCTCATTTGTAAAGATGGTTATGTTGGAGAATTGTTGCCAAAATACTATCAAAATTGTTCTCTATTCATTGTTGTGGTTTGCATGGTGGATATACATGATCATTTTGGTGTATTGCGTGTTTCTTCTCATCTCTCAAATTAAAGTAGGATTTCATTTCAAAGTTGTTAAAGTAAGGATAGAAGTAGATGGCTAGTTGTATGGTGATATTGGTGAATGTTTGATAGAGATCTATATACTAGGCCACTAGCACCTTAGCGGCTTGTTGAGGAGCCTTGTGTGGTAATCTAGTCTCATTCCCCTTGAATCATTGCATCTATGGAGGTAGAGCCGCTGGCAAGCTTTCATTAGGTTGATCCCCGTCCATTTGCCAATCTTTCCATTCCTTAGGAGTAGTAGCCAAGCAAGAAGTGGTTTAGTAGTGAGAAGTTGGAGAAATAAAGTTGAAAGTGGTAAATTGGAGAAAGTCATTGAGTATACATTGCAAAGCTAGATCTCATCATAGCGAGAATTTGACATCCTCAAGTGAACAACGTAAGCCCGCCGAAGTGATCAACAGCAAATCACATTTATATAACTGAGTTAGTATCCACAAGTGTAAGGAACCTTGGAGTATTCTTATATACTTTTCAAGAGAGGGTTGAGTGTTTGGTACGCCGTATCAAGTATTTCAATTGCTATATGTTATGTAGTGGTACAAAACTCACATCAACAACGTCTTATGCCATAACTCGATTTTTTAATTTTACAAAGCACATTCTTTAGTTATATTTTATCAACCATAGCATAAACCTTTTTGTCCATTCTTAAATATCATTGGCCACATCATTACCATTGGTGTTACTGTTAAACTATGCTAATGGTATATCATTGTTTTCTTGGGCTTCGGAGGTCTTTGTTAAGGGTAGTCGGCCACCATGGAGAGCGGTGTTCTTGTTCTAAGGTGTGTGTGTGTGTGTGTGTATTACAATGTCACATAGTATCATATAAACAACAAAAACACCATAAACTTGTAATCATAGCATCATGAACATACCCTCATAGCATCATAGCATCATATCAACATCAAAATATTAAAATAATAATATTGGGTTCAAGTATAATTGTTTCAACTTTCAGCAATTGGAACTTTATACCAAGTTTCAATCATCTAATGGATTATCTTCTTCTTCTTCAATGGCATTAGTTGATTCACAAGCAGTGCCAATGCCAATGGAATCAGCTGCACCAATAACGTTCTTGATTTCCAGTTTTTCTGTTAACAAGGGTTAGTGACAAATCACTTTACCTCTTCAGTTTATTTTTACCATCTGAATTCTACTGCAATCTTGTTAGGAATTGCACGTCGGATCTAATGTAATTTATGTGTTTACTGTATTTTTAATATTGTAAAAAACATATTCACACGTTATGGTTGATGAACATCATTAATCCATGAACACTGCATGCAAAGAAACTGTATTATTCATTCCAATACAAACTTTATATTGTGGTTTGGCAAAAAAAATCATAGAACACAAAAAGAAAAAATTGGACCAGCCTATACAAAGGAATGGGCTAGGATGCTTAATGGCAGATGTGATGAGATATAGTCCAATGGGCTTAAAAAAATTAAATTTGCCAAAAAAAGGTCTGATTGCCACTTTATTCTACCCGGTTTGCTCTTGGTCCGCCCGGTTCCGCATAGGTTAGACCTTGGTTCGACATGGGTTTGGCCAGATGAAACAGCCTGCCTGGGAACGAACCCTGTCCGAACCCACAGACAAACCAGACCTGTTTCAAAACGAACCAGTACCCAGGCCCTGGACCCACAAATCCTGCAACTTAGGTTGAAAATGAGATATATCACATCTTTCATACAAATTGATTTCACAATCATCAAATTCAAGGATTTTAATAGTCCTAGTCTTGGAGTGATCTATGAGTGCATTGATAGAATGTCGGACCAAATGAAGGCCACCATTTTTGAGAGAGCCCTGGCCCTCAACTTGTTTAATGAGCATATTAACCCCATCATCAAAAAAAGGTGGGAGAAGTTGAACACCACTCGACACATAGTTGTCTATGCTTTGAATCCAAAACAGTATGTGAAAAGACCTGGTAGTCTACTTCCTATTAAACTTCATAAGGTGAGAAAATAGCCTCAAGAAGACCTTCAAAACAGTTAGTGTAAGAGAAGCTTTTATTGATCAGAATTGACTGGATTAAAATCACAACACTAGAGGGCTACAAGACTTCAACAAGGATCAATCGGCTCAATTTGGCACAAACCAAGCCAGTTAGTTGGTGGACCATCCATGGACCTCCACAGCCATTATGCAAGGTTTCTAGTTCCTCTATTGCTAAGAGGAACTCATCCATGTATAGCTTTATCAACTCTTTGAGAGGACCAAACTTACCTCTATAAGACTGGAAAAGCTAATCAGGGGCAGTGCAATGATGGTATGTAGAGCCCAACCAATTTGCGACACCTTGATGATGAACATGATGTGTAAATATGCTTGGAAGTCCCATTTTCTTCCAATAGTTCCAATGATGAGGAGTTTCCTAGATATGCAGCTGCATATGATGATGACTCATAGTTTTGATCTTGTTGCTCAAACACAAACAGCTATAGAATGTATTCCAATTTTCAGCTACTATGAAATCATGATGAATGACCATTGATATTCAAATTGTTGCATTTTGTCGTTTTGATATATAATATAATTGATCAGTTTAAATTGGGCATTGATGCTGTCCATTTATTTATTAGAATTATCAATCATTGACATACATTTTCCACAGTCCATGTTGTATTCAAATTCGTAATATTGCTTCTGGAATCAACTCTGTGTGTTTTTGCATCTAACAAATTCTCAATTCTCAATTTATCATTGATCATTTGTCATATAATTGTGTTGCGTTCTCAATTCTCAGATTTTGTAACCTGTGTTTTCTTTTTCTATCATATCCCCCTGCCATGCCCTAAATTTTGGAAAAACATTGCTGTCCTTGAAAGCTCATCCCCTCATCCCCCTATCTTGAAAACTCTGTATGTAAGTGTGTTAAACTTGCAATTAATAATGAGATACTGTATCAGATGTGGGCATGATTTTTAGTTGCAAAAACTCATGCGTTTGTCAATAACTTAGCCACCTCCCACATTTTCACAAATTTAGCCTGTTAATTCACAGCCAACAATTTAAACATGATTGAACAATAATTTTAACAGGTTTCACCAACTTTCAGGGCTCAATCAATTTTTGCTGGAGAAATGTTTTTATTTTTATTTGTTTTTATTATCACGTAATAGTGTTTTTCAGTTGCTTTTCAAGATTTTCAAAGTTTTTTACTTCTAAAAAATAAATTATAAAACTAAAATGTCTTATCTATAAAAATGCATTAGAGATAACGTTAGAGTTTTGTTTTACCAAAAAGCCTAACTTATCCCTAACCCCAAGCATAATCATTCTAGGGTTTTTGGTTAGAATTAAAACCTCCTGATTTTTGGCATATAGATTTTGTCAAGTATGGGACCATCCAATTTTTCAAAATTTAATACTTAATTTGTAGATTGATTCTGTCCAAGGCATATTGTAATTGAAACTTTGGAACTAGTATTATGTAGTTATCATCTATATGCTATACAGTATGCACTGTGCAATGCAACGCAATCGGTGATATGAGCATAACTCACAAAATCTATATTCCAAAATTCAAGCTATGAAATAATCCGTATTTGAAATTTAAAAACAGCTGCTCGTCTTTTTCTGTTTTTACTAAAAACCAATTTTTATACCGATTCAATCCCGATTGTGAAAAAATCTTCATCTTTCTTTGGCCAATTGA
Source organism: Chamaecyparis obtusa (assembly GCA_027943335.1). Lineage (NCBI taxonomy): Eukaryota > Viridiplantae > Streptophyta > Pinopsida > Cupressales > Cupressaceae > Chamaecyparis > Chamaecyparis obtusa. Next base: position 1,204,900 of record BSBK01001136.1, read on the forward strand.
TTCTCGAAAACAATTATTACTGCTAGATGCATATATAAGCAGAGTAAAAATAAAAATACCTTCAAGTTTCTGGGAAGTCTCCTCTGAAATTTCACATCCAAACCCAAAATATCCTTCTGTAGATACATTATAAATAACTTTGATGGCTGCCTCTTCGCTGTAGTCATTGGCATAAGCCATTAAATATATATTTTTGTGACATTACAAAGATAGTCACCAGAGAGAGAGAGAGCATACCTTCCCAGAACAGTGGCAAGGGTTTTGACATAACAATCTACCATTTCCTGCTTGGTAGCTTTACCATCCCCAGGTGGGTCCATTTCAATGAGCCAGTGCTCGTAGTCGCAACCCGCAAATAATGGTCCAATGTCATCAATCGATGAACCGGGATTTGAATTTGAAACTCTCCATCTAACTGAAGTACAACTAAAAATTCGCGGCGGAGCGTGCATGGCATGGCCAACAAGGAATCTCAGAGGATAATTGCTAACGGGTGATTGGAATGCTGGCTCTCTTATAGATAATGTTGCGAGTCTTCTCAGTGAAGACAAGTTGTGAAACCTCCGAAACACTTGATTGCTCAACGTAGCCATGGATACGAGAAGATCAGAGGCAGGGATTTAGCTATAACGACAGTGTGAGAAAGAACCAAGGACCTGTTGCGCAGGGTTTTAGGGTTTATAGTTTTCTGTGTTGTTTTGTTACTTCGCTTTGATGATTTATCTGACATATGTCCTGTTACCATTTGTTATCAACATCATATAAATGTGTGATTTGTTGAAATCAATTTCTTTAATTGATGTGTGTTATATTGAGGTGTGTGATTTCTTTTGATTTTATATTGAGGTGTGCGATTTTTTAAATTTAATTGTTAAATTATGTTCTTGAAATAATGAAACAATTAAATTTCTTAATAACTTTCGCTATATAGATTATTAAATTTTTTATTTTATTTTATTTTTATGTAAATAGTCTAATTATATATATTAATTTAGAAATGTAAGTACATAAAAATCAAAAAATAATAGTTTGGGAGGAAAAGTAATCATTCCTTGTGAGTATCATACGGGTCTTGCCGAGGGAACAAAAATCAAAAAAACATATAGACATTGCCCATAAACACATATAACCATAGAAACAAATGGGCATAGCTTAGAAACACAACACCCCTATGCAGCCAAAGCAGTACTAGGAGGAGGAGGAGGAGGGTTTGGATCATCCTTCTTTCCCCAACCTTCTATGACTTTTAGCTTAGGGTCTGAAAGAGTCCATCCATCGACATTGTATTCCTCAGTCTCTTTACCCTCCCTAGCAAGAGATTGTCAGTGCCAATCTAGAAAACCATTTAGAGGAGGAAGGCCATCCCAAATCACCACCTGAACTAGGCTAACCTGAAGTAGCAGAAGGAACACCACTAGCAGGAGGTCATCCAAACACAAACCCATGACAAGGTGGGGACCCAGATAGTTTGTGAGAGGAAGTCTTGCAATCAGCTAAATGGCATCGAGGAACCTAGGAATGGGGTGTGCGAGAATGCCTTGTAGAGGAACTAAGACCACAATGACAGCCACAAGAAGGAGTAACAACCATCGGAAACAGAAGCATCTGGTGGCACTTTGGAAATCATACAAGGGGCATTACCCCAATGTTGCAAAAACTCTTGCAAGTGGGCCACCTGAAGAGCCACCTTGTCAACTTGAACTTGTATCTATAACATCACATTATTACATATGCAAGCTTTTAATAAAAGTAGATACATTAGTATCAATATTGGCATGTGAAAAAATTGTCACATTCATTTCCTTCCATATAGAAAAAATTTCATCCTGAAAGTATGCCAAAGTTGCAAAAAAGGGAAAGGGAATCTAGGGTTATAACCCAATAGAGTCATATGCCAAAGAAAGAATTTTGGGCGAAATGGATGAAAAAACTCGTGGATCCACACCCAGTAATTTTGTGCCCTTCTACAAAACCAAAATATATGAAGGAAGGACTCAGACTGTCTGCAAAATGGGCAGCAAGGATCTAGAATGCATAAATTGTGAAGGTGGGAGCCTAATGGTAAGCCTTGGAAAAGAATACACCAGACAAAATGCACTATTTTGGGTTTTGTGATAGCAGACCAAATAGTGGCAAACCGCAATCTCCAAGATAAACATGAGGACTATAAATGTCATTACTATTAAGAACCAGGACCATTGGCAAATGAGGAGAAAGCCATTGATATCACTATTGCAATACCCCTCCCATAGTTTGTTTTTTAGTTTATATGGGCAAACTCTTTTAGGCCACTCTTCATGTTGATTATCTGCATATGTTGGTTATTTATATTCATGGTTTTACTAACCCCATATTTGCATGTGTATGGTTAGTGTGTATGTTTTACTTTTTTGTTTTACATCCCTGATGTGGTTGAGGGATAGAGACATAGTTACTTACTACGAGATCCACATGATTGATTGAACCCCGCCATTGTCTTTTATATATTTATACATATATGTACATACTCATATTTTATGCAGGATTTCAAGTATCGAGCATCGACTTCCCTGAATTTCCAGGATGAGTGTTCCCTATTGCAATATCTCAATGGTAAGAGGGAGATAACAAACAGGTCCAAATCCTAATCTAAGCCATTTATTGTCCTAAAATAGTGGACAAGTATCTTATTTATTAACCTTTGAATTCGTCAAGGTAACATCAGTCGTGAACCCTTCCTTTCAATTTGATTTAGTATTTTTATGTAGTCAGTTTCTTCAAGTTTGCATGCCTGTAGGTTTGATGTGATTTTTTTGTTAAATTAGATAAAAGATTTAATTAAAGTTAATTTTGTGATTGATTACTTATATCTTATAAAATATTAGAATATTAAAATCTAAGGTTGTTTAATTAATGAGAATTAATTAAATACTTATATTTATTAAAAAGAATTAATTAAAAAGTCTAGCTATGGAAAGTGGAGATTTAATTAAATACTAAGTCTAAATTGAAATTTAAAAGCATAATTAATATATAAAATAATATTTACTATTAAATTTCATATTTCAAATATGCTAGGAATTTTAATTTAATTAAAAATAATTGATATCTAAATGCAAAAAAGAGTTAAGTGATTTTAATGTTGAGTTGCATATCTAGAAAACACTTTATTAAGAAATTAGAACTTTACTTTTTAAAATAAAAGTTTAGTTAAAGTGACTTAAGTGGAGGAAAATAAAATAAAAGTAATTCTTTCTATATTTCAGAGTTGAGTTCATCTTGTTTTTGGAGTTGCATACATGTTAGATGGATAAAAATAAACTTTGATGGTGCAACGAGGGGAACTCTTGGTCTAAGTGGGGTTGACTTCATTGCAAGAGACTGTGACAACAAAATCATTAGAGAAATATCATAATACCATGGAATAGCCACCAATAACAAAGTAGAATTGAGAGAAGTAATCATTAGTCTTAAATGTGGGATTGCCATTGGGACTTGGAATCTTCATTTGGAAGGAGACTAGTTCTTAATGGTGAATACATATATATTAAATCACACTCCATATTGGAAATTGGGAAGGTGGTTGAGATATATCAAAAATATTATGAAGAACTTGGACAACATCAGGGTTTTACATATTTAGAGAGAAGGAAATCAGGAGGTTAACTTACTTGGTGAATTGGAATATGGCTTAGAGGGTGGCAATAGTTAGTTTGTAGGAGTATATGATGAGATGCGAGGACACTTTGTATGATGGATCTAAAGTGGAAGTTTAAAGAAGTTGAATGACATATTTTCATCCCCTTTTTCAATCACTATTGATGGCACATGTTTTAAATAGGTAGGATTTTAAAAATTTCAAAATGCTTTCAAATTGATCGTGAGGTGGTAAGGCTATATGCTAGTGACGAGACAACATGCAATTAGGATGCTAGAAAGGGTGATGATACTTTTTTCTTACCCTAACCCATGTGATATTGGTAGTTTTGTGGATTTCCCTATATTGAGTTTGGCTTGTAGGTACTTGGGTGATGATGGCCAAATAATCATGTGAGGTGAGATGGATGGATATGTTGGCTTTCAGAGAAATTCTCTCCAATTTTTCTTTCAACCTTTGTTTCTCTAACGGTCTAATTGTATGGGTACCCTTGTGCATTTGAGGTGTAGGAAAAAATCTTTCTTGGGTGAGGTCTTCGATAATAGATTGAAGTGAGTGCTCTTTGTTGAGTTTGGTTGGGTCTTGCATTTGGTTCAAAGCGTGTTGGGTGAGGAATTTTTTCACTATGAGAATAGGTATTAGGTCAATTTTGACCATTTTTCTATGTTTGTGGGAATCCCGCTAGATGTTGGTAAAGAAAAAAAATGGTGCATATCCTTAATAGGAAGATAGTGAAGAAGTGTTTCCTTGGGGAACTAGACAATATTTTAGAGAATGTGGATGACTAGGGTCGGGTTCCTTTTCCCCAAGATTACTATATCCTTCACAATCATGGCAAGAAGATGTCAAAATTCCCTCTCATAGAATATATGGATGGTACAAGGGTGTCCTAGAGACACATGATTTTCAAAAGGAATGCACTATTTTTTAAGAAGGTGGCGGACCTATCAAATGAGGGTGACCTGAGTTGCTTGTAGTGTTATCTAGTTGTTGAGGGTTTGGTTTCTAAAGAGGAGGACATTAGGGAGGTAGCAAAGGAGGTGCCAAATTCAGATTCTAAGGATGTGCGACCTACTAACCATGATTAGTGTGCTTCTAGTTAAGGTTGTTCATCGGTGATATCATCAACCATTGGGAATAAATTTTGATGCTAGTCTAATGGGCTATGTGTCTACATTCTCTATGTTCTAGCCAGTCATAGTTAGTTAAAGTTTTAGCAAGTTTATTTTTTATTGAAAGATGTGTGGTGTAACGGAACCTAAGAACCAAAGGAACACTAATGAGTCACATGGAGATCCATGAAGACATGAAGCATATTAAGACCTATAATGTCATTTTGTGATGTAATGAGGCTATCAAAGCCATTTTGATGTCATATTTAAATATTTTAAACAATGTGCCAAGATGGGAAAATAAGGCCAAATAGTGCTAATGCAAGGGTTCGAAGGGTAGAAGTATGGATTTGCTTATGTTTTATGTTTATAACCTGTCTATAAGTGATCATTTGATGTAATTCGAGCAATATATACATGATAAGATGCAAAAAGATATTTAAGTTGTCAAGTTGAAAACATGTAATTTAGGAAATCAGATCTAATAGAGTTGGTTACATGGTAGTTATGGAATGGTTGTCAGTTTCATGGATTAATACTAGTCTATAAAGGATTGTAAAGCCTGATGATGAGGGGGATAGTCAATGTAATAGATCTGATATCAATAAAGTAATGTTTTCCTACACAATTCCATTACTTGTCTTAGAATAACCGACTATTGTAGGCCTATTTCCTTGTTAATTATTTAATATTTTAGTTCATTATTCTTTGAATTAAATGAAGGATTAAATAAGCTCTATTTTGGTTTTTATCTTGATTATTTTCATTAAGTAATAACAAAGATATTTGAGTTTTTGCATACATGGGTAACCCTCAGTTAGGGTAAACAATAATCTTAAAAAATGTAGAATCCTTGTTGTTTTATGTGGAGAAAAGCCCCATGTTTGGTCAAAAGATGGGGAATTATGTATATTATAGTTTCTTGAACTTGCAGGAAGCCATGCACCATGTTTCACGGGTAATGAAGCATTGAAGGTGGGGTGACTACCACAGTTTGGATAGTGACAGAACAATTTAGTGAAAAATTTGTCCATGCAAGAAAATGGAAGGTATGGTGAGCATTATGAGGGATGTGAGAAGTAAATTAGAGAGTCTAGGAGATGCCAAGTGTCTTGAAGGAGGCTATGGGTCCAAGGAAAGGACAAAATGTTGATTGTTTGCAAAAAAATTTACGATTGTCATAATTGATCAATAGTGAGGTATTGAGAATTGTTCTTGGTTAGAAATACTGATGGTATTGGTGTGTTAGGAGGTGGAAATTGTATGGGAAAGGTCCAGTATGGTGAGAGGATTATAATCCTAAGAGTCAAGGGGATTGGTTCAAGAGTGAGTTTTATCTTAGAGAATCATAGTAAGACATTGATGTCAGATAATGAAGTTTAGGCATTGTTAAACCCTATAGTGAATATTGAGTGTTTGATGGGTTAAAGGGGATACTAAGTGAAGTTGTGAAAGGTGAGATGTGTGGTTGTGCTATCATAGGACACCAATTTTAGGATGTAAAAATAGATGAAGGACATGTGGGTAGTAAGTATCATGAAGCTAATCAAAAAATGGAATGTGATCAACAATTAAGTTGTGATCAGAGTTTGGTAGGGGTTGTGTGATTAGTATGTGGAGTACAATTGCAAGGAGAGTTGGCCAAATGAGAGGCCTTGACCATTAAAAGTTTTTGAGAGTGATTGATCAGTTTTAAGGAACCTTGTATTGTTCCAAGTTAGTGAGTGTGATTAGTGTCTTCGAAGACAAGAAGTGATGTGAGAAGTTGTATCTCACTAAGAAGTTGAATAATTTATCCTTCACGAAGAGGACATGTGTTTGGGCCCATTGTGCTCTGATCATAGTGGTATCAGATCAAGGGATTAGATCCTTGTAAGGTGAAGATGGATTTGACAAGATCAAAGAGAGAAATGCTACATGCATTTAAAGCATTGAAGGAGTTGATGAATAATGGGAAGAAGAAAAGAGAGAAAGAAGAAAGGAGGAAAAAAGAAGAGGAAAAGATGAGACAAGAGGATTTAATAATCTCGAGGAAAGCATTAGAGTATAATGAAGCAAGGATGAAGAAGCTTGCAGAGAGAATAGAGAATGCTAGGAGGGATAAAAAAGAGTGGGAAGAGAAGTGGAGACCCTAGTTGGAAGAACCAATGGAGATAACCAAGAGTTGGCATTTGAATGTCAAGAAGAGCACGGTATGGTATGTACAAAGGATAATAGTGTAGACACTAAAAAATGGGCAAGTGCTTTTAAATCATCAAAATGGCTCAAAATTAATCAAAATGCACACATTCTCATCAAAAAGGATCAAATCACATTTAAATGGACATTTATTAAATCAAAGTTGGACAAAATCAATAAAATCAAAGGAAAAATCAAATAATGACATTAAATAATTAAATACAAGCTTAAAGGGGTCAAAAACACTATATAATTGATTTTAATCAATTAATTGTATAGTTGTTAAATCAAAAATCAAAATGAACCTATTCCCTACATGGAAAATTTAATTAATTGATGGAATTTAATAAAATCCTAATATCTTTCAACAACAAATTGAGCAACCAATGAGAATTGAGAACATGAAGCACATGGATCACTCAAAGGAATTGAATCTCAATCACACAAATTCAACTTTGAATCTCATCCACTCAATTTTGTCCTTTTGTCCAAAGCTTTGAGACAAACATTTAAATTGTCCCCCCATTAAAAACATTGCAAATTTTTTGACTCAACCAAGGCTAAATCATGATTACTTCACTTTACCCCCTACCCTTGGGAATTTACTATAAATGAGAGGCATTTTGAGAGCAATAATCATCTTAGAAATTCATTTGCAAAGCATCACCCTTATAGTCAATTTGATAGCATTTGAGAGCATTTGAATTATCTCTGTATCACATTATCAATTTGAGAGCTAGATTAAGCATTTGCAGTATCATATTTCTCATTTTAGAAGTGTCAATAGTAGGGAATACAAAGCTAAGAGCTCTACTTACCACATCTAATTAGAGAACCATGAGATGTCATGGATTTTAGTTTCATTTCTTAGTTAAATTTTCATTGTATTTGCTTTGAATTGTTAGTTAATAATCCTAATTTCATGAAGGCGTTTAGCATACACACACAAATGGCGCCCATCGTGGGGCTCTAGGCCTCATTTCTAACATTTTCATCAAGTTTTTGTGTGTTTTTGTTGTCACTTTTCTATGAATTTTTGCAAGAAACAAGAGAAATGACGCGTATGAAGGATTAAAAGATGCATGTGATCATTGTTTTGACGCCTACCAACAATAACTGACGCCTGCAAGATAAATTGTCATGCCTATGAGATAAATTGCTATGCCAAAGATAGTAAAGAGACGCCAGAGACCTAAGAAGTGCCACCTTTTCACTATCTTTTACTACTTGTGACAACCTTTACGACGCAATTTACTACAAGTTGTCACGCCTAGTATCTCTTAACTGATGCCTAGTATTTGTTAATTGCCACTTTTAATAGCTTATCATACGCAATTTTCATTACTTTTCATGCCTAGTAATTAAAGTATTACACCTACTGAACTTTAAATGTCGCCTGCATCATTGGAAAGTGACGCCTGCTATTTTTAAAGTTACACCTACTAATCCTTAAATCACATGTATTAGCTGACTAATGACACCTACTAATGTTTGCTTTAATTTGTTGTCAAATCTATAGATTTTGTCTTCTTACTCTCTGTCTGTATTTTTTTTTCTTACAAATGAGTAAACACAGAAAGGTTCAAAAGCCAAAGAGAAAGTTCAATCAAGAAGGGAAGGCTTTGGCTAGAAAAATCAAGAAGGAAAACTTTGCTCACATCAAATCGGTTCTTGAGGAGTCACAAGAAGAAGAAAATCACGTATATGAGAACTATCTCAAAATCGTAGAAGCTTACAAAACTAAGTCTATATCACTTAATTGGATTTTTGCTCCTTAATTCAAGTTTTTCTCAAAATTTGCAGATAAGGCTTTAAGATTCAATACATAACTTTGCTTCTTCAAATTCGTTTTGGTTCCCTTCATTGTTGTTGTTTGTGTTGACTAACTTTGTTGGAGGAAAGAACATTGGAAAGGAGCTATAGCCAAGGTAAGCTAAAAATGACAAAAATCACTCAAAAATGCCCCTAGCTTATGCTAGCTACAAGGAAAGGTAAGCCTCAAACTAGTGAATATTTTCCCTTAAATTGTGGCATTGGTGCATTTTAAAATCTAGTAATTACAAAACAACCTATCTTTATTTCGAAAGTTTAGCATTTAGGCCTATGCTCTTCACTTCTTCTAGTGAATCAAAATGCCAAAGGTGTTGAACTTTTTGATTAAGAAGAAAGGTTGAGGAATCAAGCACATAAGATCACAGCCCCTTGTTTGTAGAAGAGAGTAGAAATACTCAATTCTCTATAGTTAGTGGGTGAAATAATTGAACATTGTTTATTGTGTTTGGAAAATTAAGAAAAAGTTAGGGATATGCTCTTCACCTTTTCGGTGAACCAAATTCCCAAAAACTTGTTCTTAACTCCATTTCCTTGCTTTACATGAACATGCTAGAACATTAATGGGCCTGCCTCCCGAGAAATTGCCTTAATGAGGCCAATGAGAGGGAACGACCCAAGTGGGAGACAATCACCTTAGCTGTGATATAATCCAACCCACTATAAAAAAAAATACACTCTTCCTTAAAAGGGGAGTGACTAGATTATGTGCAAGTTTCTTCACTTCCTCTAGTAGGCCTTTCGAGGATTGTGCCAAATTATGCTTTTGTGCGTGTGGGAAGCCCACAAGTGGGAAAAAGAACTTGGCATAGTTTAGAGTGGAGATTATTCATTAAATCCTTGATAAATTAGCAAGCTACCTTATAGAGCCAAACAATGTTAAAAGCCAAATTTGACTGTAGGTAGACTACGTGGAATACTTTCTTGTTCAATACTTGTGAAAAATGACCAAGAACATACACTTTAGTATGGTTTTAGGGACATGATTAAAATTTGATGTGTGTGTTGCGATTGTGTTCCATTTTCAAACAAGGAAATTCCATAAAACTGATCTTGCAATTTTTTAAATCTAAAATTCACAACTTGGTCAGCAAAGTGTCGCCTGTGCACAGAGAAATACCACGTGTCAGCAGTAAAGTCACGCATGTGATTGTTCAGAAAATGCTTATCAACCGTAAAGTCACGCCTATAAAACTAGAAAAATGCCTATCAACAGTAAAGTGTCACCTCCACATCTGCAGAGTGTCGCCTAAATCAATTTCAGTCGACGCGTATCACCCTTTAAGTCATGCCTACACATAGGCAAGTGACACCCATAAACAAAAAAAGGCAAACAATGAACATTTCCCAAGGGTATCAAATTTTTTTGGTTCCAAATTCAGATACCCTTTTGGTTGTTTTATTTGGTCCAGTACCCTACCTGGTCAAAAATCCTGGTTTCGAGCAATTTTGAAAATTTCACAAGGATTCAGCCATAAACAAGCAAGATAAAGTCTATTTTCAAGTGGTTTATGTTCATGCCTGCTTTTACTTGATCATATTATGTAAAGAAAACCTTGCAAGCAGACAGAACTTATCTGAGACAAGAGCTTCCTTACCCAAGTGATACTTCTACCACCCCAAGAGTACCTCAAGAACCACCCATTCAAGAAGCGAAAACCAACATGATGTACTACGGTAGCTTAGGTAATAACAACAATAGTGGCATCGATCCAAACAATTAGGGTGATGCCAATAACGGAGGTATTGACCCAAACAATCAGGGTAATACTAATAATGGAGGAATGGACACAAACACTCAAGGAATTGATAACACTAACACTAGGGCTAATGGTGAACCAACTGCTGAAGATGCCATTGATGATAAGGTTAGTGAGGCTATACAAAGTCCTTATTTCTTGAAACTTATGGAGAAAGTAATGGAAAGATACAAGGAAAAGCACTTTCTAGATCTAGCCCGAAAGGGTCTTAAACTCCCTCGTGATTATGATGTTAATCAACTTAGAACACTAGAAGTTGAAGAGATCCCACTCAATATAATGAATAAATAATTTAAGTTATTTCAGATGCAATTGGACATGATAAAACAAAGCGGGGCTCCAAAGCCCTTTTATATAGAAGCATTATGTCCATTTCCATTTGACAAGAGTCTAGTCATGGTACCATTCTCTATCAACGTAGTATGATAAATACGAAGGAACATCAGATCCTCAAGATCATCTACAAGAATTTTGTGCATTAAACTTGGAATTCATGCACAATACCACTTATTTAATGAGATTATTTCCTAGGAGTTTGGGAGGTATGGCCATGGAATGGTTCTCAAAATTACCTTCCGACATTAAAACTTTTGAAGACCTGACCTCTAAATTCGTGGCACACTACTCATACAATATCAAGCACAAAGTCACAATGATCACCTTATGTAATACCAAGCAAAAAGAAGGAGAAGGATTTCTCATTTTCTTACAAAGATGGAGGATAGTATTTGCTAGATATCCTCGGAGTGTACCAGAAAAAGAGAAGATGGATATCTTTATCAATAGCTTGAGTAGTGAGATGAATTATTGATTGAGAATGCAATGTCCTAAGACCTTCCAAGACCTTATTGAGAATGGAGTAACCACGGAAGAGGTATTAGTCAAGAGTGGAGATTTGAAACTCTACAAAGACAATATGAATTACAATAACAATACCTCCAATAACAACCATAACAACCAAAATAAGAACTTTTCTAACAACTATAATCGGTTTGGGTTGAAGAACAACAATAAAGGAGTGGTCAATGATGATGTTGTTGATTCTAGTAATGTAAAGGTGACTCCCTTTTCTCTCATAAGAACACCTAATTAGGTGAATAATGCAAATCAGGCTCCCAAAGGGCCTTACAACAACAATACCAACCGTGGCAATTCTGGGAATAATCAAGGAAGTAACAAATCTAACAAATTCTTGGTACCAACTCCCAAGAGGAATTTCACACCTTTGGGTGAACCTCTTGAGAAAGCATTGAGGACTCTCATGGCCAATAAGATCATTAATTTACCTAGCATTCAACCCTGTGAGCCACAGAATAAACCCAATTGGTGGAGCAAGAATAGTCATTGTGAATATCATAGAATTCAAGGCCATCAAAAAAATGAGTGCTTACAGCTGAAGAACGTGGTGCAAGACCTGATTGATAATGGTATAATCACTATTGAAGGACCTCAAGGTAACGAAGATCACACAATGTTTAAACAACCTTTTTATAATCATGACAAAGGTGAGTCATCCAATGGGAATAAACAAAGCAGCAACAATATCAATTTTGCACCTCATTATGACAAAGTCATCAATACTTTATCTAGTCATGAGCATATTGTCAATACCATTGTGATCAAAGAACAACCTCAAAAGGAAACATCTAATGTTATCACTAGGGGGCAGAATTCAAGGATTACCCTACAAGGGGTTGATCCTAAACCTGTTGGCCCTCCACAATCCAGCATTTTGGAAAAACAATTGGCTACAACATCAAAACCATATAGTTTGGTGGATCAACTACAAAAGACTCCAGCACAAATTTCCATCTTGGAGTTATTAAAGTTATCGCCAAATCACAAGGAAATTTTAGAGAAAGTTTTAGTGGAAACTAATGTTCCTACCAACTTGGATGAGAAGTTTCAAAATATGGTAGGCCATCTCATTGCATGTGATTGCCTTTCATTTTCAGACCATGATGACATGTCCATTACCCATCCCCAAAATCTTCCATTGCATATAGAAGTCTTGATTGAAAGACATAGGGTCAAGAGAGCTCTCATAGATGGGGAAGCTGGTCTGAACATTTGCACTTTGAGTCTTGTCAAATCTCTAGGATTATTTGAGTCATGCATTGATCCTACAAAAAGAATTACCATAAAGGCATATGATGAAGCAGAAAGAGCTTCAAAAGGCATGATTATATTGCCCATTCAAGTTGGACCAGTCAAAAAGGACACGAAATGCCAAGTTTTAGATATGAAACTAACTTATAATATCTTATTAGGAAGGCCTTGGATCCATGAGATGCAAGTGGTTCCATCCACATATCATCAATGCATAAAATTTACGTACATGGGTGAGGAAATCACGGTTGGAGGGGATTCAAATCCTTTCCAATATTGCAATGCACTAAAACCTCTCCACGAATTATTTATTCTGCATAACCGAGAAGGGATTATCCAAAGGGCTACCATTGAAGACATTAAAGTGGATGATCCAAAGTTAATGTTAAGTGCTACTTCTACTTCAAGTCCTCCTTGAACTAACTCAACTACATCTACTAAAGGAAAGGAGAAAGTGAGTTATGAGGGCCCAACTTCAAATGGAAATTCAAAAAAAGCATCTATACCAAAGGTAGAATTTTCAAAACCCACCAAAGAAGAGAAAGATAAAGCTAAAGAGGAGCATTACAAAAAAATGAGTGAAATGATGCATACATTTGAAAAACAATGTAAAATCAATTCCAAGGGAATAGGGGAATATTTTGTTTCCCTATTCGACTTACCTACATCTCCAAGAACACATGGGAAACTATCCAAGGAACACCTTCCTCATAAATATAACTCTTATTTTGTAAGAGAAAGTGACAAGGCATCATTTAACAAAGAGGAAGATGAAGTTCTCCAATGGCTTTGTCAAGATGAAAATGATACCTCAAATACTCCCGTAGAGAGAATTCAGCATATTAACCTTCAAACCGATCAAAATGGCAAAGGATTCGAAATAATGCAAAAAATGGGGTATAAGGGAAGAAGACCCTTAGGAAAAAGAAATAGAGTCTTGCTAGAGCCTATTGAACCTTCTTGGAGGTCAAAAGAGGAAAAATTAAGAGTAGGCTACCAGCACAAAGGAGAAAGCTCCAGCCCCATGCATGATTCCTATCCTCAAGTGAATATGGTGGGATCCGATGTGGATAGCGATGATTCCTGAGACTATGAATGAGATACTTTGTCTGATGACTAATGCCATGATAAAGAGGTTGTCACCATAAATACTTATGCTAATGTTCCAAGGAAAAAAACTCCAAGGCGTGAAGATCCCATCATACAAGAACTCAATATAGGACAAGCACCCATTAATCAACCATGGATAGAGGAAGTTTGGGAACCCTCAGAGGAAGATGATTCAAATGTTAGGATTAATTTGCATGTTGTATTTCCCATAGAAGTCCTTGAGGACTCAAGTGAAGAGGACTTTGATCCTTCTTCCATGGACCATCTCGAGGAAGCTCACATCATAGACCTTAATGATACAATGTACAAACCATCCAATGAGGTATGTCCATAACTCCAACCGATGACACTTTACCAAATGAATCCCTATCCTTGATGCATCCCGAACTTATTGATTGGGACATAAATGAGCCAAGTGACTTACTCTATTTCCCAAATGACCAAGCAATGAACCAATACTTAAACATGGTTGAGCCCTCTTTCACCAACGAATTTGATCCAGACATGATAAGAGTCGTAGGGGTCCAATCTCTTAATCCAAAGAAAAAAATGAAAAAAAAAATAAAAAATGAAAAGTTCTAGTGATGAAAACCACTATGTGGCAGCACTAGAACCAAAAAAAGTAAAGATAAAGGATGTTTCCTATGGTGAAAACCCAACTGTGGCGCCAAAGGAAGAGAGCTTGGATACCCTACCTGAACATGAGGAAGAAAGGTCACCTATTCTCATAGAGCCAACAGAAAAGGTCAACATTGGAACAAAATTGGATCCTAAGTTCATACACCTAGCAGCGTCACTTACACCTTTAGAAAGAAAGGATTTTATCAAGTTTTTCCAAGAAAAACAAGTGAACTTTGCATGGTCCTATGCTGACATGCCAGGATTGGATCCCGACTTCATTATGCACCATTTGAATGTTAAACCAGGGATTAAGCCCATCAAGCAAAAGTTGAGAAAGATGCACCCACATGTACCTCTCCTAGTCAAAGCCGAATTGGATAAATTATTGAAGGTGGGATTTATAAGAGCAATTGCATATGTTGAATGGATATCCAATATTGTACTGGTCACCAAGCATGACAAATCCATTTGTGTATGCATGGATTTTAGAGACTTGAATCTTGCATGTCCTAAAGATGACTTCCCACTTCCAAGCATAGATGCGATAATGGACTTGACAGCAGGTCATTCCATGTATTCATTAATGGATGGTTTTAGCGGTTATAATCAGATAAAAATTACACCCAAAGACCAAGAGAAGATAGCCTTTACATGCCCTTGGGGTACCTTTTGTTGGAACGTAATGCCCTTTGGCCTTAAAAATGTCAGAGCCACATACCAAAGGGTCATGACAACTATCTTTAATGATATGATGCACACCTTTCTAGAGGATTACATGGATGACATATTGGCGAAATCACATCAAAGAGAAGATCACTTGCAAATTTTGGAAAAGATCTTCACAAGATTGGAGCAATTCAAAGTGAGACTTAATCCCAAAAAATGTGCTTTCAGTGTTCAATCCGGCAAGTTATTAGGTTACATAATTTCAGCAAAAGGGATTGAAGTATATCCGAAAAAGTTCCAAGCAATAATGGATATGGAGATTCCAAAGAACATAAGTCGAATGAGGTCCCTTCAAGGCAAGATTCAATCAATACGGAGATTTATCTCTCAATTGGCGGAAAAGTGTCATTCATTCACAAGGTTACTACACAAAGACACTATTTTCATGTGGGATGAAGAATGCGACAAAGCCTTCACCTTGTTGAAGCCTTATCTAATAAATCCACCAATACTAATTCCACCAATCAAGGGAAAACTATTGTTGTTGTACATATCTGCCACCAAGAGGTCTCTAGGAGTTCTTTTGGCACAAGAAGATGAGCAAGGGAAAGAAAGAGAAATCTATTATTTTAGTAGAACTTTGATCAAGTATGAACTCAATTACACATTCATGGAAAGAACTTGTCTAGTGGTTGTCTTTGCATTCCAAAAATTGAGACATTATATGTTGATGCACAAGGTGAAACTTATTGCAAAAATTGATCCTCTAAAATACTTGCTAAGCAAAACTACCTTAACAGGTAAGATAGCAAAATGGGTCATGATATTAAGTGATTTTGACATTGATTATGTGGATAGGAAATCCATAAAAGGACAAGTGATAGTAGATCACTTAGCAGAAAACCCACTGATTTCTACACAAACCATTCAAGTGGAGTTTTCGGATTCAGCAATTGTCAACATAGAGGCCAAGACATGGAAGTTGTATTTCGATGGATCATATACTCAAGGAGGTTCTAGGGCCAGCATACTATTGATTACCCCTCAAGGGTACACTATTCCCAAGTCCTACAAGCTTTTGTTCCTATGTACAAATAATATAGCAGAATATGAGGCTTTAGTCATTGGCATTAAGATGGCTTTAGAATGGAACATCACCGAACTACAAGTGTATGGAGACTCTCAATTGATAATCAATCAGATCAATAATGAATACAATACCAAAGATGAAAAACTAATGACATACAAGACTATGATAGATGCTTGGAAAAAGTACTTTGCTTTGATAACCTTTGAACAAATTCCAAGAGAGAAGAACAGAGCAACTGAAGCAATGGCGACCTTGGCTTCCCTACTTCAAAAACTAGATCAGAATGAGAAGTATGAATTCTTGGTGGAAGAGTTGGCAAAACTAGCATTTGACCTTCTCGACACCCAAATTGTTTCCCTACTCAATGGACATGACTCACCTTGGTACAACCCTATCTATACCTATATCGAAGACCAAGTGTTACCTATAGACCAATCTTGAGCCCAAAAATGAAATTTCATTTAATAATCAGCCTGTTACATAATCCTTTCTGAAACATTATATCGTAAGGGTCTTGACGGGATGTTACTTAGATGTCTAGAGGAAGAGGAGTCTAAGTTAGCTTTAAGTGAGGTTCACGAGGGCATTTGTGGGTCGCACTCAAGTGGATTAAACCTAGCCAATAAGATCCTTCGTATGGGATATTTCTGGAAAACCTTAGAGAAAGATGCTTGTCACTTTGTCAAAATATGTAGCAAATGTCAATACCATGGCGACATGATACATGTGTTGACACAAGAATTACATCCATTTGTTACACTGTGGCCATTTTATCAATGGGGATTTGACTTGATTGGCATAATCTATCCACCATCTTCCAATGGGCACAAGTACATCATCACCGCTACGAAGTATTTCACAAAGTGGGTAGAAGTCATTCCTTTGATCATGGCTATGGGTAAACAGATCTCCATGTTCATACTCAATCACATCATTTGTAGATATGGTATCCCTCATGCCATAATCATAGACAATGGAAAATAATTCAAAAACAAAGATGTGGATGAACTTTGCAACACATTTCATATTACTCATCACTCTTCATCCATTTATTATCCTCAAGGAAATGGACAGGTAGAAGCTACAAATAAGAACATTTTGAAAATCTTGAAGAGATCGGTAAATAAGTCAGGAAGAGATTGGCATGTGCAAATCAGCCTAGCATTATGGGCCTATAGAACTAGCATTCAGACACCTACAGGAGCTATGCCATTTTCACTAGTTTATGGGGCCGAAGTTGTTCTACCTTTGGAGGTTGAAATCCCATCTTTATGAGTATCATTGCAAGGGTTGATAACAGATGAGGACTATAGAGTGGCCCGACTTCAACAATTAGAGTTGCTAGAAGAACACCAAACACAAGCGTATGAACACTTGAAAGTCTATCAGAACAGGATCTCAAGAAACTACAATAAGCATATCAAACTGAGAGTCTTTCAAGTAGGTGACTTAGTACTAAGAGAAAACCCAAAAAATCAAGCCGAAAGAGAGAAGGTTAAATGGGAGGCAAATTGGCTTGGTTCATTCATCATTGTTTCTTCATTTGGAATGGGAACCTATAAATTAGCAGATTGTGATGGAGAAGAGCTACAAGAACCTATCAATAGCATCCATCTAAAGAGGTTCTATACATGAGATAGATGAAAGAGTATAAAGAGTATTAGATGAGGAGCATCATATTTATTGTACATAGTCAAAAGAGATCTTGAAAATACAAAAAAAAAAGAAAAAAAAGAACAAAAGAACAAAAAAATTGAAAAAAAAAAGAAAAAAAGAAAAAAAGTGCCTTGGTGAAAACCTAGCAATAGGTGCCTTGGTAGCAAAAAAGAGAAAAAGACCCAAAAGGTGAAAACTTGGTAATCAAGCGCCTTTTTTTTTTTTTTTTTTTTCCCTTAAGTCATTTCCTAGTTGCATCTGTACATATTGCATTTCTAACGTCTCACTTGTAAATCTTCATTGCATCTGTCATTCGTGCATAGTCATAATAAAACCTATCAGCTACATTGTTGCATTGCCTAGCTGCCCTAAGTTTGTCACACTATCACATTTATAACTTGGGGGCAGGAAAAGATTAGAATTTTGGTACGAACGGATTCAATTAGTGCTACATTCAGTCACATCAAAGAGAGGATTATCAGAGCTTCAGAAGAGAGAGATTTTTTTTGAACCTTTGATGGATATCATTGTTCACAACCAAGCATTTTGATTCCACAACTTGATCCTTGAGCCTTCATTGACTTTATTATTCGGGATTAAAAATTGACAACACTTTAAAGATCAGAATGTTTGGAAATTCTATTTGAAAATCTTGATACATGGCAAAACACTTGAAGCTTTCTTTTGATGATTTTTATTGAAATGAATTTTATCACATCTCTTTAGCTAATCGATGATGTTTTGACTAGATTGGAAATGATGGAGGCATGATATTTTCTTGACTTTGAGTGACTGTTTTGAGGGAGATCCATCAACTTATATGAATTCGTCTAACGACATGGTCATCAAAGAACCATCAAGGACTATCACGTAAGATGAAGAATTGACCTTTGCTTGTTTACGCAAATGGATACCTTGGCTATTTAGATCTTCTATATCTTAATACCAAAATCCACTTGCAACATTGAATCCGTTGAAACTGGTATTCATACTCCCATAGTTGGTCATTCAACTAGTGAGGGTTGTACTAGTTTCTGAAAACAGGTTACCAAAAAGTGATAAAAGCGGTATTCATATCATCATGATGTGGTCAGTGATGGTTGTATTTGCTTTAATGGTCCTACAATGCTCAATGATGAAAATATTTCCCTATGGCATTTCTTTGCTAAAAAGCTAGTGACACTTAGTTGCATTGCATTACATTTTCATGTTAGATTAAGTGCATATTTGTAGTTATGTTTACAAGGGAAAAGGGGTTCAGTTAATCAGCTTGAGTAAAACATTAAAAAGGGGGTTTAATTAAATGTTTCATCCTTGATTCAAAACACTCATGTGAAATTATCTTTTGCATTCAAACATAGCATTATTCATTATCCATATATTCAGAAAAGCAAAAGAGAAAAGAAAAACATTCATTTATCATACATCATTTGCATAGATCTAGTTAAGAATAGAATTGCATACATTCAAAAAAATAAAAAACATAGGGGCATTCATA
Source organism: Chamaecyparis obtusa (assembly GCA_027943335.1). Lineage (NCBI taxonomy): Eukaryota > Viridiplantae > Streptophyta > Pinopsida > Cupressales > Cupressaceae > Chamaecyparis > Chamaecyparis obtusa. Next base: position 1,224,167 of record BSBK01001136.1, read on the forward strand.
TCCATATTTCCATTAAAGTCATTGCATCCATACATTGAAAAATAGAAAAGCATATCAAAATAGCATAAATCATTGAATCCATCTATCTATATCATACATGAGATACATTGCATCCATAACATAAATCAAAAGTAAATGCATCATATAGTTGCATATAAAGATGATCTCACATGTACACATCAAAATAATCAAGGAAGGATATCATCATCATATAAGTGTTCGTAACATCAAATGATCCTTCAAATTAGTACATCAAGATACAATGTCATCAACAAAGTGATACATCAAATGTTTCGATCAATAAGCATAAAATGTGATATAATAGACATCAACAATGAGTAGATCTATCATCAAATCATAATGATCCCATAGCAGCACCTGATCCATCCCCAGCACCTGATCCATCTGGACCCCTGTCATCCTGTCTATCCTGTGAAGGAGGAGCTTGAGAAGTGCTAGCCATACTGGGTCTCCGAGTCACATAGGTCATAAACTGTTGCATCAAAGTAGCCACCTGGTCTAGTCTGCCAACAACAGTGGATACATTTGTCCTCAATGACTGAACATCTCGTGATAGACTATCAATACTAGGAGCAGCCTGAGGTGACTGACCCATATCCTGTGATCTAGGAACCTGTGGAGGCACCTGCTGTGCCAAAATCTGATCTTGTTGAGCTAGAATTTGATCCTATTTTGCTAAGGCAACCCGTTGTAACTGAACCAAAGGATCCAACCCACCAGGAATCTATCTAGCAGCCTCAATATGTCCCTATCTCTGAGCCCTCTACCGTCTCTATCATCTTTGTTGTCTATCAACTGCTGCTGCTCTAGAACATACAAGCTCAGCCCCATGATCCTATCGAACCTATCCCCTAGCATGTCCACCTCTCACCCATGGTCCATCTTGTCCTCAACCCATGACCTAAGGAGCTCTCTGTCCTCTCTGAGCTCATCATCTTCGACGTCTCCTCCTGCCACCACCACCATCCCCATCATCATCACCTTTGTCATCCTCTGATCTCTCATCACGTCCAGGGATAGGCTTTGTTGGATCTATAAATTGAAGAAATCTATTCTGAGCCCACCAATCTTGATACTCATGCGACATACCAACATCTGCAACATCTGCAAGCAAGGCCCATCTGCAGTATGAAAAATGAGCAATCTGGTCATAGTCAAACTGAAAATCAATTTGAGCACCCCACATAGATCGCTCTGCCTGGACTTTGGCATATAACAATGTACCCTGAGGTATGTCCTTCACTCTACCATATTGTCGCGAAACTTGACCAAAGCAAAACCGCTCAATCACTATAGTAGCTCTACCAATCATCCACCGAGGAGAAAACATATACAGGAGCTCATCATCATCCTCCCTCCATCTCTCACAACCTATATATGGATGCCACTGAACCTAATCAAGATCATCAATCTAACAATGCCAATACTCAAGCTTGCCCAGATGATGCTGGACAACCATGCCACCATATAGAAAGCAATAAGGAAAACCTCAATGTTGAATCATGTCTGATATTGGCCTAGTGATGGGAAGATGCTCCCATATCCATAGCTGCAAGATCATGACACCTGGCGACAAAGAAGCACTCTCTTTGTAAACAACCTCATGCAAATCATGATAAAGTTGAGCAAGTACACATGAACCCCAATCAAATCATTGAGGCTATGCAAGCAAATCCTCCAAGTTTCGGCCCCATCCAACTAAGAAACCATAAGCTTGCCGATCGGGAAGTAGTAATTCGTCGATCAAAGCACCTAATATTGTTGGAAAAGTAAGGGAAAGAAAGCAAACTGTGCCCACGTAATAGTATCATCATCAATGGTATTATCTCCAAACACTTGTTTGCACACTGTACTATCATAAATAGAGTCATAATATACCATCTCTCCATGACAAGGAATGCACAATAAGTGATACACGTCCTTTGGCGTGATTGTCATATCTCCAAAAGGTAGATGGAAAGTATTGTGGTCAGAGTGCCAACGCTCTACCACAATAGTGAGAAGACCATGATTCATCTGGAACCATGGGATTTCAAGGAGAAAGCTCAACCCACACAACTCAATCACATGATACTCCGCGGGAGTCAAAGCCTGACCTAACTCAATGATTTATGATGCAACGGTCTGTATATATAACTTACGAAAATGTTCATGTTTAGAAAAATCAAGAGAATCATATTAGTTTTCTATATCAGTGAATCATTTTAAGTCAATCAGTTCTATCAGAATCAAAGTATCAAGAAATCAAACCCAATACCATTTGTTCGTGTCTCTATGCCTTGAGAATGAATTATCAGTATCCTACCTATCAATTTTTTTATCCTATCTGATTGACAAATCACATTCATTGGTACCATTATCCTAATATCCTAATCAATTGCTTTGTTAAACTAAAATAGACCTAGCTATCTGGGAAATCAATCAATCAGTCAAAGTTATCAAAATTTTATCAAAAAATCAAGGTTGAGTTGATTTTTTTTTTCAAAATCTTGCAAGCATCATTTGCCTATTACGATGTGGCATTTTACCTTACGCGATGCAAAAACTATCTTACGTGGTACTTTATTGATACCACGCGTGACTTAATGTTTCACGCAGCATTTTACAACGCTATGCGACACTTAATCAGGCTTAGGGGGCATTAAAAAGCTAGGGTTTTCTACATGAAAAAACATATCTAATTTGGCATAAAAACCCTAGTAATACGTGAAAACATATCAGTATCAGGCGAGACCTAATAGTTTCTAAGCAACACTTTACTACACAAAGGCATGAGTAAAAAGCACAGATGCATTGTTTCATAAGCTTATGCGACAAATAACCTATCCTACGTGGCATTTTGCAAAATCTAAACTATGAAATCAAGGAAAAAATGGAATAAATGCGGAAAAAGAGCAATAAATACACAAGGAAGGTTAGCAATGACTCACTGGACGTCCATAGTCCAACGGTCTCTGATAACGATGACCTCTCTCGAATCGGGACAACCATGGTGATCAAGATGCCAAGGATCAGAGCAAAATCTCAATAGTCAAAAGTGAAAATGAATAGAAAATCTAGGTTTTTCAACCTATTTAAGCTAATTTGACCTAATATCAGCATATCAATTGAACTGGGGCATTATTTTAAATCATCATATCATCAATGATTTTTAGAAATGAAAACATATTGGATCAAAAAATCAATTAATCAATATCATCAAATTTTTCAAATCAAGTGATCAATATATTTCATTTCTAAGGGGGCATCAAAGTATCAAATTGGCATCAAATATCAGTGAATCTGGAGCATCAAAATTTTTGAACTATTATCAGTGGGGCACATAAAATTTTATCAAATCATATCAGAGGCATATCATATTAGGCAACAATCAATATTATATTAGGTAATCAAATCATATCGGTAGCATATCAGTGTATCAGTAATCAGGACCTAAAAGCGATCAAGACTAAAATTTTCTTTGAATCAATGTTCTTCGCACATGAATTCAAAGAGGGGCATTTTTAGACACTCAAAAATGGGTAAGTGCTTTTAAATCATCAAAGTGGCTCAAAATTAATCAAAATGCACTCATTCTCATCAAAAAGGATCAAATCACATTTAAATGGACATTTATTAAATCAAAGTTGGACAAAATCAATAAAATCAAAGGAAAAATCAAATAATGACATTAAATAATTAAATACAAGCTTAAAGGGGTCAAAAACACTATATAATCGATTTTAATCAATTAATTGTATAGTTGTTAAATCAAAAATCAAAATGAACCTATTCCCTACATGGCTAATTTAATTAATTGATGGAATTTAATAAAATCCTAATATCTTTCAACAACAAATTGAGCAACCAATGAGAATTGAGAACACAAAGCACATGGATCACTCAAAGGAATTGAATCTCAATCACACAAATTCAACTTTGAATCTCATCCACTCAATTTTGTCCTTTTGTCCAAAGCTTCGAGACAAACATTTAAATTATCCCTCCATTTAAAAACATTGCAAATTTTTTGACTCAACCAAGGCTAAATCATGATTACTTCACTCTACCCCCTACCCTTGGGAATTTACTATAAATGAGAGGCATTTTGAGAGCAATAATCATCTTAGAAATTCATTTGCAAAGCATCACCCTTATACTCAATTTCATATCATTTGAGAGCATTTGAATTATCTTTGTATCACATTATCAATTTGAGAGCTAGATTAAGCATTTGCAGTATCATATTTCTCATTTTAGAAGTGTTACTAGTAGGGAATACAAAGCTAAGAGCTCTACTTACCATATCTAATTAGAGAACCATGAGATGTCATGGATTTAAGTTTCATTTCTTAGTTAAATTTGCATTGTATTTGCTTTGAATTGTTAGTTAATAATCCTAATTTCATGAAGGTGTTTAGCATACACACACAAATAGCAACAAGGAAGTTGATTATTGAGGAAAGGAAGGGTACTATGCAAAGTACTCATATGACAACATGTGAGGAGGCTCATGATGTAGCCATGAAGGTTGAGGATAGTTTGGTATGCCAAGAGGATTGGCATGAGAAAGAGGGTCAGTTGGTGAAGACTAATTTGGTCTCAAGGGAAGAGTCTAATACTAATAATGTGACGTAGTCAAAGATGGTGGATCCAATTAAGGATAGTCCAACCTTGCAGCTTCAAAACAACATAGCAGAATAACACAACAAAGATATGTTTCAAAACATATTTTCCATTAACATGCCCGACGGTAAGGCTTTCCGAGTTAGGGCTAATTACAATCATAAATAATTTAGCAAGATCAACAAGATCCAACACAACTCCAGCTAGTTCAGTTCTGAAAACTATCAACAACTGATGGAAAACCTAAGGCAGATCTAAACTTGAGCTTGCAAGCCTCTAAGCAATCTCCTTGTCTCCAAGTATGCAAACCACTAGCTTTGCTACTACAACTATCAGATAACAATCTGATCTACAAGACCTCGCAGGATCTTTTCCACAACTTCACTTATCTGCCACCTTAGAACTATTGTAAGAACTTCCAATCTGTTGTCTAAACAACTACCCAAACATCCTATAAATACTAATCATCAACCACAAGTCAGCTGGATGACACAATTAACTCCTACAAACAAATATTAAATGCAATACAAGTCAGCTCTTAAATAGCCTTACAATTATTAAATTCAACATGTCGGCCTCCAAATCCACATAGGAGAATCCAACAAAAGATATCAACATTAAATGCACCAAGTCAGCCAACCAAATCACCAAGAACTCCAGTCGGTAAACCATAACTACTGAGCACTAGAGAAACAACCGAGCGCCAGTGAAACATCCAACCAAGCCAAGCAACACCAAGCAACACAGGCATTACCGAGCATCAGTTCCACCGAGCACCAGAAGCTTCACCAAGTTCCTTCAGCGACCGAGCTTCCTTCAATAACCAAGACCACCGGTTAAGGTTGCAACCGAGTAACACCGACCAAGTAACACACCACCATGTAGATTCACCAAGGACCCAGGAATGCCCCTGCATCAGACACCCCAAGTTCAAAAATATGTTCATATGTGAGAAGAACATCTTCAGGGATTCGATACATAAACCTCAAACTGGTTCTTCACATACATGTCCTCCAACTTTTCACTTTGCATACTCTTCCACTTTAGCTTCCTCTATCTCTTCAAGTCTTTCCTTGATAACACACAGGTCTGTTCTCCAAACTGATCATTCATTCTCTCATGATCTACCAACTCAACTTGGCTACCAATACTCAGACTCCTACTGAGTGTTGTATCTAGCAAAGGCATTAGGGAAAACTTCTTGTCATCCTTCTCAACAGTAAACACATTCTTGACACAATCATACATAGCTTTGCAATCATATTGCCAAGGTCTACTGAGCAATATATGATAACTATTCATCTCCATAATATCACATAACACAAGATCCTTATACTGGCCAATCTGAACATCAACAAAACATTGTTCTCTTACTTCCAGAGCATGATCATCTTGCAACTAGCCAATCCTATAAGGATGTGGATGTCTCTTTCTACTCAAACCAAGTTTCTGAACCATGTCCTTAGCAACAAGGTTATCAATACTACCACTATCAACAATAACATCACAAAGTTTACCTCTAGACTTGCACCGAGTCCTGAACAAGTTACTCCTCTGACAAGGTTCCTCCTTTGTATCGAGAACTGTTCACCGAGTCAGCAAACTCTTAGATTCAGGTTCATTTTGAATGTTCTCATTCACCATAGTAGTTTGTCGGTCACCAAGCTTCTTCTGTGTACACTCAAAAGAATGGTTCACCACAATTATAACAAGTACCCTTAAAGATAACTCTACCTGTCTTCTTCTTCGGTTCTACAGGTTTATGTTCATCTTCTGTAGTCAGTTTATCCTTCACTGAGTGATCGATCTTTTCCTTCCCTCGGGGATTACTATGTTGTTTCCTCTTCAACTTATCTTCTGCCTTCAGAGCATACTAATAAGCATCTTCAACAGAATCAATCTTCATCATACCAAGCTCATCTTGAATATTGAAACTTAAACCATATACATATCGAGCTACCTTTTCCTTACCAAGTTCTCTATGTCCAGACTGAATAGTAAGCTTGTAGAACTCCTCGGTATAATCTTCGACAATCAAATCCTTCTATTTCAGATTCTACAACTTCTTAAACAAGTCAAGCTCATAGTCAGTAGGTATGAACTTAGCTTTTAATTTAGTCACCATCAACCTCCACCGATTCACCTTCATCTTCTCTATCTCTTTGTAATTCTTTCTGCCAAAGAGCAACATGTCCTTTCAATTTTGTCTGTGCTAACCTCACCCGAAGAGGATCTTCAATTTCTTCCAGCTCAAAGAAATCTTCAAGTTCATCAATCCAGTCAATCAAATTCTCACATTTCAAAGTACCAAAGAAAGTAGAAACTTCCATTCGGTAACTATTACTTAACCAAGCTCCAGATCTATGCAACCGAGTAGTTCTGTCTTCACCAGATCTATCCTCTGGTCATCACCACTAGATCCAGCAGCTTCAAATTCTTCAACAGCTTCCTCATAACCATCTTTAGTACCAACATTCTGAAGTACACTAGTCATAGCTCTCATGATCTCAACGACCATGTTATTCTTCATCAACTCCATCTTAGATTTGAAATCAGATTTCACCTTCTCTGTAATCCTAGATTCCACAATATCACAAAGATTCGCAATCACTCTAGGGTCTAATCTTCTCAGAGGCATCCTTAAAGATAAGAGAAACCCTCTACAACAAAATCCTACACCGACCACCTTGTGACAACCTCCAAGTTGTATGCAAGTTAGATCGCAACCTGCCACCTTGTAAGCAACTAGGGTAAGATTCCACAAGTTTAGTGCTACAGATCTGCAACTCAGATCATATGATCTCTTTGCCCACAAGATCAACTTCACAAGATCAGCCTTGCTAGGTCAACCTTCACTCCACAATATCAACTCTGCTCTGATACCACCTGACACAGTCAAAGATAACATATCCAATTAAGGATAGTCCAACCTTGCAACTTCAGAACAAAACAGTGGAATAACACAACAAAGATATGTTTCAAAACATATTTTCCATTAACATGCCTCACGATAAGGCCTTCTGGGTTAGGGCCAATTACAATAAAAAATAATTCAGCAAGATCAACAAGATCCAACACAACTCCAGCTAGTTCAGTTCTGAAAATTATCAGCAACTGATGGAAAACCTAAGGTAGATCTAAACTTGAGCTCGCAAGACTCCAAGCAATCTCCTTGTCTCCAAGTATGCAAACCACTAGCTTTGCTACTACAACTATCAGATAACAATCTGATCTACAAGACCTCACAGGATTTTATGTTCCTTTCTCTAGCAACATCCTAATGATGGATCATGTAGTATGATCTGAAATGTTGATGATTAAAAAATGCTACACAATCGAATCTAGAAAATGACACTTACAGTAATATGGATTGTGAAAATTTAATGGATCTGATCTTTTCCACAACTTCACTTATCTGCTATCCCATATATGTTGTCAAAACTTCCAATCTATTGTCTAAACAACTACCCAAACATCCTATAAATACTAATCATCAGCCACAAGTTAGCTGGATGACACAATTAACTCCTACAAACAAATATTAAATACAATACAAGTTGGCTCTCAAATAGCCTTACAATTATTAAATTCAACATGTCAGCCTTCATATCCACATAGGAGAATCCAATAAAAGATATCAACATTAAATGCACCAAGGCGGCCAACCAAATCACTAAGAACTCTAGTCGGTAAACTAGAACTACCGAGGGCTAGAGAAACAACTGAGCGCTAGTGAAACAACCGACCAAGCCAAGCAACACCGAGAAACACATGCATTACCAAGCACCAGTTCCACTGAGCACCAGAAGCTTCACCAAGTTCCTTCAACGACCGAGCTTCCTTCAATAACTGAGACCATTGGTTAAGGCTGCAATCGAGTAACACCGCCCAAGTAACACACCACCATGCAGATTCACCGAGGACCCAAGAATGCCCCTGCATCATAATGAGATGGTTATGGTGTGTCATGCCATGAAAGGGCTCAAGAGGTTGTATATTCTCCAAGCATGGAGATAGGGTATGCTTGTAGTGGCAAGAAGGAATAGTTTCTTTGGAAAGTATATCTGGTGGATGTCATGCCCAAAATTTACTTGATAAAAATGCAACAATTTTTTTTTTAAGGTTCAGATGAGAGAGAATAACATTCAAGAATAAGGATAAGTTTGTCTACGATTAAGCGGGTCACAACCTAGTGTTAAGTTTGCTCGGATAGCGGAACCCTAGAGGGTACAGTTTCCACATGGAATTTCCATTCAGGATGAATTCAAAGATACCTAGGGCATTAAAAATTGAATTTATCCCAATAGACTATACCCACAATTAATATGTCTACCTAGGTTATGGCTTTTGAATAAGGTTCAGTTCAACTGATAGATATTTAATCCTACGGTGAGGGTTCATGGGATAGTTGCATTAATGATAGAATTTCAAGTATAATCCGACAGTAAATCTAATAATGTCCACTAGGTCAAAATGTTATCTCGACATTAGAAAGATATTAATTACACTAACCATTACTGATTCATACTAATAACATACTAATGCACTAATTAATTTAAATAGATCGATTCATTATATCTTAATCTTATTAGCCAATAGCAAGTTATCTATTTAATTAAACTCAATTAACTATTACAATAACCTTATTTAGACTAGATAACATTTGAATAAAATAACTATTAGTTTAACAAGGTGGTTTAATTCTAGCTAAATATAATCACATTATCCATATAAAACTAATGATTAATAATTAATTTCATTAACCATGAACTCTAATCTCGAAATAAAATTGATAACATTTAACTAAATTTAGCAACTACTATTAACAAGTCTAATGAAAAGAACAATTACATTAGCTAGTTGATCTATTAATAAATCTAAATACATTGGATCTAAATCTATTAATTAAACAAGGCCCTAACTAACTATTATAATTGATCTTACTTTAACCATTTAACAATTAAATAAGGTAGCCTATTAATCTAACAAATTGATTTATTGATAAATAATTCTAACACATAACAACAAAACTATTAGTTAGTAATTAGTTTTGTTAGCAATAAATTTCAATCACAACATAAAATTAATAATTAATAAGTAAGACTAATCAACTAAGAAGATGATGTCAAATCACAAAATTAGTTCTAACTTATAATCTTGTTTACTAATCCTAAGATGAGCAACAATTAAAACTTAATATATCCTATCAAATGATATCTTACCTAGTATGTGTTGGTTTATGGGACAAGAGGACAGCTTAGTGGCAAGTTTTGGGATCCCACCAACATATCTCCCCATTTAAATTGCAGAAAATACAAGGAACTTACGCAAGGAGGAGTGATTTGATGGTGACATGGGAGTTTGGGTCCCACCAAAACTTTTCAACTTGTTCCCAAGTCAAAACTCACACAAGGCATGGAATTGCATTTCTTGTCAAGGGAAGAACATTGAATTCCATGTCAGATTTCTAAGTACACATGATGGTAAGGATATTTGACAAAAGGAAGGGGGCTTAATGCCATGTCAGACTTCCCAAAGTCTGCAGCAAGGAACAAAACTCATGCAAGCCAAGGTGGGGAGCATGAAATAAATAAATGTTAGGTCTTAAACTTGTAAGGGAAGGAATTACGCAAGGAGAGTGGAGGGCATGTTGTGGGTCCCACCTCCCACTAAATGCTTGAAGACTTTGCATAGGAGATTTTGAAATACAACATTGGGGACAAAACTTAGTCATAATCATGGGGCCCACTAGCAAGGCAACAAAAGGCTAAACCATGTTTTTTGATTTATTTTATCAAGTCATGTTTATATGATTTATTCAACAATCTAGGAGTTAGTTGTTAATAATAAGGGTTAAGTTAGGGGATTAGGTTACTAATGTCTATTAGGAATAATATATTGGGAAGGGAATATTCTCTGTGGTAAGAATTATTTTCCTTCTCATACAAATTCCACAGAGCATTTTTGCTCTAAAAATCTAGAAAGTGTCATTTGTATGGTTTTGCCATTGCTTTGTTTTTTTTAATTTCTTTGCTTGTTTTAGATGGGCTAGTTGCATGCATTATATTATTCAATCAGGGTATTATACTAAGGAGAATTGAATTGAACATTAGTTGTATGTGATTTTACATAGTATTCTAACATGTTTAATTATTCTTTGTTACATGCTTCATTTTTGGAGGAATATGAGATTGCAAAATTGGCTTCCAAAGTTAAGGAATTTTTCTATTGAAATGGAAGTTTATTCAAGAGAGTTTGAATGTAATGAACTTGAAAATTACAATTAAACCTTTAAGATATTACTAACTTTTCATCCAATTAAACTTTACTTTCTATGAAACTAATGCATTCTTGTCAACTTTGGATATCATTTTACAATGAAGGATTTACTTCACTATTCCAAATATTAGAATACAATAGACATGAAACTAAGGATTCTTCACTTACATTTTTAAACAATGAAATACAATTTGGTAACAATACATGAATGATAGTATCAAGGAAGATGAACAAGTTTTTCTCAATTCCATTTCAATATACAATTTCATGGCGATCCAATGAAGAGAAAGAGAACACTATACAAATCCACAAATATGCTTCTCCTACAAGGAGAGATTTCTTCATTACAAATCTACAACAATGTCACAACATAGTTTGTTTTCACACAACCACTCCAAATAGAGGATTCTCCCAAGCTTTATCAACAAGGATCTTGACATCAAACCTGCAAATGAAGAGGAGAACCATGGGAAGCTCACTTCCCATCCAAGGTCTCAAGGAGACCATCCCCAAGCTTGGAGAACCAAGGCTAAACAGGTATACATTACAAAATGCTTACAACACAAATATGCACAACAACAATAACTCCCATCCAAGGTTTTATAAATGAGTTTTCCAACTCATTGAGAAGGGTGAAGGTGGGCTTTTCCAAGTAGGAGAATGGAAACATATTACATTTTTCTCAAAAGTATTTCAAGGCTACATGAATTCATATTCCTTACACAACTTCCTTCAATAGCATCCTCAAGATGCAAGAATATAAAGATGGCTTCATGGAGCCCATTCCCCATGAATTTATCCCTCTTCTCCAAAAGAAGAGACTCTCACTACAATGGAGATCCCAACTAACCCCTTCACCCAAGGCCACTTCTTCCCTTCCCAAAGGGTGAGTAATGCCTCACTCCCATGAACAAAAACTCCCTCATTCAAGTAAAAATAAGACCATAAGCATGAATTCAAAACCCAAATCCCATCCCATACAAAACAATATCACAACAATACATAGAATCCATGTGCAAGAGAGAGCAAGAACAACATGCTAATCTATTGGAAACAAACAAGAAAACTTACATGGCAATGAATAAACCAACCTTCACAAGTGTTATGGTAAATGAATTTTGAGAAGAGCCCAATCCCTTATCCTTCCTCAATCCAAACCCTAATGTCTCTAAAACTAGAGAATGGGTGAACACCCACTAACTCTACCAAGGGCCTCTAGAAAGATCTCCAACTTCTACCCACCCACCAACATTAATTTCAGACTTGACCCTAAGTCCTTTGGCTTTTCCTTGTCCCCTATCTTAAATTCCAAATTGGAAAGGAGTGCGGGGTTGGGTAAAGGTCAAGACTTAGTCTATTTTCGTAGCACGAGGGAAATGGGTTATAAAATGGGTCACCAAGGCCACTAGGGGGTTCTAGATGTGTTAAAAAACTTCCTAACCCATACCCCTATCACTGAGGTACTTAGATTTTGCTAAATTTGACTCTTAGGACCTCTTTTTGGCCTCTAGAAGTGGCTAGAAGAATTTAAATCCAAATGATCAAATTGACGGAACTTTGCAAGTATCTCTAACAAGGGAATTTAATTAAGTTCCTAATGAGTTAGTTAAGCTTAGGTTTACATTGCCACTCCTAAGTAGACATGTCAATACATAACACATAACAAGTGTCAAGTGACACTAACAATTACACATCACATACAAAATGACATGTCTCAAATGACAACATGAAGTTTACTAATAACACACATGCAATTCACATTTACAACGGGTTCACATTATAATGAGGTTTTCAATCCCATATCGGATTAAACCTTGGCTTACTCAATTCACATATGTTTAGCCTTGATTCTCCGAATAATTCTATGGTTCTCTTTCCTGCACACTAAACTCGAGCATCGATAGTCCAAGGTAATAAAATCACATGGAATATACATATTCAATTCATAAATAACAACCTAAATCAATATGCATAATTCAATTCTAATTATAATTTTTCATCCAATAATGTTTAAACATCATAACTCCATAAACATCATAACATATCATCCATGAAATTATCAAATCTAATCATGATCAAGTCTTCTCATCACTTCACATAACTAAACATGCATAATCAAAATCAACTACACATTATAGGTTCTAATCCACATCAAAATGTAATCCACATAATATAATAATCATCATCGACGTAATATCTTGAGTCTCTATCAGGATAATCAAAAGGTGTATCAATGTATCAAATCATGAAGTATCAAAATGCGAATGATAAAAAATGCTATGATGGGTCGGGGTGAGGCCTCACAGTGGAGTTGCAAGTGTGTGTAGTAGAAGGGGTGTTTGAGATGTTATTGATGTTGAGGGGAAGTCATGAACAACAGAAAGAGTTCATATTGCCAAGGAAAGGCAAACCAAAGGTCAAGATGAAGGGGGTATGGCAGATCCAAGTGATGGAAGGACAAGCCAAGACAAGATGAAACAAAGGATGTGTTCAAACCAAGGGTCAAGATGAAAATTTTGTTTTTTCTAATGATTTGTGTTGCAAGTATTTCCAAGGGACTTGGAAACACTTCAAAGGCGGGGAGTATGGTGTAGGAGCACCTAAGAACCAAAGCAACACCAATGGGTCACACGGAGATCCATGAAGACATGAAGCATATTAAGACCTATAAGGTTATTTTATGATGTAATGAGGCTATCAAAGCCATTTGATGTCATATTCTAAATATTGTAAACAATGTGCCAAGATGGGAAAATAAGGTCTAATAGGGATAATGTAAGGGTTTTAAGGGTAGACATGTGGATTTTCTTATGTTTTATGTTTATAAGGTCTATAAGTGACCATTTGATGTAATTAGGGAAATATCCACATGATAAGATGCAAAAAGATATGTAAGTTGTCAAGTTGGAAACATATAATTTAGGAAATTATACTGACTAGAGTTGGTTACATGGTAGTTATAGAATCATTGTCAGTTTCATGGCTTAATATTGGTCTATAAAGGCTTGTAGGGCCCGATGATGAGGGGGATAGTCAATGTAAAAGATCTAATATCAATAAAGTAATGTTTTAATTACTTGTCTAAGAATAACCGACTGTTGCATGCCTATTTCCTTGTTAATTGTTTAATATTTTGGTGCATTGTTCTTTGGATTAAATGAAGGACTAAATAAGCTCTATTTTGGTTTTTATCTCAATTATTTTCTTTAAGTAATAAAAAAGATATTTGAGTTTTTGCAGATACGAGTAACCCTCATTTAGGGTAAACAATAATCTTGAAAAATGTAGAATCCTTGTTGTTTTACATGGAGAAAAGCTCCATGTTTGGTAGAAAGATGGGGAATTATGTATATTATAGTTTCTTGAACTTGTAGGAATCCATGCACCATGTTTCATGTGTAATGAAGCATTGAAGGTGGGGTGACTGTCACAGTTTGGATAGTGACAAAACAATTCAGTGAAAGCTTTGTCCATACAGGCGAATGAAAGGTATGATGAGCATTATGAGGGATGTGAGAAGTACATTAGAGAGTCTAGGAGTTTCCAAGTGTCTTGAAGGAGGCTGTGGGTCCAAGGTAAGGACAAATTGTTGATTATTTGTAGAAATGTTTATGACTATCATAATTGAACAATGGGGTATTGAGAGTTGTTATTGGTTAGAAAGACTGAGGGTATTGGTGTGTTAGGAGTTGGAAATTGTATGGGAAAGGTCTAGTATGGTGAGAGGATTAGAATCCTAAGATTCAAGGGGATTGGTTCAAGAGTGGGTTCTATCTGAGAGAATCACAATGAGTAAGACTGTGATGTGTGATAATGAAGTTTAGGCATTGTTGAAGCCTATAGTGAATGTTGAGTGTTTGATGGGTTAAATGGGATACTAAGTGAAGTTGTGAAAGGTAAGATGTGTGGTTATGCTGTCATAGGACACCAGTTTGGGGATATATAAATAGATGAAGGACATGTGGGTAGTAAGTCTCATGAAGACAATCAATAAATGGAATGTGATAATCAATTAAGTTGTGATTAGAGTTTGGTAGGGGTTGTGTGATTAGTATGTGGAGTAGAGTAGCAGGGATAGTCAGCCAAATGAGAGGCCTTGACCATTAACAGTGAACAGTCTCACAATAGGTAGAGATAATCATGCCATTGTCTCTCTCTCAAGGGTAATATATGTATGCTACGGATTACCTATCCCCATCATGAAATGCATTTAGATTGTCAACCCAGGGACATAGACTTGAAATGGGACATCACAGTTTGTGCACTAAGTTCCTTTAGGAGTCAAAACACTTATGCTGCAGGAAGATAAAAGCATGAAAGGAATCTATGCTATTGCTGCAGGAAAGTAAACACACTTGAATATTGAATGGAATTACTGTAGAAAACTTATGAAATGAATCTAAGTCTTTCTAACTCTCAAAACATTCACTATACTTGTCTCTACAAATGCTATAGGAACAACCACAAATATAATGCTTCAGGAATAAATAGTAGCTCTATTTGAAAATAGGAAAAGTACAGAAAGAAAATCTATTCTACCTTAATCTAATCCACCTCCCAAGTGGGCCCCCTTGGTTGTCTTCTGCTAACTACTCAACATAAGAGATAATCCAAAATCACTCTTCCATTAAAATCTTCTTAACTGGTTACATAATTGAATAACTCATGAAGAGCAAAAACAGAGTAACTTCTATTATACTTAATACATCATTCTATCTTTCTCCATTACCTACTAAATCAATCAAAATCCCTTTATATCAAGGATAGACACTTATTGAAAACATAACAAAAAAGTCTCATTAAATCTCACCACATACGGAGGAGATAGAACAACCATAACATAATACAATTACTGCTGTCAACAGAATAACAGTTCTAAGGAAATGTAGCAAGACCAATTCCCTATATTTTGGAACAACAACTCCTTCAATGCTTGGCACCACCATTGAAATTGTACTGAATTCTCTCGCCATGGTTGGTCTTCTAACTCCCTTCTTCAATGCAGATGTGCCACTCTTCATACCACTCCGTGTTTACCTGAAAGGTTAGTACATTCGGTACACATATGCAAGTCAACATTTCAACTCCTACTTAGATGTTAGAACACAACTTGAAATAATTATATGAAATACTGTATTATATTTATAATAGTTAGCAAAACATATCATTCAAGCTACCCTTAGATTTTGTGGCTTTGGCTATACTTGGCATAGGTTCACATAAGTATAACTAATAAAATGTCTTGGAAATGTTTGTCATAGTATCAACAAAACATAAAGATCATAACAAAATTGAGTCAATAATTAGACTCATCATTTTCCCCCTACTAACAGAATGCTTGTCCTCAAGCATTGTATCTCTTTGCAATTGTCCTGAAATATCCAACAGTAGTCTTTCCCTTCTTTCTGCTTCTAAAAGTGTAGTAGAACCCCCTTGTGTGCTCCAAGTGATTTCCTTGATGTTCCTCAACTAGTGGATCCAACCTAGAAGTACTGATGTCATATATTGGCCAAAATAGTGTAGGTGGTTGGAATGATAAGGGCATCCATAACTCCCTTCTGGGTTGTCATCCCAACTTCATGTAATTAGCCACTTTGTTGACAGCTGCTTCATAATTAATGGGGCTATGTGGCTCTGCTTTTCTGAAAGCTTCTAGCATCTTGTTCCACCTATTTATGACCCCTGAAAGAGCTCTTTGGGTTGTAAAATTGGGCAGTCTTTGGTAGTCTCTGTAAACTTTATCCCTTAATGCAAACACTTTCTCCCTAATGTCTGGATTTTGTCTCCCATATGTCAAATTGAGCCAATCCCTCAGAAGAACATCCGGTTTATGTGACTCAACCCTTAATGGCAGAGGCTCATATTTCTCTAGTTCCATGTAGGTGTTCAAATATCTGTCATAATTTTTCTTGTTATGCATCCATGACATTAAAGCCCTTAGGTGAATGTCCCCTATATAGAGTAGGAGATTCCACTCTGTTTCATGCGGGATAACAAAATTGTGCAGATAAAAACTCACATAACAAATTTTGTTGCCATGTTGGCAAAGGCTGATACAAACCATAAAATTATTCAGCTATTTTGAGTTCACAATCAATGTCCTTCATTGTCATCATAAGTTGGAACAAAATAAATTGCTCCATTAAGCAAATAGCATATATTCTAGGTGGTGGTCTACAAGCTATCACCTGGTCAGCTAGTTTCAAGGCCTTGTTCATTTTCTCTTTCTGTTTCTTTAACTGTTCTTTGAGAGATTCAATTTCCTCATCTTTCTCAAACATTTCCCTTTGCATTTTATTCCTTTCCTACTTCCACCATGTTTTTTGAAAGGTAAAATGATTATACAGATGAAAGAGGACAGACTGAATCATTGAGGGAGGGAACTCTTGCATTTGGACTTTCTTTTTCTTCTCCTTAACAGTCTTCTGGAATAAATCAGTGAACCATGATGATTGGTAAGGTATAATGGACACATTAGAATACACATGATGCTAAGAAGTAGATTGAACATTCTCAGGAATGTTTTTTGGTATTACTTCAGGGTTCGGCTCAAGCACTCCTTCATCATTTTGAGGCATGCTACTGCTAGGTTCTTGCTCATTAGGAGTTTCCTCCATGTGTTGGGATTCTTCTTGGGAAGGAGATTCATTAGGAATAACTTCAACATAGGGCTCTTGAACCGGTGTTGGTGATGGAACATCTGGTTTTTGAGGAGAAGGTGGGGTCACTTGTCCTCTCATTCGAGGGCTTCTACACACAACTGCCTCTTCAACCACTGCAGTTTTAGGCTGGTGAGACCTTTTTGCTTTATGTGCTATAGGAATAGATGTTGCAGGAGTAGTTACTATAGGACTTGACCATTTCCTTTTATTAATTTGGATTGTAGGGTTTGAAATTTCTCCTTCTAAGTTAGGGATTTATTTCCTAACTTTTTGCTTTCCTTTCCTTGAGGAAGAAGTGGATACACTACTCTCTGGAGTAGGTTCAGGGGGTTGGTTTTTTGGTGGTAATTTTGGTTCTTTTTCTTTCACAAATACTTCTTCAATAGGGTTGAAAGATTCTACTGCATCATTTAGAGGTTGGGCCACAAGATTTGCTTGAGGTTGCAAAGTTTTAGTTTGGACAAATTATGCCCATGACATTGGGGAAACATCCCTAAGATATTTTTCTACTAAAAGCTTGATTAGAGCATGGTGACTAATACAGTTTGCATTGCCCCTTTGAGTTTCCTCAACACCAATACTTAGCATATTATAAAGAAAATTAGGAATATTAACCTGAAGATTATGCTTGATACAACTAAGCAGCTTAAAATGGTGAGCATGTAAGTTTGAAAATCTCCCCTCACAGGTTAAATACCTGATGATGTGCGTAGCTAGTCCTGGAAATGGCTGAGGAAGGGACAATCTGCTACACCTCTGCTTAGTAATTTCAAGCAGAGGATCACCTGGCCTAGAAAACTGAGCACAAGATGACCTAGCATCATGCTCATTTGGATAATGTTCGCCCAAAACTAGTAATCTTGTAACTTTCACAATTCTCTCTTCAATGGCCACAACTGTCAATCCCCATACTGTTGCTTTCCCTTCTTCAAATGTACCCATAAATTCCACAACAACCTCCTCATTAAACTCTGTCAGCTGCAGAAAATAACCAAGCCAGTCGCATGCATTGAACCTGCAGATTGCCTCAACATCCGCCAGCAAAATACCATGAACAACTGGTTCATGTCTTTGTAAATGTCTGCCCATCTTAATAGCTCCCAATTTATAACTTCTCAGCTCTCCAACCCACTGCTAAACTTTCAGTTCTTCTGCAAATTCCCTCTTTTGAAACGCAATTGCGATTCTTGAAAAATGTCGATATTTTTTCTTGCATTGCCTTTGTTTCACTTGACACGAACTATAATAATGTCATTGATTTCAAAAGACATCAATACCTTTAGTGTGAGTTACTTCACAGATTAATTATGATCCTTTTGAAGTCATGTCAAGTTCAGGAAATTGGAATTTGAAAGTACGAGGAAATGTGCGAAGGATTTAAAAATTAATGGAATGCAACCTAAGTACAATAATGATGTGATAGGGGTATGACAAGGATAGTCTAAGAATGACACTTGGAAGTTAGTACACTTTCCCTGCCCCCTAAAATAGTTGAAAAAGTGTCCTCACTTGTTAAATTTGGCATGAGGTTGGGAAACTAGCTTAGTGCTTATATTATATATTTAATGCAGTACTAGATATAATTAATTAAACCTGTGCGCTAAAAATAAGTAAAGAGTTAGAAATTTGTACCTGGCGATGAATTATCATACATGAATGTTAGTTGATGAGAGTGTTGATTTTGGTGGCCGCTTAAGATTGTTGACGTGGTATTCTATTGAAAGCATTTGAAAAGAGAAATTGTGGGTGACATGGAAGTTGGGTGGGTGGTAGATATAGAAATGACATGAGTTGACGAGAAGAATATAGAAAAATTAATGAATGAATATACCTCATTAAATGAAGTTTTATTATGAATGCTTAGAGAAAGAATGTCATGGTGCAGCTGTAGGAGGAAGGCTTTCACCTTCTACTGCAGGAACTATTTCCTGAAAGTTTGTTAAATTGGGCATGTTGAACTGTTGTAAGAATTCTTCTTTGGTTTGAGGCTTATGATATAGGTGCAAGCGGTGTCCATTTACTAGCAGCTTAAATTGTACTGGATCAAGTGTGGTTAGCTTAACTACTACATTATCAAAGACATGTTGAATTTCATAGGGCCCGAGCCATCTGGTTCATAGCTTTCCTGGGTTCTCCTTGTATCTGGAATCATATAATAAAGCCCAATCTCCTACTTGAAATTGCTTATTCTTGATATGTGAATCATGCCATCTTTTCCTTTGGTTTTGTATTAGTTATGTTCTCTCTAACGCTGACTTGCGCATTTCATCCAAGGAGTTAAGATGGAGGAGATGTTCTACTTGTGCTGTAGGAAGATTGATGTTTAGCTCAAGTGTTGTGCGCAATGTTTTGTGTTCAAATTCTATGGGCAACATTGTTGCTTTCACATACATCAATTCAAATGGTGTGAACCTTGTTGTTGTCTTCCATGTGGTATGGTAAGCCCAGACTGCTTCTGGTAATTAGCCGCTCCAATCCTTGTGGTGCAACTGTACTGTCTTGGTTAGTATGGCCTCTATTTCTCTGTTTGTCACCTCTACCTATCCATTGGCTTGCGGATGATAAGGACTAGATTTCTGATGCCTTATGTTATATTCCTTCATTAGCTCTATGATCAAGTTTGATGTGAACTGTGCTCCTTGGTCTATGACAAGCTCTCTGGGGACTCCATATCTGGTAAATATTTCTTCATACAAAAATTTAGCTACTTTTTCATCCCTTGCATTCCGCATAGCTTTCACTTCTACCCACTTTGTCAGGTAGTCTGTACAAACCAAGATGTAGGATTTTCCATTTGATGATGGGTCAATTGGGCCAATGAAGTCCATACCCCACTTGTCAAAAGGTGTTATTACTACCTGTGGATTGAGTGGCATCTCATCTGATTTTGTTGGTCAGCCCATCCTCTAACATTTATCACATTTTTTTGTATAACTGGCTGCATCTTTGTGTAATTGAGGCCAATAATATCCTGTGGTTAAGATTTTCAGGGCTATCCACTTTGCTGCAAAGTGACCTCCACAGGGCTCATCATGACAAGCATGGAGTATATCATACACTTCATCTTCTCTCACACATCTTCTCATAATCTGATCTGGACCAGTGTAAAATAGATTGTTATCTATCCATGAAAATTGAAAACTTTTCTCTGCAAGCTTTTTCTTATCTTTCTGAGAAAAATGTGAGGGCATCTTATTTACTGCTAGATAATTGGCTATGTCTACATACCATGGGTTCTTGATTGCTATATGGAATAGGTGTTCATATGGAAATGTATCTTCAACTTGAGAAGTGTCTTCAGCAGCATTTTGTAGTCTAGACAAGTAGGAAACAACTACATTGGCCTTCCCTGGCTTATAAAAAATTGTTATATCAAATTCCTGCAATAGTAAGAGCCATCTTGCCAACCTACCTGTTATAGCAGGTTTGTTCATCAAATATTTTATTACAGAGTGATCAGTGTGAACAAAAATAGGATATCCTATGACATAATGTCAAAATTTATTCAATGCATAAACTACAGCTAGGAGTTCCTTTTCAGTAACTGTGTAGTTCAATTTAGGGCCATGGAGGCTTTTACTGATATAGTAAATTGCATTGTCAAGGTTAGTAGACTTTTTTCCCAGCACAACACCTATGGCATAATTACATGCATCTATATGGATGTGGAATGGAATAGACCAATCTAGCCCTTTAAGGACTGGTGTAGTGGTTAGGAGTTTCTTTAGTTGCAGGAAGGACTCATCACATGCTTATGTCCACTTAAATTCAACTTCTTTGGTAAGCAGTGTATACAAGGGGCTAGAAATTTGATTGAAATTTTGAATAAATCATCTATAGTATCCAGCATGTCCTAGAAAAGATCTTACATCTTTTTTTTTAGTAGGGGTAGGTAGTGTAAGTATTACCTCTACTTTAGCTGGGTCCACTTGAATTCCTGCTGTTGAAATGAAATGCCCAAGTACCACTCCTTGCATCATCATAAATCATTTCTCACTATTAAGGGATAGATTATGTTCTTTACACCTAATGATTACCTTTTCAAGATTCTTCAAAGCCTCGTCAAATGTTACTCCAAATGTTGCAAAGTCATCCATATATATCTCCATACAGTCATGTGATATGTCAGCAAAAATACTAATTACAGCTCTTTGAAACATTGCTGGAGCATTACACAATCCAAAAGGTAGAACTGAATATGCATATGTCCCCCATGGACATGTGAATGTAGTCTTCTCTTGGTCCTCTGGAGCAATAGTTATCTAATTATAGCCACTATATCCATCAAGAAAGGAAAAATACTTCTTACCGGCCAAAGTATCAAGTACTTAGTCAATGAATGGTAGTGGGAAGTGATCTTTCTTGGTAGCTTTATTTAACTCCCTATAATCCACACAAATCCTTCATTTGCCTCCCTTTTTGGGTACTATAACCAAAGGTGATACTCACTTACTGTCAGATATAGGATATATAAAGCCAACATCTAGTAACTTTTGCAATTCTATTTTAACTATCTCACTTAATGCTGGATTAATCCTTCTTTGAGGTTGATGAAGGGGTAGGCTTCCTTCATTGATATATATCCTATGAGTACATAATGTTGGGCTTAATCCCTTCATGTCCCCATAATCCCATGCAAAGGCTTTCTCATGTGTTTGCAACAATTTAGTGAGTTGTTCCATTTGTTGTGGGGGCAACTTGTTATTCACATGGATATTGTGACCTTTAGAAAGCTCAATAGTAGTTGTAAGGTGAAGCATGGATACTTCAAGTACAGGACTTGTGTTCACTTCACCAGGTAGAAATTGGTGGATAATACTGGGTTCTGAAGGTAACACACAATCCTCAGGATTATCTTCATATGTACTTAACTCTAAGACAGAACTCTCAGACACATCTTTGATTACAACACAGTCATTGTTAAGAATGCTCCGAATGACTTCATCCTCCTCTTGTAGCTTTAGAAATGATTGCCTATGTAACATCATGAGTTGAACCACATAATTTAGTTCTTCTTCCCCATCTCCTAAGTCTGGCCATATAGGTGTACTCAAATCTAGCTGCGGTCGAGCTAGAGGATACAATGTTAATTCCTTAGTGGCTTGCCCATTTGAGATTGTCATGTTCCCTGATCTACAACTTATGTTTGCATTAGCTGTTGCTATCCATGGACCTCTTAGCATAACAGGGTAACCAACAAGGTTCACTTTTGGTGAAAGGATCATGAAATTAGCAGGGTACTCCCAAGAATCTAAGGCAACTATTATATCTTCTATCATTCCATCAGGAGTAACAATAGAGCTATTTGCTAATTGTACTATTATTGGAGTAGCTCTCAACTCTTCAATACTCATCTTATTCATAGTATCCTTAGTCATTACATTAATGGCAACACCTAAGTCTATTAATGCATTTTTGACAGACTGGCCATTAATGATGATATTCACAACCGGACTCCTTGGAACTAAATATTTTGGTATCACCAGTTTTCCTAGCATGATATCAGCTAATTGTCCTATAACATGAACTGTTGTAGGATTATTTTTCTTTCTCCTAGGCTTTTTAAGACAAGCTTCTTTTATTGCTTTTCCATAAACTAGAACATCTTTTATTGCTTGAAACATGGGAATCTGGACATGCATGTTCTTAAGATGGTAAATGATATCAAATGGTTGATCTTCTTTTGGTATGGGTTTCTCCATGCTGAGCCTTTGAGGAAAAGGTGGTTTAACTGATGTTTGAACATTAGCTGAGCTGGAAACATTTTCTGATGCGATAGTATTTAGCAAATCATTCTCTAGCATTGGTACCGTTGCTGCAGGAAGGTCTGACACTTCAATGATAAGGGGTGGTTCAGGTGCTGGCAAGGTAGTACCTGATCTTAGGTGTATATCAGCTATATCAAGTGCATAGGTAGGGTACTGCTGAGCATCAGTAGCATACATTTGCTGCTGTGGTTATTGATTGTTTGGATTTGGTTGAGGTTGAGCAGGTAATTGCATCTGCTTTTGGGGTCCTGCATTTGGAGGTGGTGGCATTATAGCAGGCATGTTTTTTGGAGGTGGTAGAGGTGGATATCCATGATTTGGGTTAGGCCATTACTGAGGTCCTCTCCACCGGTTAGTGGGCTACCTATTTCCTTGTGGTTTTTGCCATTGGTTTGGAAATTGTGACCATTTGGGTTACTGTGGAGGATACCATTGATTTTGTTGATTATTTGGCCAAGCATTATTCCAAGTGGGTTGATTATACTTTGGAGGGCTTTGGACATTCTAGTTTTTCCACTGACTATTATATGGACTTAGAGTTTGTAATGGGTCTTGAGGCATACCTTGTCTTGTGGCCCATGGTCGGCGTTAAGAAATGAAGAATACTTGCTCATCCTCTCCTTCTATCTTCAAGTACTCAGTTGGAAGATGCTGGTTCTCCAGGTTTGTGACCAATTTGCACTGACAATCCTTCTTTTGTTTGTGGCAATGAGGACGGTATTCTACCAACTGCGCCTCTATGTCTTCATGTTTCTTCTTGGTGGTCATAGTGTCCAGGTGTGTAGCAACATCATTTATGATGTCTTGCTCAAAGTTTGACAATAGGTTTGAAATCTCCATCTTTGAAATACCAGAGCCACTCCCTTTTGTTAGCGCTGAGCAAAATCCTCTTCCTTTCTTAACCATTGCTCTAGAATAGTTCATACAAATCTTCTTAAGGTCATCCCAGGAGGACTGAGATATATCACCTCTGGCCATGAGGTCCAGAGCTTCGAGACAATTTTCATTCACTCCTCTTAGAAAAATTAGCTTATGTGAATCCTCCTGCAATGCATGTTGTGGGTTCTTTTGTAGACTAAATAAGAAGCGTGATATGTAGTCTTCTAATGTCTCTTCTTCCCTTTGTGACATACGGAAGATGTCGTCTCCTTTTGAATCACTTCCCTTGCAGTAGTCTTTATACTTCTTTAGAAACAAATCTCTCATTCCATCCCAATTAGCTATTGCATTCACTCCTAAGCCCATGAAACATCTGAGGGATGAATCCTTTAGTGTTGTTGGGAACAACTTAAGCTTATGACTATTAGTATTGTAGTTAAAACTTCGACACAGTATGTTGAATTCGAACAAAAAGGTGTTAGGATCTTCCGTAACAAGTCCATAGAACTTTGGAAGTGTTGTGGCAGGTATGTTCTTGAGGTTTGGATTGTTAATAAGGCTTGGAATTGTAAATGGAAATGTAGGAGCTGGCATTACTGCAGGTGTTGGATATTGAAATTATGGCGGGAAAGTATTTTTGACTAGAGGGTTTTGAGCAACAGGCGGTCCTAGAGTAGGATTATTATTATGAAAACTGGCTAATATTTCTACAAAATGACAGAGGTCAAACGTTTCTTGGGTTTATTCTTCTTTTGTTGAAGATGATGCAACAAACTCAAGACTAGCATCAAGAAATGGTAATTCAAGCTCTTCAAATTCTTCTTTCAGTTTAACAGGCTCCTTTGGAATAAATCTGCCATGAGCATCTTGCCTTCTTCGATGCATGCAAGTAAGTTGATGACTTGTGAAGCAAGCTCACAACTTCTTGGTATTAACTAAAAATAGGAAACTAACATGAAAAATAAATGACTCTTTTGAGGTTCCTAGTTTGACACCATCCCCAGCAATGGCGCCAAAAATGAACAGTCTCACAATAGGTAGAGATAATCATGCCATTGTCTCTCTCTCAAGGGTAATTTATGTATGCTACGAATTACCTATCCCCATCATGAAATGCATTTAGATTGTCAACCCAGGGACGTAGACTTGAAATGGGATAGCACAGTTTGTGCACTAAGTTCCTTTAGGAGTCAAAACACTTATGCTGCAGGAAGATAAAATGCATGAAAGGAATCTATGCTATTGCTACAGGAAAGTAAACACGCTTGACAATTGAATGGAATTATTGCAGAAAAGGTTAGTACATTCGGTACACATATGCAAGTCAACATTTCAACTCCTACTTAGATGTTAGAATATAGCTTGAAATAATTATATGAAATACTACATTATATTTATAATAGTTAGCAAAACATATCATTCAAGCTACCCTTAGATTTTGTGGCTTTGGCTATACTTGGCATAGGTTCACATAAGTATAAATAATAAAATGTCTTGGAAATGTTTTTCAGAGTATCAACAAAACATAAAGATCATAACAAATTTGAGTCAATAATTAGACTCATCAAACAGGTTTTGAGAGTGAGTGATTAGTCTGAAGAAACCTTGTATTGTTCTAAGTTGGTGAGTGTGATTAGTGTCTTTGAAGATAAGAAGTGACGTGAGAAGTTGTATCTCACTGATAATTTGAAGAATTTGTTCAGGATAGTGTTAAAAATATGATCTGGTAGGTTAAGTTTGATCTTTGTAGAAGGGAGGTTTTTTTGGTCAAATAATGTAATGGTGGTATAGATTATACTCTCCAAGTATGTAATCCTCTTTTTTAAGCTAATACTAGGGTGCAACCCTATAATGTTGTATAATGATAAAAACATTTAATAAACCATATTTAATTAATTATTATGTTTAAAAGAATTAATTAGGGACATGAATTTAGTAAATTCACATAGTTGAATTTAGGGTGTCTACAACTGCCACCTTACTGTTGGTGTAATTAAATATTCACTAATTAAACTTTACTTAACTTTACTTAGGATAATGCATTTGCATATTAGTTGTCATTGTGACACCTAGGAGTTTGCATTTCATTTTAGCACATGGTTAGGAGAATTTCCACTTTAGGTGTGATAGTTGTCATCACATACCTCATTGTGTGTGAGATCCACCTTTAGTGCTCTTATCACATTATCATCCTCTCATTGTTGCACATGTTTCACATACTTTGATGTACAATGGAGGATGATCCACCTTTGGTGGACATGTGATCCCACCATGTCTAGTTGATAGCTTATCACTTGCATAACTTCTTGGTATCATGCATTGCCTATATATTGAGGCATTCTACATTGTATGTAATCTATCTATCAATCTATTATTCATTATTTGATCATTTGATCATATCATATTTTGTCTCTCTTGTGCTATCTCTTGAGCTTCTAGATCTTGGTGTTTATTCTTTGCCTTAGGCAAATTCTTACATGGTATCAGAGCCAAAGGAGTCTTCATTGCATAGCCATTGGAGAGCCATTGATTGCTTCAACTTTTGGAGGGCCATGAACCAAATCCAGAATCAACATTTTGTGGGAGTGTTTTGAGCAAGATCGGACCTCACCATTGTATTCGGGTGGTTGTTTCCATAAA
The DNA here is from genome assembly GCA_027943335.1 of Chamaecyparis obtusa. Classification (NCBI taxonomy): domain Eukaryota; kingdom Viridiplantae; phylum Streptophyta; class Pinopsida; order Cupressales; family Cupressaceae; genus Chamaecyparis; species Chamaecyparis obtusa. The sequence continues at coordinate 1,251,021 of BSBK01001136.1, forward strand.
TTTTCCTACCTTAGACAAAAGTCAAATTTGAGGCAATTTTTTTTTGCAAATCAGACTTGTAAGGCCTGATCTGCAAATTGGGTAATTATTTTGACAATTTTTACTTCAGATCTGAATTTATTTCCATTTCTGTCAATTATTTTGAATATGCAATTTTGTCAATTTTAGGATCTGGGTCCTAGATATTTTTCTGTCTTCTATATATTTTGTAGCAAAATATTTGGCCTATCTGGCCTTTGTGTTAGACAGAGAGAACAATTCACATACAAGAGTGCATTGGCTAAACTGTCAAGTCGACACTGCATATCGTACAGACAAGAGCGTGGAATTAGCAAACTGGGAAGGACAATGCAATGTGTGAATGAGCTGTGGAGCACTAGCTCTTTGCTTTTATTTTGCGCAGTTGGTTTATTAAACCCTATATAAAACATCAGCACGGTGAATGTAGGACTAAAATTCCCACATCTATCAGTGAACCACCTCCGCTCATAGGGCCACCTCATCTGCCAGCCCTCCACGCGGCCGTCCTAGCCAACACACCCCTGCATCATGCACCAACGGCCCCTCAGCCACCTTAGCTCCACTCGGGCTCCTCCAGGTCCAGCACAATAGACACATGAGCTAGCTCATCTGCGCACCCCCTCTGACATGGATGCCCAGTCAGCCAATGAGACACACAAGCAACCCTTGTCGCCAGTTAAAACTGACACCTGACACAATAGAGAAACTGGTATTTTTTCAAAAACAATTTTACATTTTTTGATAGTTTTCATTACATTGAATTTGATGGCTGTCAAACCGTCATTCTGGACTTTTTCGCATTTTTGTGACGGTCCCCAAGACGTCAAATTTAAGCCACGAATTACATCAACATTTCTTGAGGTAAACTTTGACGCCCTCTTGACCTCAAATCTGAGTTTTTTTTCCACAGTCATGATGGCCATGTGACCGTCAAAATTAATGCATTTGACCAATGATGTTAGTAGTTTTCAAAACTTTCAAGCCCTCACCATATGCAGTTTTGATTTGACAGTTTGACTTTGGGAGGCCATAACTTGGTCATCTGGACTCCAAATTGGGTGCAATTTTTTTTTATTTTGGCTAAAATTTCTTGAACTTTTCAGTGTTGGTGTTCTTTTCTAGTTTTGGATCATGAATTTTGTAGAAATTTCAATTTTTGGTGACTGTACCTGTCTGATCCCTATTTTTGCAACATCAGAGGCTTTGTTCAGGCTCATACAGACACATTTTCAGGTGCAATTTTTTTTGAAAGTGCATAATTTTTTGTCTACTTTCCAGATCTAGTATCAGTTTGGAAAAATATTGGGTAGACATAGTACTTTCATAATATGGTCTATTTTGGCCTATTGTGGCACTTGTAATTGATTAGATCCTTGAGGGATTTTATGTCCTATCTTCTTGAGTCTTCTATAGCTTCATATTTTCTGTTGTAATCATCAAAATTAGAAGTCCACTTTGATCCATTTTGACAAGTGGCAATTGTACACGCACTAGTTATAAAGTGCCAAAATCATCATTTTGGGGGGGATCTTTGATTGAGTGAATTGGGGGGGTGTCTTGTGTTGGTATCTCTCTCTTTCCTATGCTCTTTTCATTTTTCATCATGGGTTCTATTGCAAAATTAACTCCACATAACTATGCTACATGGAAAGATAATGTATGGAGCAAGTTAATGGTTAAAGGTTTAAATCCTTATGTGGATGGTACAATTAAAAAACTAGCTAATGATGATGATGTTGCATTAGGCAATTGGTCATGCAAATTTTTTAAAGCTTTAGGAGTCTTGAGAGAGAATATTTCTGAAGCTGTTATGTATCACATAAAAACCATAAACAATGCTAGAGATGCTTGGGATAAACTTGCAGAATTGTTTGGTCAAGTGGATGAAGAAATTGGATTCACAATTGAGATTGATCTCCTCAAATTAGAGCCCAAGAATTTTGACACAATCCAAAATTATCTCAACAAAGTCAATGATTATAGAGCACAACTTGATGATTGTGGAAATCCCATGAAGGATGCGAAGTTGGTTAGTCACTTGTTGAAACATCTTCCTCCTAAATATGCAGCTTTTGTTTCAAGTTACAATACTCACAAGTTGACCATGGGTAGTGCCTTCATTAAGCCTTCATTTGAGTCATTTTAAAAAATGTTGGTCTTAGAACAAGAAAAAATGATGAGTATGGGGATTCTCAAGTCTTCAACTTCCAAGGCATTGGTGGCTAATCATGAGAGTCAAGGCAATCAACATCAAAAGAAGAAGAAGAATTGGAAGTCTAAGTCTCAACAAGAAGGTACAAAATCAACTTCCACACAACATGACAATTCTACATCACCTCAAAAGGGTGAATCTTCAAAGAAGGAGAAGCATTTTTGTGCATATTGCAAAAGGGATGGACATGAAGAACACTTTTGTTATAAGAAGGACATTGATGAATTGAAGAATCTTCTTGTCAAGAACAATATCAATTTTCCTTCCAGGATGTCTACCTCAACTGCTTCTTCACCAAATTCAGAAAAAGATAAAGGAAAGGGTCATGCATTTGTCACTCAAAAAGGACAAGCTTTATATGCTTCTTCAAGTCCTGATTTAGGTAGATGGCATCTAGATTCAAGGGCTTCTCATCATATGGCTTCTTCACAGTCCATATTTTCATCATTTGAGCCTTGCAAAGGTCCACCTATTTTGATGGGCAATCACACTTACATGAATGTGATTGGGAAAGGAAGTATTAATGTTAGGGATGGACACTTCAATGATGTGTTGTGTGTTCCACACTTGACCAATAACCTTCTTTCTATCTATCAAATCACAAATGGTGCTACAAAGAAGACTATGGAATTTACACTTGATTCAGTTCTCATCAAGGACTTGGAGAGTGGAGTAGTTATTGCTACTGGGATAGTGGATCACTCTTCTTAGTTGTACTCCTTTGCAGATTTTGTTTCTCTTGATGACAATGATTCTTCATCATATGATCATGATTACAGTGATGATTCATATTTTGAGGAGAGTTTTGTCTACTTGAACTTGGGTATTCTCACTCATGATCAAGTTCTTGAGCCTTCCATTTCATCTCCTCCTATTGAGACTACTTCTACTCTTGCTCTTGATGATGCTTGCATTCACATAGCCATGGGTTCAGGTGCTTCAGTGTAGCAGGATATTCATTGTCTTCTAGAATTGGTTCCATGGGATGACTATTTGACAAACGTTGTAGGTTTGTTTATGGAGTCCTACATTTTAGATTTGGGAGACTTCATTGATGACATTCATCTTCTCTTTTGTGAAGATGATCCTTCTTCAGTTGTTGCGAGGGAGCATGCTGGCCCTCATCTTCATTCTCTACTTGATCATTCTTTCGAGGGTGACATGATTGTGGATACTTTGATACAATAATTTGAGGAGGTCACTTTATCTTTACAGGAGACACTTGGGTCTTTGGTACATGTTCTACATTCATCCTCAGTTGATCCTGATTTGTCTTTTTCAGTAGAGTGGCTTAGTACACATGATTTGGAGGAGGCACCTTTCAGATTTGACATGAGGAGACTTGAGTAGGTTTTAGAGATTCCATACATTTTGAGGTTTCTTCCTATAGATTGGGGAGGAGGCTTCATATCGACACCTTTGGTCTTGTTTCTTCCTAAGGGGAGGAATGTTGTTCTACACTCATGGAGCAGTTTCTACATCGAGCCTGGAGCATCTACCATTGGTGTTCATTCTACATTGAGGGGGGGCTACTTGGTCTCTCTTCCACTTCTTCTCTCTTATGAGGGGGATATTTTCCTCACATGAGGTCTTCTCCCTCATATTCTATTATTGTATTTATCTCTCTTTTTGGGGGAGGGTTTTTCCCATGAGGTTGTCCCTCTTTCTCCACTTTATGAGAGATTGCATTATCTATTGCTCTTGCATATTGTACATGGGTACCTAACATGGCCTAGTAGCTAGGACCCATCTTGCATTGTGAGCTTAAGTGCATTCCCCTAAGTTACACTTAAGGGGGGTGTTGGTGTAATTAAATATTCACTAATTACACTTTACTTAAGTTTACTTAGGATAATGCATTTGCATATTAGTTGTCATTGTGACACCTAGGAGTTTGCATTTCATTTTAGCACATGGTTAGGAGAATTTCCACTTTAGGTGTGATAGTTGTCATCACATACCTAGTGTGTGAGATCCACCTTTAGTGCTCTTATCACATTATCATCCTCTCATTGTTGCACATATTTCACATACTTTGATGTACAATGGAGGATGATCCACCTTTGGTGGACATGCGATCCCACCATGTCTAGTTGATAGCTTATCACTTGCATAACTTCTTGGTATCATGCATTGCCTATATATTGAGGCATTCTACATTGTATGTAATCTATCTATCAATCTATTATTCATTATTTGATCATTTGATCATATCACATTTTGTCTATCTTGTGCTATCTCTTGAGCTTCTAGATCTTGGCATTTATTCTTTGCCTTAGGCAAATTCTTACACTTACAATAATACGTATTGTCTCTGCCCCACTCTTCTTCACCATGAATAAATTGCCCACTCAACAAAATTATTTCATCATCAATCATGCAACTGTCAAATTATTCTTCATTTTTTTGTTACACAAAATTTAGCTTCCATTCTAGATTATCTCTTAATCAAACAAAGTATTTAAGGTGATGAAGAAAATTTGAGAAATTATAAGAAGCTAACAAAAATGAACCAATAAGTAGATGAAGAAATACTAAGGAGATACAAAGCAAGATTAATGATGTAAATTAATCCTTAATAAAAGAAAGGTATCACAACCCTCAAGATAATGTGGTAGAAATATTTCTCCTACTTTTAGTGAGGAGGGAATTAAGTGCCATCATTCACTAAGTCGCAACTTTCTATGCTTAGTTTTTTCTTTTATTTTTTTATTGTTTCCTTTTATAGTTTAGTTTGGAATTATTATTTATGTTTTAGAAAATGGTTGTGCTTTTCAAAAGTGAATGAAATTATTAGTCCCTTCCTTATTAAGGCAGAGACTAATGTTTTCAACACTCTTAATTCAATTAGTTTGTGATTTGAAAACTGTGAAAACAAATTATAACCTATGGTATAAACTCATTTATTTTTACTATGATTTTTCTTTTTATTTTTACTTTTTTTTGATTGGTTGTAATCATTTTTGCTGGGGTTTTAAACATTTTTCATTTAAAAATATTTCATAGTTAACAATAATAATAATAAAATACAATGTGGAGTAGGCTTTATTAGCATTGATTGCATTTATTACAATGACTTGACAACATTAATTTCTCTACATGAATTCATGAAATGTTTTATTGCTTTCAGTTTAATTACTTTATTGAAAGAAGAGTAAAGGAGAAACAATCTAATGTTGATGTGTTACCTAAAAGCCAAAGCACTTCCACCATTTCTTCGGGTCATAAGCTGAAGATACACACAAAATTTTAGAGATTCAAATGAATTTGGGATTTTTCAAAAGATTCCCATGCTCTAGCGCTACCCAAATTCTTCATAGTTTCTCATGGTAAAACCCACAAAACACATTGATTGTAGACTGTAAAATTATTCTTCCTTTTCAAAGATTTGAAAAAAATATTTGCATTTTGTTTCCAATTATTTGATTGCTTATGGACTGGGAATCTACTTCATTTGTGGTATCCCAAAAGGATGTCGGTAGGTTGGAGAAGATGACTGTAGACCCCTGTTCAATGTGGCTATTCACGTGACTGAAGGCTTGGTTGGATCGGGGTCACTTCTACATGCAGTTTTAATTTATTAGTTTCCCTTGTAGAGCCCATTTTATTTTTTTCCACAATCCACTGCTGTTAGAATTAAGTGTAATCTTAAATAATATTTTATTTTAAGTTTCAATGTTATTCTAGACACAAGGTTTGATTGTATTTTACATTTTTCTTGTTCCCATCGAGTTGGGTAATAGAATCTTAATTTTTCCCCTTGCAATTAGTGTTTTTTGTGTGGAATGTTTCATTTGTCCATCCAAAAGCCTTTTGTTTTATGGGCAAGTCAATATATCAATTTGGTCAACACGTGATTCTCCAATTTGAAATTTAATTTAAAAAATAAGTAGCTTAACATGAACCAACCCGCCAGACTGTGAACCAACCAGTCATTCAAAAAATAAAGATTATTTTTACCATCCAAATGGATATATTTAGTGATTTCATATGATTAGAAGAAATTTCAGAAACTGCTCTTTTCATTCAAGATAAGAATATTTACAAGAAACTATGCTGGCACACTGTTCCAATGCATACAACTTTACATTTGAGTTGCTTATAAAATGCAAATTGTCAGGGACCTATTTTTTCTTACACTTATTGATTGTATTATAGAAATATCAGTTAAATAGAGGTTTATATTGAAAACATATTGTTCAAAGAAATTGGCCATTTTGAAAACACTATTAAATGCAAATGTTGTTTTTAAAAATAGTCTTGATCTAGGCCAAAACAAGAGCTTTGGAACAGGGTTTGGGTTTGTTAATTGTTTGATAAAATGACTGCAAGAGGTGTAGTCACATGGGTTGCTTATCATGATTTCCTTGTCACCACTTATACAATGGATAGAGTTTGTTACTATAGTAGGAATTGGTATTTCAGGAACATATTTGGTTTTGCACACGGTGAGTATAATTTGTGGCATTATTTTGCTCCATCTGAATGAAACAACAATCTTTGAGTCAGGGACTTAAACATAGAAAAGATGATACAATAAGACTAGTAGAATATCTATATGTAAAGGTGCTAGAGCCATATCTAAAACCTTTTTATTTCTAGGCAGTTACCTTTGATTTAATCAACAATCTTTGTGTCAAGAACTTGAGCATGTAAAAGAGTCCAAAATTTCATCTTGCCTTTCAAAATTGTGTTGAAGTAGAAGCAAACTATCTCAGAGTCTCAACACCTCAATACAGTCCCAATATTGATGATATTCACATTAGTACATCCACCTATGTGATGGTTACTGACTCCATTGTTGGTACTTGTACACTCAGTTACCTAATTTAATCTTTTTCCTTTGTAGATTCTAGTCTTTTTGTTTAGCACTACAGTTAAATTATTATATAGGTCTGATTTCTATTAATAGAATATAACCCATCATTGTGACTTGTCTCAAGTTTGCTGACTTTGCATATCTCTGGTAGCAGAGCCTCAAGAATTTTGCAAACTCTAGTTTTGTAGAATTTTGTAAATAGTAGCACAAAATAGTCAAGAACTAAACCACATAGCTATTCGAAACAAATACTCATCCAACAAGATGTTCATGAAAATTGAAATATATTATAAAAACATATTAATGATTTTGTACTCATGAACACACATTTTATCATTTTGTACTTTTGAAAAACTTGTTATAAATTGTGTACTTGAACCTCCTATTTATACTATAAAAAACAAACATGTTATCAATTTCTTGTTTATGTCTTCCACTTACTATCTTGCATTGTGAAGCCTTTACATTTTATAAATGCTTAAAGGAAAAAATTAGAAGCAACCATGTAGACAGAGACACAACAAACTAGTTTTTTCTAAAATCCTTTAAAGCTAGTTGTTTTCTTAGTTTCACTTTCAACATTAATTGTAAATATTTCTTTAGTATTATAACTAATTTAACTTAGAACCATAAATATGACTTTGGCTAATTGCCTGACTCGTGGAACTACAATGGCAACCACATTAGGGACCTCTAAAAGTAGTTTACTAAATTTGGTATTTGGCAATGTGATGCCTTGCCTACATGTCAGAATATCTTTGAATTTCAATTCACTTCACTGGGTTCCTTGTGCACATATTCCTCTCAAGCTTTATTTTAATTTTTTTAATGGAATTAGCACTAATTGAGCTATTCCATATTCTCCTCACTTATTTTATAGATTGATTTCTTTTTTCCATTTATCAGGACTTAAAAGTAAGGTATTTGAATTTACGTTTCTAAAAATAATCCCAAAATTCTATTTCTTTCACAATCCACTATCTATTCTTCCCCCAAGGTAGGCACTTTAGCTCAAACAGAGCTCTTGTTTTATTTAGAAATAAAATCTATAGAAGAATATTATTCCTTCCCATTCATGAAGACACCCTCATCTTTAATCGTCTACTCTATGTACTATGAAATCTATTTGATTTATGCCACCAATATCTTCTCTAAGTGGTCATTAAGAGGTTTTAACAGGTGTATATTCCAAAGCTCAAGTAAAGTTCTAAGGGATCTCAAACTATATTATTCACTTAATAGAATATTTAAGATTATAACAAAATCCCATTATTGCACCAAAAAAAGTTTCTATCAAAAGAATTTCATTCCTATGCTCATTTCTATAGGTTGACCAATCTCAAATAGGAGAAAATGCATCCAACAATTATTTGTCTGATTGAATTGCAAAGTTAAATATAAAAAAATTAAGAATGGGATCCAAATGTCTAATGAACATTGAGTTTGTATAAAATAGATAAGAAGATTGGAAATGTTTTTTATTAATGGTAACAACAGATTTTGAAGGGACCCAGAAACCCTTTAACAAAAATAAACTTAAGCTAGATCATTACAAGCTCCCAAAATGATTTGGTCCAGCCAAGAAAAGGTAGGACACTCAAACAACAATACCAGAACACTGCATCAAAATAAGCAATATAAACCATAGTCCACAGAGGATAGCAGCAAGGCTATCTAGAAATCCCCTTTTTATGAGAATGAAGGGTCATGTCAAATGATGAGGAGGATTTATTAGAATGTTTCCCTTTAACAGTAATCCAACCATGTTCAACTTTCATTGCCTTATTCTGCTAGCACACTGAATCTGAGGTTGAAATAGCACCCAACATTGGATCGGAATAGCTCCTAGCAAGAGGGACAGGGACACCATAAACCTCAACAGACATCTTACCAGCAGGGCTGGTAGGGATAGCAACCTCAGACATAGGGCTAGAAAAGCTCCCAGGAAGAGAGACAGAAGCACCAATAACCTCAATAGTCATCGCACCAGCAGGGCTGGCAGGAACAACAACCATAGAGCCACCAACAAAAGGCCTAGAATCCATCAGCAAAGGAGAGGGGGGTCCTTGCTTAGCAAGGACACTATGAACATCATCAATATCATTCCCAAAAGGGTTGATAGGAAACATAACATGAATCGAACAATTTTCTTCAACAATAGGCTTCTGAGAGCCGGAGACATTGTTAAATTCCTTCAAACACTCAGGAGAGTTTTTAAGGACTGTATAATGTTTGGTGGAAGCATCCTTCCGCCAAGTATGAGAGACTTTCTTCTTTTTAAAGTCCGAACTACATTTTGAAGCATGATGGCCTGTTTTAAAACATTTTCTACACCTAAAGGGGATACCCTCATAATCCAGTTGTTGCAACCAAAAACCTTTAGATGTTTCAATTTTTATTTTAGTAGGAAGACCCTGTGAAATATCAATATCTACCAGAATGTGGGCAAAGGTAGAATGGAACATATTAGAAGAATCACTAACAATGAGCAGAAACTCCCCCAAAGCCTCCCCCACCTCCTCTAGGACAACACCTTGCCAAAGATGGAGAGGGAGATTGGGGAGCCTTACCCATATGGGAATATTGTTAAAAACTTCAGATGAGGGATTAAAATCTGGGTGCTAGGGTTTTAACATAAGCAAGAATTTGTCCTCCTCCTAGCTGAAGAAGTTTTCACATAAGATTTTAGTTCTATCCTTAGATCTATCAAATTTAGCTATAAAGAAACCTTTAGCTAAGGGGAAGATGTGAACATTATCTGAAAGTATTGGTTCCCATTTTCAAGAAATCCAATCATGAATTTGGGATAGGGCCGGCTAGAACCCTAAAAAATGACATATCAGAGCTTGGCCCATAAGGGTCTCAAAACAAATATCTAGCTCCCCTTTAGCAACAGCAAAGAGCTTAACAGAAAGAGACCCAGAAGCAGAAATCGGGATAGAAGAGGGCACCCCAGGAGAGGAGCCCCCATTCCCATGCAAAGCCTTAGAAGTAACTTTAGCATAGGAACCCACCACACCACAGTCTGAAGTAGTAGTCATCGACCTAGAGTTAGCATTAGCGATAGGGACTTTAGCTGAAGATGAAAGTAGAGAACTAGGAGATCCCAAGGCATCACCCACAAGAGAAATCCCCCTTGCCACAAGAGCAAACCCTCTCACAGAGATAGCAAGAGGACCACCATTCCCCATAGGGTTTTTGAAAATTTTTGAGTAGGAAGCAGGAGACCCCTTCTCGACCTCACCCACACCTGCACCCCAGCCAGAGAGATGACCTCAAACCCTGCTGAGGCACCCAGGACAATTGAGGTGAGAGTCACGGCTACATGAGAAGGCACAGTAGGGGAAACACAAGGTCCTCCAAAAGCAGCCACGGGAGGGGCATCTGAACGCGCAGCAGAGGAGTCCATTTTCATAAGAAGATTGGAAATGTTGAACATAACATAAAATAAGATAAATATAATTTTTAGGACTATTATCTTTAAGTTTATTTTAACAAAAATATCCGTTTGGTCGACCAATTTTTTCAATAATCCAACATTGCTCATGATTAATGGTAGTTTATTCAAGCATATCCAAACTAAAAAAACTAATGGTTATAGTTGCTAGATCAAAACATGAGACAATATGATAAATAAATAAAAAGATTTTTGATAAAATCAAGGGTTATTATATTGTACATGTTAGAGTATGTTATTTGTTGCACATACATATAGTTGTTGAATCATGCACATTGCTATTGTTGCATTTCATAATTGTGCATATGCTCATGCATAATTGATCACATGTTTGCACATGCATGCTTAGCTTAACTTCACTTAGTTGAGCCTAATTTTGCCTAGTTTAGTCTAATTGGGTTCTAGTTTGTTTTTTTAGCTCTAGTTTACTTTTCTATATTTCTAGGACAATTAATTTCTATAAAAGCAATTTATTATGCATTGTATTTCCAATTAGACATCTTTTTATTTTCATGAATATAGCATATCTTTCCTACTACTCTTATTTGTGGAGCATGTTCTTAGTTTGATGTTTGATCTTGTAGGTGCTTGTGTTGCAAAATCCAACAACACAAAATTATGTTTTTAGTGGTGTTAAAATAGAGAAGAAAAATACAAAATCAATAATCTCTACTAAATGAACATCTAAACTAGGCTACGTTTGCTTTGTCCAATACAAAAATCATTACATGGTGACTGCTTCCCTAGGTTCTTAGTGACAAGAGAGTGATTGTCAATATCAATGGGTATTACATGAACACGATCATTAAGGACATAAGTTAATATGGTCATCTATCAGTAAGTATGTCAGGTTCACCAAAATGTAAAGTGAAGGTGAACACACAAGATAATGCAAAGGAAGATCTAGCACAATAGGGCATCTAAATCCACAAAAGAAAGGGGTAAGTATGTCGGGTTCACCAAAATGTAAAGTGAAGGTGAACACACAAGGGACTATAAAGGAAGATCTAACACAATAGAGCATCTAAATCTACAAAAGAAAGGAGGGTAAGGATGTCGGGTTCACCAAAATGTAGAGGATAAAATATGGATGGGGTCCTAGAACAATGGTTTGTACATAAATGAGACCCCAAAACTAATATTTTACACTTACATTTGAATTGTATTGATATGGAAAGCAAAAATAGATGATTAATATTGAAATGAAGAGATAAAGGTACTTACCTCCGAAAAAGAATTAGCTGAAAACCCTGTCAAACGATCTCAAAAACTATTGATTCTCGCAATTTTGAACTGAAACTACGAGACCTACAAAACCCAGAAATCTTTTTTTGAGATGAGATCAGGTTGACCTTGGCCCTCATAAAAGGTCAATGATGACCTCGGGAAAATGAAGGTCGACTTTGACTTTGTTCACGAATCTCAAAAGTTTGCCGAAAAGGGTATCCAAATTCGCTGTCAAATCCAAAATTTTGCACTTGTACCTGCAAGAAAATGAGAGTTTTTGTTGTTTGGGTGGGGGGTTTGCCTTGGTCAAACCCTGGTTTGGAATCAACCTTAATATTGAAATTGAAATGGAGAATGCTAGCAAGTAGTAGAAGTAGATCTAACAATGAAGCTATGCAATTCAATAGATAATGCAATTGTATTTGAAATGTAATCAAGTATGTTGATATGAAATCTTGAACATGTAAATCAAACCTCCATGATTGTATGTTTGGAATCCACTTTGAGGGAAGAATGAAATAGATCTTGAAGATGAACAAAAGGATCTTGAAGCAAGATCACACCATGATGGCTAGATCTAGGGTTTGAATGATGAATCTTGAATGCTTGAACCAAATCCCTTCAATGGCTTTGAATGCTTGAATCCTTGATCTTCAATGGAGAACTTGGATGGAGAAGAGGACTTGAATGCTTGAATGGATGCTTGCTTGAATGATCACCTTGAGAGCTTGAGAGAGCTTGAGCATGAAAACTTGATTGAGAGATATGTTCTCACAAAACTTGATGGAGAAAATGAGAGAGGAAGGCCTCCTTTTATAGTGAACTAGGGCACACTCCTCTAGAGGGGCCACCTTGGGGAATTAAATCCCAATTAGGTCCTAACCTTTAGAAAATATACCTAGATTAAATGCAATTAAAGGATTTACCATCCCGAAACCCGAAATAATTAACTTGGTGGCGGGAAAAATAAATATCTCGAAAGCCCGAATCTCATAAATTCTGGAAATTGGAGATTTGAAGGAAGGGGGAAAAATTGAGGTTGGACCTGACCTAGTTAGGTTCGAGCTTGATCCTGACTAGTTAGGTTTGAGCTCGACCCTGACCTAGTCAGGTTCAACCTCAACCCTGACCTTGGTCCCAAATTGACTTAGAACCAAGTCAGGAGGTCCCAAGGATGCCCAGAAACCTAGAACTGATGCCAGAACATGACAAAATGTCAGGGACAGACATAAATTCTCATGATTACTATGATGAAGGCCAGGAGGATCTATTTCTACATCCTACCTAGAAAATAGAGTCATAGAAGAGGGAAATTAAGGAGAATCCTTGAGATCCTAACCCTAATTTCACCTAGAATGAAGGAATCAAGTGCAGAAAAGAAGTGGAAAGTGGGGAGAAAGCCAGATCAAAGAAAAGATCAATTCAAGGCATCCAATATGACCCCAAACCACTTACTCGGAGGGCTAAACACTCTTAACATGGAAGTGCTTCCATTTTAAGATGATACACTATCAAAACCACTAAGTTATCACCCAAGGAGAAAGAGTGGATAACTAGTAAAGGATTATGTTTGCACATTTTTTTTATAACTATTTTTAAATTTGATTCATTTTTCAAAACTACTTTTCTTATCATCAACTTAGGGAAACTAATAGGATTGGATTGTATAATAATCTTCCTAGAATATGTGTTATATTTATGAAAAGGACTAATTTGGTTTACATAATGCATATATTTTTTCTCCTATAAAGTATCATTTTTATTAGGTTGGTTTTTCTTTGTCACAGTATGAATATTACTAGGGGAGAAAAGGTCCATTTATAGTTTGTTTAAGAATGTACCTTCTACCACTAGAAAAACTCCATTCTTTTTCAGTGGATCAAGAACAATCCACCATTGCCTCTTGCATATGCTTAATCATTATGTTGTTGCTCCATCAATCTTTACTCACATGACCTTCACTCATACTCTCATTATAACCTTCACATCATCACAAAGAATTAAGCCCTATTTGTTTAACCTCTTTCATACTTTAATAAATTTATTATTTATTAATTATTTTTCAAACAATTATATATAGATACTAAAGTAATAACAAAGTTTTATAATTCACTTAAATTCTAATTAATTTCAATTAATATATTTAAAATTTATAAAACTCGTGCTTTATTTTTTCATAATATATTTTATTTAAAAAAAATTATATTATAAAAATATAAAGAGTTGGATGAAAACAAGATAATACATTTGATAAAAATAAAACAAACACTACATTAAAGATTGCTTGGACTTGGAACACTATTAGAATAAAATCAACTAACATCTAAAGAATCAATTTCATTCCTGGAAGGCATCTTCCATTTCATTGAAGCTTTAATAAAATATATATGAATCACAAAAGAATAGTAAACAAGTAATCTTGCTTATGTTCGTCCTTAGTTTTTAGTAATAACAAATTGAGTTTAGTTATATTAGATTATATTTTTTTTATTTTTTATTTTTTATTTAAAAAATAATTAATAAAAAAATGTACAATCTATTTAAAAAGTATTATATTTTCTAGTTCAAATAATTTAATGGGTGATAATAATAATTTTATTTATTACTAATAATAGATAAATGATAAATAATAAATATTTTAGTAGTCTAAAGTTTTAATTCTTAATAAAAGAAATATGATTTTTTTTATTTTTTTAATAACAGTAAGTTATCAAAATAATTTAAAGATAGTTATTTAATTCATTAGAAAATACTAAATAAAACCCCACTAAAACAATTATCCAGTGATTCAAGAGTTGTCTACTTGTATACCTAGTATTTGAGAAAAAAAAATGATTAAAAACACATTATTGAACCATTAAAGTATTATTCATATAATTCACAAACCTTGTTAGTGATAGTGGAAAAGCATTGAAACATGTTAATTAAAATCCCACTAAAAAATGTCTACTGGGTTAATAGTCGTTCACTTGAATACCTAGTAATGAGGAAAAGCTACTAATCAGAAGAACTACACAACTTTATTGATATTGAGAAGTCAAAGTAATATCTATAGAAGAGTAATAGTAGTTGTTTAGCTAACTTCACACACCCTAAGTTCCTAAATAGTGCATCAGATTTCAATGATTGTCTTCATATGTGACTTGATTGATTATAGCTATTGTTTTGGCGTCTGGGTAGTAAAGACAAACATTGTGAGGCATGTTATACATTCAAGGGTAAAAATTTGGTCACTTCAAAGTGTCATCTGAAACATATTCCCTATTGCCCCATTACTCTTTGATTTGCCAACCAAAAAAATTTCACAATTGATCCAATAACTATGCACAAATGACCAATAAAGTTCTCCAATTGATCTAATTAATAACTTTTTCTTCCAAAAAATGGACAGTTATTGACCCACTAGATAAAAAATCTAGTGGACTTTTAATAAGTGAAACTTAAAAATGGTAATTGGAACATGGGTGTTAACTAATACTCTTGCTCTACAAGATCTTAAGTTACATATGAATAAAACAAACTTATCAAAATCTCATATTTTATTTAAGAACTTAAGATATACAAAATTAAATATCACAAAAATTAATACAATTCATCTATAATCATTTAAGTTATACATTAAATATAACTAATATTTATATATAAATACATGAATAAGAAAACATATACAACAAACTATTCATTAATTGTATCCAAACAAGATGTACCTCAAAGTATTCATAATTATCATAGAGACAACATATACCTTAATTAATAAATACAAACGACATCAAATGAGGGAGAATTTGGCTTTCTCCGGGGGGCAGTGGCATGGGATTAGAGAATAAGGAATAATGAATGATAAGTACAAATTGCCTGCATTTTACTTTTCATTCAAATAAAGCAAAAGACAAGCATTATTAATTTGTGGGTTGTATGTAGAAGAATACACCCTTTGTCTTTACTGCAAAGAAAGCCAAAAATGATGCAAAATCTTAGTTGGGACATTACATATTATCTCTTTATCTCTTGCATATTAAGGTCCACTCAATATGCCCTTTACTTTCCACCAAAGCTTTTCCACTCATTAATGCTCTTCACTTTCTATCAATGCTTTTCCACTATCATTAACAAAAAGTGTGTGAATTATATGGATAGTACTTCAATAATTCAGCAATGTGTTTTTCATCATGATTAACAATTAGATTGCTTATTTAATAATTATTTTGTAAAAAGGTTTTGGTCTTTTAGTTTTCATTTTTATCTTTATCATATATTCTTTTGAATAAAAGAGATTATGCATATTGTCAATGTATCATAAAGTTTGTATAGTAATTGTGAAGAGATTGTTATGCATATTGTCTTTGTCATTCTTGTAAAGACATTTTGTATGTTAATATATGTTTTGTCTTGACGTAGTATTTTGATTCCTTACAATTTTTTTGTCTTCTTGTATTTTAATGTATTTTAACATTATTTGATATCAAAATAAAATTTAGTATATGACAAATGTTAAGTTTCTTGTTTTGATTAGGATTGGTGTTACAATATACGCCTTAAGAAATTTGTTACAAGGACTCTATGATTATTAAGTATGAGAATGATTTTACCTGAATATTGTGGTTTGTATTAATTATATATTGATGTGATAATCTATATTTTGATTATACGAAATATGTACAAGTAATAGTGGATTAATGTGATAATTACCTTGACCAATATTTTCTCAAACAAATATTGACAAATATCTTTATGTAAATTTGTATATAAGCGACGATTCCAAGTTTTCTTTCTGGTTCTTTCCTGGTTGAGCTTTTGAACCAGTTTTATTTATAAATATATTCAGTGGCTAGCCCACTTTTGCCTAAAAAAAATAAAATGTTTTCTCAAACAACTTCTAATGAAGAGCGATGATTGTAGAATTACTAAATTCATATTACAACTCTAGATTAATATTTATTCAAACTTATGTTTATTTAGATTAAACTTTATGAAACTAGATCCCTTGAAAAATTGATATATGTAGGAAAAATGCAAATAGGTACAAGGCCAAACTAAGTAGAAGGGTGTATTATGTTTTATAAGAGTTCCTATTCATATCCAGTGATGGTGCAAAGTACAAAAAAATGACAAAGGAAACTAAAAGGATAGTTGAACTGATCATTCAGACAATAAAAGTAATTAGATTGCTTAATAACATATACACAAGTGATAATAGGGGATAATGCATCAAGAGAATGTATTGCAATGTTTGTGAAAATAAAGGTGTATATCAAGAGGTAGAAAGACTAGCTCAAGTCTAGCACCAAAGTGACGACCAAGTCGAAGAAGCCAAGATTTTACAAGGCTAAAAAATTCCAATGAATTTTATAATTCTTTGAATGAAGAAAAAACTTAAGATACTTATTTTGAAATAAAATATGCCACTTAGATCCACTAATAAGTTCAAGAGGGAAGAGTAAAATAAGCTAGTAAATATATCAAGAGAATTGATCAAATGAAGGTTGTCGACATTGTGAACATATATGTCTAGGAAGTGTAGAGAAAAGGGTCAAAGATTAAAATTTTACTAGGGAATGAAGGAGTTGAAGAAGACTCCACAAAGATACAATACTAATGTTGAGGTATTTGGTGTTGAAAAGGGGTTCAAAATTAGAATTTGTGTTATAATTGATGTGCATGTAACATACTGATAGTGATGCTCAAAAATTAATAATATAATGAATAGTATCAAGTTTTAGATCTTAGAGGGACATGTTGTAGCAATAATTAAGTGGGACAAATAAATCTACCACCAAATTGGAGATCAAAGCTCCAAGTTAGTTGAAGTCAAGGTAATCATCTTGGTCGTAGCTAGTTGGACATCCTTATTGTATTTAGATGATGGTCATTCTTGTTATAGTCAAATGAAACCACATTTATTGTAACAAGTTGTGTTATTTGTAGCTAAATTCACTTGATTCACATATGTTTAGGCTTGGTCAAGTGGTTGTATTCCTCTCAAATTGTGTGAATGTGCATCAAAATTTAATCTAGAAATTGAGTCTTGTATGTATATATGTAGTTTATGAAGAAAGTGAGTGTTGGATGCTTGTTGATAATGGTGTTAAGACAAAATTTTTTTTAGCAAAATAAACATCAATCCCTTCTCTTTAAAAGAAAAGAAACTTTATCAAAGGTTCCTATTAAGACAAGTATTGGTTGTGTTGGGATAACTTAGTGCCCTACACAAATGTTTCATGAGGGGCCTTTGCTAGTAATTATAGGTGCAAGCTAAGAATTTATGTTCTTTAAAATCTTTCAACTCCTTCAAATATCAACATGCAAGATTTATAAACTAATAATTCAAACATACATGCATGTCCATGAATCAAATCTAGACATTGCAATTCTTTTGTAAAAGATCAATCTATTCTAATATATGGTTTTAGATAAACAAAAAAATAAGGCAATGAAACGTTTAATCAAAATATAAACTTAAATGGATAACGATAACAAGTTTGGGTGGCTGAATTGAATCAAAATAAAATCAATGTCATATTAACTGATATGTAGGCATAACTAAATAAAATGTTGATGCAATCATCTAAGAAGAATAAAGAATAAATATATTACATATTTCATATTTCATAAAAATTATAATTCCATACCCATGTGCTAATGTGAGACAAAACCCCATGTAGGTACATTCAACTGTTGATCCAAAAAATTTATCAATTTTCAAATAAGTAAAGTTAGAACATATCAATACCAAATGATTAGAAAAGCCATCTTCAACACAACAGGTGTTTCTTTCATTAACTAAATTTCAAAAAATACAACATTCAATAGATTTCCACGTTGAACATTATAGAGTATTTTGTATAGTTTAAAACAAATAAAATTTTCTATCCCCTAATTCAAATCTTGTGCACAAAATATATAGAGTTTTAAAATCGCTAAATGCCATAATTTGGGCAATTAGCTAGATTGATTGAAAGGTAACTAATGGGTACCTCTAGTTGAGTATAATTAAATCAACAACTTTGTTGAATACACCCTAATGCTCGAGGGGGGGGGGGGGGGTGAATCAACATTAACCTTAAACAACCTTAAATTTTGATCAAAATCATTAACTTGTCTATTTAGTCCATTCACTTTATTATACATGAAAGAAAGAAACCAAAAATAGTAAACAAACATGCAAGAATACTAGAATTTTTGGAAAACACAAAATGAGAAAAATCATTGTGAGAGATTATCTCACATATAATTATTTGGTCACAAAGTGTTAGGCTCACTATTGGAGAGATCATTTCTTAAGACTTGCAACTAAGGTTCACTACCTATGGATGAAATGAGTTGCAATTTAAAGATCACTTCTCCAGAGCAAGAAGCACAATATAATTTAATTAAAAGAGAAATTAAACTGATGAAATAGCATCTGATATGTCAGAGTATAGTTTATAGTGAATACTCATTTGAATTTTTCTTCATCTCTGCACTACCCACATCTAGACCATAAAATATTTATTTAATACTTTATGCTTTCCACCTTTCTACTTTATTTAGTGAATTATTTTGGGTTAGTGGTCCTAGGTGATTTTTCCCTTAACAGGGTTTCCACATTAAAAATCCATGCGGTATGTGTATTAGATGTGTTGAATTGTTATTTTACTTTACACATTTCATAATTGGACAGATCGGCAAATATAGTATTGAATTTACTATCAATCGGTAGTTAAAGAGTAAGACACAGTTGATAGCTTACCGAGTTGATTATTTGATTGAAAAGTTTGAATATATACATTTGGGAGATTTGTGACTGTAGGATAACTGGAATTAACTAATTCACCCCCCCTCTCAGTTATCTAACAAATGTTTGATCTTGGAGGTTCTTGTGATACAAAACTCAACAACACAAAATTATGATTTTAGTGGTGTTAAAATAGAGAAGAAAAATACATGATCAATAATTTCTACTAAATGGACAAATAAATGAGGCTACATTTACTTTGTCCAATACAAAAATCATTACATGGTGATTGCTTTCCTAGGTTCTTAGTGACAAGAGAGTGACTACCAATATCAATGGATATTACAGGAACATGATAATCAAGGACATAAGTTAATATGGTCATCTATCAAAATCACTAAGCTATCACCCAAGGAGAAAGACTAGATAACCAATAAAGGATTATGTTTGCATATTTTTTATAACCATTTTTTAATTTGATTCTTTTTTCACTTCTTTTCTTATCATCAAACTTAGGGAACTAATAGGATTAGATTGTATAATAATCTTCCTAGAATATACGTTACATTTATGAAAAGGACTAATTTGGTTTACATAATATATATATTTTCTCCTATAAAGTATCATTTCTATTAGGTTAGTTTTTCTTTGTCACAATAGGAATATTAGTAGGAGAGAAAAGGCCCACTTATAGTTTGTTGTAAGAATTTAACTTCTACCACTAGAAAAACTTCGTTCTTTTTCAGTGGATCAAGAACAATCCATCATTGCCTCTTGCATACACTTAATCATTATGTTGTTACTCCATCAATCTTTACCCACATGAACCTTCACTCATGTCCTCACTCTAGCCTTCACACATCCTCATAAAGAATTGAGCCCTATTTGTGTAACCTCATTCATATTTTTTCAATATATTATTTATTAATTATTTTTCAAACAATTATATATACATACTAAATTAATAACAAAGTTTTATAATTCACTTATTCAAACAATTATATATACATACTAAATGAATAATAAAGTTTTATAATTCACTTAAATTCTAATTAATTTCAATTAATATATTTAAAATTTATAAAAAATTTATAAAACTTGTGCTTTATTTTTTCATAATTTAGTTGATAGGCTATTTGTGGGAGCTTTGCTCCATGAAAAAGAAATTTTCTATGAGAAAATTGTCAGACCTCTTCATGGATATTTTTCTTTTCCGGCTATAAACAACACTTCAGGTTTTTCCCTTTTTTTTTTGGTTAAAGTTACTAAAGATTATTAAATTAGAAATAGAAGTTGACTTATTTTTCCCCTATTATTATCCCAATTTTTTTATTTTATTTGTGTCCATATTTTATAAACATGCAATCCATCGTATGTTAATCCATGACATTCACATGAAAAATGGTGTAGTTGGTGATCAACATGAGTAGTCCATCTTTGATTGAAACATACAATATTGAGCTATATTTCTTAGCACTTAAATTTGTAAGTTGAATCTTTGGGGTTTGTGGTTCTTACTATGTTAGATTCTTTTGAGATTTGTACTTTTAAACTTTGATGAACAATTTCTTTGCAGAATCTACACATCTGGTGTTGTAGAGAAGAATTTTCTCATTTTCTTTGTCTTCATATAATCATTTCAATCTATTCTTTCAAATATATTTTATGATTGTGGTCATAGAATGTAATTTCTTAATTTCTTATTTGATTCAACTTGCCATGAATCATGTTAACTAGGCATTCTAAAAGTTAAAATTACTTTGCATCCATATTTACTGATAATCAAGTTCTAATAGTTAAAACTACTTTTCATTTAAAAAATTTGCAAAAAATATTGATAAATACAAACAAAAAATATATATCTCATATAAGATATGTATCAAAAAATAAGTCAATTTCTTTGCTTGAGAATAAATACCAAATTCTTCAAATTGGTGGGCATAAAAAATAAACCAATATGATTTGATGACATTATTGTTGTAATCATCGTTTCAAATTTTAAATGGTATAGAATACTCCTTTCTTTTGGTTGCATGCATGTGAAAACAATATTCTAAATGAAATATTTTCTTATCAAATTTTTATTTTTATTTCATTTACATTGACTTTTATATTTTCTTACTGATTTGACATAAAAAAAAATATTTAAAAAATACACAAATAAAGTTAAAAATAAAAATAGTAAAGCATATTATTTCATGCACGAATTTAATATTAACAGTTCATTTGTTAATCTAAAAATCTAAAAAATTACCTCATTTTCCTTAATTACATATAAAAAATAATATATTTTACAATATTATTCTTAAAGAAAAATGTTCATTATTTATGAAAATCATTCTTATTTTTTCAAATCAGTAAAATATATTATTTTGTACATGAATTTAATAATAATAGTTCATAATGACCTCATTTTCCTTAATTACATATAAAAAGTACATGAAATTAAAACTTTTTAAAGTGTGATTCCAATTTTTGGTATCATTTTAATTTGTGAAATTCATTAGCCCTAAATTACAATAGCATAAAAAAAATTAGATAGGAAATTTATATTATAGTGTAAAGAGAAATAAAGAAGAAAGTCCATTTCTTTATCCAATAATCTAAAAATTTACATTTTATTCTTAATTAAATATAAAGGAATACATTAAGTTAAATTTTTTTAAGGTTGATTCCAATTTGTAATATTATACATTAAATTGAAATTTATATTATATCTAAAGTTCAAAGAAAAATAAAGTGACAAATATTTCACTTCATAAAAAAAATATAAACCTCTCTTTTCCCTTGATTGCATATAAAAAATACATGAAATTAGAATTTATTCTTTAATATACATAAAATGTAAACAAAATTATGATTTTGTATTCTTTTCAATATATATTTACAAATTTGATTCAATTATTTGATATCATTTTATTGTTTGAAATAAATCATCATAACATAAAAATATTAGACACTAGATTTAAATTAATATTAATAAATAAATATTTGTAAGAATACAAAGAAAAATAGAAAATAAATAAACAAATATTAGATGGAGAGAGTGAAAGTGAATAAGGGAGAGACAAAGATATGAAGAGAAAGAGAGAGATAAAAACGTGGGAAGAGAGTGAGAAAATGAGATGAATGTAGAGTAAAAGGGGGAAGATAACTCAATGTTTAGAGAGGGAGAAATATAAATATAGAGTGATGTAGAGGGATAAGGAGGAATATCAAAAGCCATAGAGAGTAGGAACAAAGATAGAAAGAGAAGAAAATTGAGGCAAATAAAACATGCATAGAAAGAGATAAAGGGAGAAGTGAGAAAGGGATAAGAGGAAATAAATAGAGATAGAAATCTAAAGTAAGAGAGATTATTGTCATTAATTTTTATAGTTTGTTGTTGGTGGAGGCAGGGGTGATAGTGAGTTAATAGTTGAAATTACCTATGGTTTGATTAGTTAATGATGGTAGGTGTGGTTGTGAAGAAATTTGACATAGATTTGAACAAACATAACTTGCAAGAAACCCTCACTACCTAAGAATTATTATATATCATTTTCAGAATTCCTTCTAAGTTCTACATATTAAACTCCTATCGGCTTATTGTTGCATGTATAAAAGAGAGCAACTGCTAATATATTTTATTTTAAAATTTTAATATATAAAAATATAAAGAGTTGGATGAAAACAAGATAATACAAAATAAAACAAGCACCACATTAAAGATTGCTTGGACTTGGAACACTATTAGAATAAAATCAACTAACATCTAAAGAATCAATTTCATTGCGGAAGGCATCTTGCATTTCATTGAAGCTTTAAGAAAATATATATGAATCACAAAAGAATAGTAAAAAAATAGTCTTGCATATGTTTTTCCTTAGTTTTTAGTAATAACAAATTACATTTAGTTATATTAGATTATATTATTTATATTATTAATTTTATATTTAAAAAATAATTAATAAAAATATTTACAATCTATTTAAAAAGTATTATATTTTCTAGTTTAAATAATTTAATAGGTGATAATTAATAATTTTATTTATTACTAATAATATATAAATGATAAATAATAAATATTTTAGTAGTCTTAAGTTATAATTCTTAATGAAAGAAATATGAACTTAAATTTAATTTTTTTTTATAAAAGTGAGTTATCAGAATAATTCAAAGATAGTTATTTAGAAGAAGAGGTTGTCCATGTTTAAGTGGTTGTTCATTGGAACATACTAAATAAAACTCCATTAAAACAGTTATCTAGTGGTTCAATAGTTGTCTACTTGTATACCTAGTATTTGAGAAAAAAGTAATAATGATTGAAAACACATTGTTGAACCATTAAACTATTATCCATATAATTTACAAACCTTGTTAGTGATAGTGGAAAAACATTGGAACATGTTAATTAAAATCCCACTAAAAAATATCTACTGGGTTAATAGTTGTTCACTTGAATGCCTAGTAATGAGGAAAAGCTACTAATTAGAAGAATTGTACAACTTTATTGATATTGAGAAGTAGAAGCAATAGCTACAAAAGAGTAGTAGTAGTTGTTTAGCTAACTTCACACACCCTAAGTTCCTAAATACTACATCAGATTTCAATGGTTGTCTTCATATGTGACTTAATTGCTTATAGCTATTGTTTTGGCTTCTGGGTAGTAAAGACACACATTGTGAGATTTGTTATACATCCAAGGGTAAAATTTTGGTCTGAAACATATTCCATATTGCCCCATTACTCTTTTGCTTTCACCACCAAATTTTTTTCACAATTGATCCAATAGCTATGCTCAAATGACCAATAATTGTGCACTATTGTTACCAATAAAGTTGTCCAATTGATCTAATTAATAACTTTTTCTTCCAAAAAATGGACACTTATTGACCCACTAGATAAAAAAATTAGTTGACTTTTAATAAGTGAACTTAAAAATGATAATTGGAACACAGACGTTAACTAATGCTCTTGCCCTACAAGATCTTAAATTACATATGAAGAAAAAAACTTGTCGAAATCTAATATTTTATTTAAGAACTTAAGATATACAAAATTAAATATCACAACAATTGATACACTCCCTCTATAATCATTTAAATTATACATTAAATATAACTAATATTTATATACATATATCATAAATAAATAAGAAAACATATACAACAAACTATTCATTATTAGTATCCAAACAAGATGTAAGCATTCATAACTATCATAGAGACAACGCATACCTTGATTAATTAATACAAACGACATCAAATGAGGGAGAAATTGGCTTTCTCCCTTGGGCAATGGCATGGGATTAGAGAATAAGGAATAATGAATGATAAGTACAAATTGCCTGCATTTTACTTGTCATTCAAATAAAGCAAAAGACAATCATTATTAATTTGTGGGTTGTATGTAGAAGAATACACTCTTTGTTGGGAGATTGCATATTATCTCTTTATCTCTTGCATATTAAGGTCCACTCAATATGCCCTTTACTTTCCACCAAAGCTTTTCCACTCATTAATGCCCTTCACTTTCTATCAATGCTTTCCCACCATCATTAACAAAAAGTGTGTGAATTATATGGATAGTACTTCAATAATTCATCAATGTGTTTTTCATCATGATTAACAATAAGATTGTTTATTTAATAATTATTTTGTAAAAAGGTTTTGGTCTTTTAGTTTTCATCTTTATCATATATTCTTTTGAATAAAAGAGATTATGCATATTGTCAATGTATCGTAAAGTTTGTATAGTATTTGTGAAGAGATTGTTGTGCATATTGTCTTGTCATTCTTGTAAAGACATTTTGTATGTTAATATATGTTTTGTCTTGACGTAGTACTTTGATTCCTTGCAATTTTTGTCTGCTTGTATTTTAATGTATTTTGACATATTTGATATCAAAATAAAATTTAGTATATGGCAAGTGTTAAGTTTCTTATTTTGATTAAGATTGGTGTTACAATATGCCTTGAGAAATTTGTTACAAGGACTCCATGATTATTAAGTATGAGAATGGTTTTATCTGAACATTGTGGTTTGTATTAATTATATATTGATATGTGATAATCTATACTTTGATTATTAAAAAATATGTACGAGTAGTAGTGGATTAATGTGATAATTATTTTGACCAATATTTTTTCAAACAATGTATAATAAAGAGCGATGATTGTAGAATTACTAAATTCATATTATAGCTCTAGATTAATATTTATTCAAACTAATGTTTATTTAGATTAAACTTTATGAAGCTAGATCCCTTGAAAAATTGATATATGTAGGAAAAATGCTAATAGTTACAAGGACAAACTAAGCATAAGTGTGTATTGTGTTTGATGAGAGTTCCTATTGATATCCAGTGATGGTGCAAAGTACAAAAAAATGACAAAGGAAACTAAAAGGATAGTTGTTGATCATTCAGACAATAAATGTAATTAGATTTCTTAATAACATAGATACAAGTGGGAATATAGGATAATGCATCAAGAGAATGTATTGCAATGTTTATGAAAATAAAGGTGTATATCAAGAGGTAGAAAGATTAACTCAAATCTAGCACCAAAATGACAACCAATTCGAAGAAGCCAAGATTTTACAAGGCTAAAAAATTCCATTGAATTTTATAATTCTTCGAATGAAGCAAAACTTAAGATAATTATTTTGAAATAAAAATGCCACATAGATTGGCTAATAAGTTCAAGAGGGAAGAGTAAAAGAAGCTAGTAAATATATCAAGAGAATTGATTAAATGAATGTTGTTGACATTGTGAACATACACATCTAGGAAGTGTAGAGAAAAGGGCCAAAGATTAAAATTATACTAGGGAATGAAGGAGTTGAAGAAGACTCTACAAAGATACAATACTAATGTTGAGGTATTTGGTGTTTAACCTATGTTCAAAATTAGAATTTGTGTTATAATTGATGTGCTTGTAACATATTGATAGTGATGCTCAACAAATGATAATATAATGAATAGTTATCAAGTTTTAGATCTTAGCAAGACATGTTGTAGCAATAATTAAGTGGGACAAATAAATCTACTAGAAAATTGGAGATTGAAGCTCCAAGTTAGTTGAAGTCAAGGTAATCATCTTAGTCATAGCTAGTTGGCCATCCTTATTGTATTTAGATGATGGTCATCCTTGTTATAGTCAAATGAAACCATATTTATTGTAACAAGTTGTTTCATTTGTAGCTAAATTTACTTGTTTTACATGTTTAGGCTTGGTCAAGCGGTTGTACTCCTCTCAAATTATGTGAGTGTGCATCAAAATTTAATCTAGAAATTGAGTCTTGTATGTATATATGCAGTGTATGAAGAAAGTGAGTGTTGGATTCTTGTGATAATGGTGTGAAGAAAAAAAAGCTGAGCAAAACAAACATCAATCACTTCTCTTGAAAAGAAAAGAAACTTTCTCAAAGGTTCCTTTTAAGACAAGTCTTGGCCCTGTTGGGATAACTTAGTGCTCTACACAAATGTTTCATGAGGGGCATTTGATAGTAATTATAGTTGCAAGCCAATAATTTACACTCTTTAAAATCTTTCAACTCCTTAAAATATCAAAATGCAAGATTTATATACTAATAATTCAAACATACATGCATGTCCATGAAGCAAATCTAGACATTGCAATTCTTTTGTAAAAGATCAACTATTCTAATATATGGTTTTAGATAAACAAAAAAATAAGGCAATGAAACATCTAATCAAAATATATGTTAGAGTAATAAAGTGTTTTCTTATTAACTGAATCATATTGATTTAATTATTAAGTCAATTATTACCTCTTTCGACTTAAGCTAAACTTTAGGCATATAATAATTAATTTGTTTATTAATTATTATTGTGCAACCTAGGGTTTTCCCTTTTTAGGGTTTCTGATCTCCTTTTATAAGGATTGATCTCAAACACTTTATAATTCTAAACATTCATTATTATTGAATTGCAACTTTTATTTTCGCACATCAAGAGTGATTTCTTCTCTCTCATGGATCAATGCGTTCATGCCTCCATAGCTTCTTGCTTCTTCTCTCTCTTTCTGTGACAGGTGTTTGCATGAAGGTGTTCTTGGGAGTTGTGGGTTGTTTACTCATCAACTCCAATATGGTATCAGAGCTTCAGACCTACTTGCCCTTGTCCTCTTCCTGAGATATTTGGTCATGTTCGTCAAATCTGCATTTTTAGAAGGTTTCCTGTCAGATCTTGGGGGACCTATTTTTCTGGTCATCTTGGCTTCAAAAAAATGTCACGGTTGCATTCACAGTGTCCAAGAGCCTCAAGATCCATATAAAATTTGTCTAATTTGGACAAAGTTGGAATCTGTGAGAGACAAATTTGCAACCGGCCCCAGCATGAATCCCGAGGTGATCACTATTTTGTGGAGCACTTCTGGCCCAAATGAACCTCACGATTGTGTTCAGAGCATCCAAGATACAAAAATTTATGTACCAAGCCATACAACATGGCACACATCCTGAGACAGGTACAAATTTTAAAAATAAAAAAAATAATTTTTTTCTAGCTGTAGGTGTCACTCGGGCAGCCCCACTTGTGGGAACTACCAGCGGCTAGCCCGACGTAACCATCAGTGGTCATAGCTAACTGCCGGTTAGCCTATTGTTTTTGGCTTGTTGCATGATTTGAAATGCACTTTCAGATAGTCAGATAATTTTTTGTGAATATCTTGGGTGTTCGGGATCATTTTTGGGAGTGCGATATACCGTCAGAAAGCTGGTTCCGAGCTCGATCCATTTTTTTTTGATATGGTTTCAAGATTTTTCCATTTTGATGCTATTTTTTTCTATCAAAGTTAGATGTTTTCTGGGCTCTCGGTGTTTCAGACCTCCTACATTTTGAGACCTATTTCTCTTGCATCTGAGCTCCATTTTCGACAAACAACATATTGTTGGAAATCTCTTTATGAGCTTTTATCAGCTCTGATGTTTTCTTTTGTGATTTTTTCCTTTTTTTGATGTCACCCTGTATACAAATAAATGTACCTTCATAGAATTAGGGTTAATCATCAACAATAAGTGAAATAATAACTAAATACAACCACAATTGAGCAACTATTTAACAAAATCAATGATTAATTGAGCATCCTATGGCTCTCTAACTAAGATGTTAATGAGTGAGCTCTCAACAAGCTCTCATTAATGACAGTCCTAGAATGAGAATGATAAAGATAAACAATGATGCTAAAGCTAACAATTATCAAGATAAATGCTAAAATTGCTCTTAAATGCTTTTCTAAATTCAAATTGCAAGAGGTTTGATGCAATTCTCAAATAAGTGGTTGAGGAATTATGAAGGATTTTAGCCTTCCTTTTATAGATTTTCCAATGGTAGGGAGTGTAGTTGTGTTTAATCATGGTTGAGTTGGGGTTAAGTCTTTGGTTCCACCCTTTGAAGACAAAGCAAAGTTTGTGTCCTCAAAGCTTGGGACAAGTAGACAAGATGGATGGATAAGATTCCTTTTCACTTTGAGTGAATGAGATTCAATTTGGCTTGATCCATGTGAATGTCTTTCCTCAAATCTCATTGGTTGATTGATTTTCCTCTCCTTTTGGTTTGTTGAGAGTAATTCATTTTTCTTAATTGATTTAAATGAATTTGTTTAGCCATGTACCCCTTGAATGGGTTGAATTTAATTTAATCCAAGACTATACAATTAATTGATTTAATTGCATATTGATTTGATTGCATTTAATTAAAATGCTCTCAATTTTGATTTATCTTGAATTAGGACTTGATTTTAATTTTGATTGGCTAATTATTCATTGTGATTCAATTGATTCAATTATTTCCTTGATTTGTTTTGATTTGACTCAATTTTCTTTGAATTATCATTAAATTGTCTTTGTCCATTTTTAGGTGATTACAAATGCCCCTCTTTGAGTTGACGTGTGAAGCATGTCAATTCAAAGAATACTCTGATCTTTCTTGATAAGGTCTTGATTCATTGATGGTCGATCTTCGATGTTCATTTGATGTCTTTCGATGGTCGATCCTCTGATTCTCGATATGAAATTGCTACAGGTAATGATTGATATGAAACTCTCCTGATTGATGTGGTTCTGATGATCATTTTGATATGATGGTCATTCTGATGATCATTCTGATATGATGCTCCATTCGATTGATTATGAAAAATTTCCTAATAAAAGCTTTCGCTTTGATTTGATGATCGATCTCCTATGATTCGATGATCTGATGATGATATGATTACATGCCCCCTCAGGAAATGAATAGAAATGATTTTGGATGATTTGATTAAGATTGGGAAATTTTGATTTGTTTCCTGATATAGAAATTTGAAAATGCCCCGTTCATGAGAGAATTTGATGATAAAAGATTTGATTGATGAGAAGAGATAAGGTGTTGATGCTCCAAATAAGTTGATGATGATTTGGTATAATTTGATGTCAGTCAGAATCACTTGGTTGATGTTGATGTCAATCTGATAGGATAAGTTGATGGGTTGATATTTCGATCTCAAGATCTAGAGACAAAACAATGATTTTCCTTCCTCACGATCTAGAGTTAGGAGATTTGATGCGCTCAAGATGAGAAAATGGATGATAGGATAACTTGATTGACGCTAAATGATCAATTGGATGATTTGACTGATTGATATTTGATACAACATGATTAGATGATACAAAATTATGGATTGATAGAAGAGAAGGTAATGAACAACATTAGGTTGCCCCTATTTGATTAGCCTGATTGATTGTTGATGATGTCCTTGATGAAGCATGAATCATTTTGATGGATCAAACATTTGAAGATGTATCTTGATGACATTAATGTACCTTTGATAATTAGATTGAGAAATATTTTTGATGATGGATACTTCAAGCCTTGATGATGTTGATCAAGACTTTGATTGTATTGATGGACCCTTGATGATGTTGATCAGGACTTTGATTATATTGATCATAACTTTGATGATGTACCATTGATGATATCATTGATTTCATCTTTTTATGATGATAACTCTACCCCCTTTAGCTTTCCTCTTGCAAATTAAGCTAAGAAAGGCCAAACAATATATACAATGCATCTAATCTAAGATGTATGCAGCTAACTGTCATTATTCAAAGTTTGGAGCTTATTTTCATCATAGAGCTTTTGGAACATGAAATTGGTACAACCCTCACTGGTTCAACCATGATGATATGAATACCTCTTTCCTCGAATTTTAATAATTTCAAGTAAATAGACAAAGAATTGATCCCTTTCATATACAAATGTCCTCGATGATTCTTTGATGATCATGTCATTAGATGGATTTGCATACTGCTATGAATCAACATGACAAGCACTCAAGAAGAAATCAAGAAAATATCATGTCTTCATCATCGCTCATCTAGTCAACCATCATCGATTTGCTAAAAAGACATGATTCCAAAAATGAAGTAACACTTTGAACATTTTTGCTTTTGTTTGTAGATCCATATTTCAAAAAAACTTCATCCCCTTTGATCCTTAGTTATGTTTAATCTTTTTAGATTTTGATCTAATTTTTTGCTTTGAATATTTTCATTTAAATCAAGTATTTGGATGTTTGAAATGTAATATTGATCATGAAGTTCAAGTGTAACAATTTTCTGATTTTGCTGCAATGATTTGAGCCAATTGATGTTTGCTTTGCTAAGTTTGTTGAATTTGGATTGGTGCCCCCAGTTTGATTTGGAAAAGATAGTGCTTTTTTGGGCAATGCAACTTTTGAGTGTTTAGTTAAGATTTGCAATTTTTTTTATTTTTAGAAGAAAAAATATATATATATTTTTAAAAGATTTTTTATGTTTTTAGATTTTTAGAGATTTTTGATTTTTTTTGAATTTTAGAGATTTTTTATGTTTTTGGATTTTTAGAAATTTTTTATGTTTTTGGATTTTCAAAATTTTTTATTTTTTTGAATTTTAGAAATATTTTATTTTTTTGGATTTTTTGAGAAATATTTTCTCTTTTTCAGATTTTTAGAGATTACTAGTTCTCAAGCAAGATCACATTGAATTTGTCCCAATGTCTAGCAAGGTATAGGATTTGCAAACTGATGGATGATGGATGAAGCAAGTATGTTACCCATAGGACCATCTCCTCAAGATTATCCAAGATATGGAAAAATAATATCTCAATATAGGCCAATGATGTGGTGTTGAATAGCATATAGAATAATGACCTGATGTCATGACAATGGTCCAAAGGAATGGACATATCAAGAGGCTTTTTCTAACATTTTTTTTTTCACTTGGATCACGATCAATGTGGATAGGATCATACAATCATAATAAAGGGGTGGTGAAGGCTATGAGTGAATGGTTTGGGATTATGGGAAGGCTTCTTAGAAATAATGAAGGTGGCTTTAGGATAAACAAGATCATGATAAGATGGCATGAGTGCAACAAGTGAATAGGCTGATGGATAGGATAACTCATGTCAAAATACTTAATGCTCATGGATATGTTCAACCTTGTCAAGATCAAAGGTGAAAAATGGAATACGGATGTAAGTGAGATGAATGGTAGAAAGATGAAGGATATGATGGATGAAACTTGCCCCCAAGTGTAGAGTGCAAGAGAGAGGAATTACACATGACGCTTGTTTGCTAAGTTTTCATCATGGTACTTGTCCAAGATGCCATAAGAAGTGGTTTTCACCATAGGATGGATTTTCTTTTCTTCTTTTTCTTTTTTTTTTCTTTTTCTCTTTTTTGGATGAACTCAAGCTTCATGCTCTTTGGATACTCCTCTAAAAGGTATGATATGATGAGCCAAGGCTTCTGAAAGGTATGCTGAAAGATGTTGATATGGTGATGGAAATGTGATATGGTGGATAAGGTAGAGGGTGGCTAAAGATTTATGCAATGGATTGGATAATGGAAATGGAAAGATAATGAATGAGAGAATAATAAGTCTTTCCATGTGTAGGCGTGAAAAATAAAATGGAAGGATAATGAATAGGAGGATAAGAAGTATTATCAAGACCAACATTGATACACACCTTGAAGGGTGGTGAAATAATGGAGGAAAATTGGGTGAAATAACTTGGGATTTTAATGTAAGAGAGGATACGGATCTTGGGACACAAGGACTCAAAATTGATAGATAAGATGGAATGTGTTTGGAAGAATGTGAAGTGGAAGCCTTTGGAAGCTTGAATGTCAACTTTGATTTCTCTTTTGTGTGTAAGTCCTTCAAAAGTGACTTGGGAATCCACACTTTCTTTGATTTGTCTTTCCTTTTAGATGCTTTAGAATGCATTTCTTTAATGAGGAGTTTAGGAACCCACATTTTCTTTGATTTTTCTTTTTGTGTGATGGACCTTTGTGGTCTCTTGAATATTTCTTTTTTTCTTGCATTCACATGTTGATTAGATGGGACATGGTGTTCTTCATACATAAGTGGATTCTTGGTTTTCTAATTCTTATGTTGCACATTCAAATTTCTTCCAAAGGACTTGGGATTGGTGGATGAATAAGAATGGTATGGCTGGTTCATATGGTTGGGTGTTTGGTTTCTCAAGTATGTAGCTCTTTGTTG
This sequence comes from Chamaecyparis obtusa, assembly GCA_027943335.1. NCBI lineage: Eukaryota > Viridiplantae > Streptophyta > Pinopsida > Cupressales > Cupressaceae > Chamaecyparis > Chamaecyparis obtusa. Next base: position 1,284,010 of record BSBK01001136.1, read on the forward strand.
ATCTTGATAGGATATAGGGTAAGTGGATTATGGGATAAGGATGGTAGAAAAGGTTGATGGAGGAATATAAGGGCCCAATATAGATGGAAGATCTGAAGGTTTCAACTTTGGGATGTAGGGACCAAGGATGGATTTGGAGGATGTAGAAGGAATATTCTTATGCACAAATAGAGGTAAATGGGATGTGGGAGAGATATCGACATCTTTATTTTGAATTGCATGGCCAAGGCTTTCATCTTTCGGATTTATCTTTGTACCAATAGTCTTATATGTAGCTTTGATAGGAGTCACTTTGATATGAGCAGTTGAAGCTTGAGATATATATGGAGGCTTATGAAAAGTGGATGTTGGGGTACTTTGATCTTGACAAGGATCTTTTGATAGCTTAGGAAGAATACTTTGCTTTTGATTTTTGATAAGTTCATTAGAGATGGAAGGAATACCTTGATCTTGCTTAGGAGATGGGTATGATATAAGAGGTGAAGGAATATGGGGTGTTTGAGATGGAAGTATATCTTCTTGAAAGAGATTGAAGGGTATGAAGGGTTAATCATGAGACTCTTGAGGTGTGGGACTTTGGTCAACTATAGGACAAGAAGGGCTATTATGTTGATCTTGATCCTTCATAAGATTTGTTTCTTTGCACTTTTGATTAGTCTCTTGACATGGAGCCACTTCTAAGGACAAGGTAGGAGTTTGGATCTACACATGGGATTCTTGAAGGGATGATGAATGTTCCTTTGAAATAGGAATGCTAGGCATTGTAGCACATGAAGGCTTGAGGTCTATAACCTTTGAATCATGGAATAAGTTTGTAGCAAGATGTAGGTTAGCTTGGATCTCTTTTAGAGGTAGCCCTTGAGGGTATACATAGTCATTATGAAAACTGTTTGGATCTTTGTTTGGTGGAGGAATATTGGATAGCTTTGCTTCTATATGAAATGGAGGAATGGTAGAATAGGTGAAAGCTATAAGAGGACCACTACTGGACATGTTTTCATAAGTTTTATCTTGCCTGAGAGTAGTATATTCATTAGATGATTCATTAGGATTTTCAATTTCAATTATGTCATCATCAATAATATTTTGGATTTTATGTTTCAACTCCATGCAATATGAAGTTTCATGCTCATTATGTCTATGATATGCACAATAGTTGCTCAAAAAGATTAAACCACATGAAGTGATTTGAGGCAACGTGATGAGATCATTTTCAAGGAGTTTTTCCAAAGCTGATTCGTATGAAATTCCAAAAGGAGTAAATGATCTATCCCAAGGATATTTGGATGTTTTTGTGTTTCTCCAAGAGTTGCCATATGATGAATATTGTTGAGATGGGACAAATTCTTCTTGATTTCCTTGATCAAAGATGAGATTATCTTGATATTTTGAAATAGGTTCTTCATCAAATATTGGTTTATCATTAGGATATTCTTGATCAAATATAGGATTTTCATGATATTCTTTTTAATCACATTTTGAATTATCAAAGATATGATGTTCATAATGTTCTTCTTGATCATAGAGGTAAGGAAACAATGTTCTTAATGATAATTGGTTGGATAATGTTTCCATTTCTTTTTCCACTTCTTGAATTCTTATGAATAGAATATCCTTTTGAATCTAAATTGTTAATTGATTTTTGGATCTTAATGGATGTTTTCTTTTTGTAAGCAAAGATCTTCAAGCACAACACAATGATTTTATCAATTATCACAAGAAATCCTTCCAAGCAACCTACCTAAGGTCAAATTTGGCTTTTAAATGGCTCTAATGAGGTAGGCTTGCTAATTTATCAAGGATTTAGTATGGATTCCATTCAAAATGGACTTTAATCTCTCATCCCCCAAGTATGTTAAGGGGCTTCCCACATGCACCGAACTACGATTTGCACAATCTGTGAGGACTACTAGAGGAAGTTTGAAAAATTAAAATCCTTTTTTCATGCACCCCATTAAGGATACATGTGTTTCATTTTATAGTGGGTTGGATCCCCATGACAAAAGTGAGTGTATCCCACTTTGGGCTGTCCCTCTCACCAGCCTCATTAAGGAAAACTCGGGAGGCGAGCCCACTAAAGTTATAACATGTTCATTTTGAAAGCAAGGAAAATGGAATTAAGGTTAAGCTTTTGGGAATTTGGTTCACCAAGAAGGTGAAGAGCATATCCCTAACTTTCCCTTTAGTTCCCAAATACAATTAACAAGGTTCAATTGATTTCACCCACTAACTATAGGGATTTGAGTATTTCTACTCTCTTCCACAAACAAGGGGCTTTGATTTATGTGTTTGATTCTTTAATCCCTCTTAATTACTAGATTTTAAATGCACCAAATGCCACAAGCCAAGGGAAAATATTAACTAGTTTAGGCTTACCTCTTTCTTTGTAGCTAACCAAAGTTAGGGGCATTTTTAAGTGATTTCATTATTTTCATCTCACCTTGGCAATAGCTCCTTCCAAGTGTGTTTGTCCTCCAACAAGTTAGTCAACACTAACAATCACAATGAGGGGAAGCCAAAATCAAATTTGACAAAGCAAAGATTTATGTAATGAATTTTAAGTACTTTAATTGCAAATTTTCAAACAAAAATTTGAACTAAGGACTAAAGATCCAATTAAGAGAGACAAATTTCTGTTTATAAGCTTCAATTACATCAAGGTATTTTTGATATACCTGATTGTCCTCCTCTTATGTTAACTCAAGAACAACCTTGATATGTGCTATGTTTTCCTTTTTGATCTTCTTAGCTAGTGCCTTCCCTTCTTTGTTGAACCTGATTTCTGGCTTCTGCACTTTTGGATGCCTATTCATTTACAGTCAAAATGTACAAATAGAGAATTAGATGATAGAATTAATCAATCTGCAAGTAAATTAAGACAAAAAATTGAAAGCAACATTGTCCAGCAAATAGATGATATTAAATTGTTGACAGGCGTAAGTTAACTATTAGCAAGCGACACTAAAAAGTGCAACAGGCGACACAGAAACTTTGACAAGTGTAAACAATTTACTGATAAGCGCAAATAATATTTTTAGAAGTGTAAACTGATTAAGTCAAAGCGAAACTTTAAGAATAGAAAGCATAAGAGAATGATACTAGGCATGACTTGTTATCCAAAATGCTTCACAAAGCTTGATCACAGGCGACAGTGAATTATCAGCAGGTGACACTTCTTCACTCACAGGCATGATTTCTTTAGGCAAAGGCAATACAACTTTATCGCGCAGGCGTGATTTCTTCAATCACATGTGACAACAAAGAATGTAAGACAAAATAGAAAGTGTTAACCAGACATAAATGTTCAGTGAATTAGCGGTGATACAGATCTGGTAGGCATCATCCAAATGATTGCAGGCATGACTGAATTGTCTGTAGGCGTGATTTAACCTGTTTCCTGCAAAAATTCCACAGAAAATAGTAGATACAAGCATACAAATGATGATACAAATGATAAAAATAATAACATGAGGCTTACTGCCCCACGGTGGGTGCCATTTTGTATACAAATAAATGTACCTTCATAGAATTAGGGTTAATCATCAACAATAAGTGAAATAATAACTAAATACAACCACAATTGAGCAACTATTTAACAAAATCAATGATTAATTGAGCATCCTATGGCTCTCTAACTAAGATGTTAATGAGTGAGCTCTCATTAAGCTATCATTAATGACAGTCCTAGAATGAGAATGATAAAGATAAACAATGATGCTAGAGCTAACAATTATCAAGATAAATGCTAAAATTGCTCTTAAATGCTTTTCTAAATTCAAATTGCAAGAGGTTTGATGCAATTCTCAGATAAGTGGTTGATGAATTATGAAGGATTTTAGCCTTCCTTTTATATATTTTCCAATGGTAGGGGGTGCAGTTGTGTTTAATCATGGTTGAGTTGGGGTTAAGTCTTTGGCTCCACCCTTTGAAGACAAAGCAAAGTTTGTATCCTCAAAGCTTGGGACAAGTAGACAAGATGGATGGTTAAGATTCCTTTTCACTTTGAGTGAATGAGATTCAATTTGGCTTGATCCATGTGAAAGTCTTTCCTCAAATCTCATTGGTTGATTGAATTTCCTCTCTTTTTGGTTTGTTGAGAGTAATTGATTTTTCTTAATTGATTTAAATGAATTTGTTTAGCCATGTACCCCTTGAATGGGTTGAATTTAATTTAATCCAAGACTATACAATTAATTGATTTAATTGCATATTGATTTGATTGCATTTAATTAAAATGCTCTCAATTTTGATTTATCTTGAATTAGGACTTGATTTTAATTTTGATTGGCTAATTATTCATTGTGATTCAATTGATTCAATTATTTCCTTGATTTTTTTTTATTTGACTCAATTTGCTTTGAATTATCATTAAATTGTCTTTGTCCATTTTTAGGTGATTACACACCATGTTACCAATAAATTTGTGCTAAATTATCTCAGGCTCTAATTTTCTCAAAATCACCCCATAATCTTGTAAGGTGTGTTTCACTCAAAGTTTCAATTCCTTACATATACACCTTGTCAGTTGAACTTGAACCTTGAACTCTCATAGTTCAAGACTCAAGGTTAATAACATCCTTTGGTATGATTGTCCCTCTTTGTTTGCAAGCTTAGCGACATGTTGTCTTTGCAACGCGCACTTGTCCTTGCAAGCTTAGCGACATGTTGTCTTTGCAACGCGCACTTGTCCAATGAACTGTGAACTTTGAACTCTCATGGTTCAAGATTCAAAGTTCAACAGACATTATCCTTTTGCAAGATGTTTTCCTTTTTATTTATCATTTTCCTTGTCGCTAGTTGTTTTTTCTTTATTTAATTGAATCATACCAAAGGGTAGTCCTTCTTCCCTCTTGTTGAACTTGAACTTTGAACTCTCGTAGTTCAAGATTCAAGGTTCAACATATGTTTGTAATTTGTGAAAGTGGAAAGTGGTGATTTGACATAAAGGACAACTGGTAGTTGATTATGAGACCCGTGTGTGGTGTGGATATTGTAATTAATAGAAATCACACTTAGGTGTCACTTCACTCTCAGGAAATTGCAGTAATCAAGGTTTAAAGTGGTGCGAATTCCTTGTGATCATTAATTAAACATCATGTGGCATTATTTGCCATTTATTGTGAATCTCCCATGATTTGTGAACTATTTTATGATAAATTGAAGAGCCTAGCCATTTTTGTTCATAGTGACAGAGACATCTTAGGCAATTGATGTGGAAGAAGGTATCTTTCCCTCCTCTTAGAGCTTAGTGTGTCGCATAAGAAACTAGGTGAGTCTCTCTTTTTGGCCTCCTCATTTCAGTTAAAGCTCATTACTTTGTCAAATTCGAACTCCTTTAAGGCTATTGTGTCTCCTTGTTTATTCCTAGTTTGTGAGCCAAAATGAAGAACCCAGTCCCAAATTTTGGAAATACTTCCCCTTTTCTTTTCTCTCTACTCGATTATGAGGATACCCTGATCAAAACTTGAGCCTTAGAGGAAATTATAAGCTGAGTCAAAGAACCCATTCCAGGTTCCATGCTGGAAAAAGCTATTCAGAGTGGTTTGACTGATGTAGCCACTTTCCCTATAGTGGCCCCCTATCGTGAGCTAGTTCTTAAGTGTGCAAGAAGATATAGTTTTGAGGAGAAATGTATTAAAAAGGTTGACAGGAATCCGCTGGTATATATAAATAGAGATGTCATCCTGAAGGCAATAGGAATCCCTGAAAGAGACCCATATGAAGGGTGGAATATTCCCTTATCCCAATTAGTCTTCACCACCAAGAGACAAATCTACAGGAATGAGATAGCTCAGTACTAGTTGCTGAAAGCCCAAAAAGGAGGTTCCAAGCTCCCAAAACCGCTTACCATAGATCATTTCAAGCCTGAGGTAGCTGAACTAGTTATTTTGCTCAATAGAATAAAAGGAAACCAACATGCATAGTATTGGCATGACTGGATGTATTTCTATATCTAGGTCACTCTTGGAGGGGAAAAATATATTGACTGGGCCAAAACAATTACCAATGAACTCAATCATCAGTTAGCAAACTTCCCTACTGGTAGTAGCTTTCACATGTCTTCCTATTTGTTTTATATCTTGGCCTGTACCAGAGAGTGGAAAGGTCTATTCCATGAGCAACCCCTCCCAAATATGAAGGTCTACGATAACTACCCTCACCTACAAAAGGAATATCATGTTGATAGTTTTCCAAAATTCAATGGGATTTTCTTTGGAAGGTTAACCTATGAAATTCAAGGAAATACTGATCAAAGAATGTTTGAAGAGGCTAAAACCTTTGTCAACACTTATGGAAGTTTCTTCATCCAGTTCAGAGGGTTTACATATCTCAGAGTTAGCAGTTTTGAAGGGGAACCATTCAAGTTGCCCAATATGCTTTTGATAGCTTGATTATTGCAGAAGTGGCCCGTCAACTAGAATATGTTCATAAAGGAGTCAACGAAAAGAAGGGTAGAGCTATGTCCAGCTTTCCAGTTGAGTTAGGGTATTATACCTATAAAACCTCTTCTAATGCCCTAAATCTAGAGCATGAATTAAGGAAACTTAATTTAAAAACATTTGAACTCAGAAAACATTTTGATAGTAGGGGATATGTTGCTCAAAATTTTAATTTACCTTCTGAATTTCAACACATTCCCCAAATAGAGGATTACTAGGAGGGCTGTACTGATGATTTTGAAGTAAGAAGAAGAATTTGGTTGAGGCTTACTCTAGGATAGATTGTTACCTTAAATATTTAGATTGATATCACAGCTTTAGATGAGGACAATGATATAGAGGTAATTGATGATTAGTTTGAAGCCAGGGTTAGGGGCATGCCACTACCAAAAATAGACTGGAGTATTGATGAGAGGGAGAGAATTATAATCAAAACCCTTCATGTGATAAAAAGAACCAATAAATGGGTCAAGATAAAAAAAACCTCCCCCTCCAAGGAAACACAATACAAGAAGGAAAACACACAGTGATTCAGTTACCAAGCCTATTGATTCTACTCACACAAATGCTTCTTTTGCAAGTACGTCCAAAGCTAAAAGTAAGAGAAATTATAAAGTTGTCCCTGTGAAACAAGCCTCTCCTTACTCTTCACCAGCGATAAGAACCTCCAAAAACAAAGCAAGTAAGGAAAGTGATAAGATGATTGACAACAAGGAGGTGATTGATCTTGATCTAATGTATACTCATATGTCAGAGAAAGCTGTTCCAAATAACCTGGGTGAAGACACATTGAATCAAAAGGGAAATCAGTCAAATTCTGGAAACCCATCAATAGTTGTGGTGAGTGATACCTTTACAACTCCTCCTCCCACTCTTAGCTGGCTAGAGAACTATATCAGTAAGAAATAGAATTTTCTACCAATAACTCTACCGGTTGAAGACATGGTCAGTAAATGCCTAGGAGCTACTGTCAAAACTAAAAGGATCAGGATGGATTCAATGATAGATGTTGACAAAAAACTGGGCGATGGACAGTAGAATGCGCATTACCAAAGTCTGATAAAAATGTTTCTGAAGCCTCTACTAAAGACTTTATTATTGAGAAGATGGACTTGGTAGTTGCAAGTAGGGCATCAGATACAAAGCATCTTGAATCTTCCACATGGAAAATATTGCACAGGACTTTCAAAGATGAAAGAGACAAGAAGGAGTTGAAGGCTACCATACAGAGGCTAGCAGAATTCATCCAAGTAGTTCAAGAACCTAGTCCGCTTCCAATGACCCAAGTTCCTCATACATTTGATCCTTGCTCACCAGAAGTTCACAAAACCTTGGACCAAATTCATAGGAATAAAATAGTAGTGGATATTTTTAATAAGTGGGTCACAGGGATGATCCAACGGGGAGGTGATTATATTACTCAATTGATCAAAACTCATGGGGTCGTGACTAAAACCATCTCAGAGATGTTAATTGAATTGACTAAATGGAGAAAGGAGAGGAAGAAATGGATAGGTATAGCTGATCAAATGATAGAGATTGACCATTATGGAGTGCCCAAATTCCTTATGGAAAAACCAGTTCCCGACCTAAATGAGGAAGTCCTTTATGTCTTTGTGAAGAGCATTGAATGGCAGAATTTAATCATTAAAGATGGATGTGAAGGGGCTACCCGCTTGATAAATGATCTTAAAGGTTATATAGATACAATGAAAAAAGACCTCAAGTGCCTGAATATCATTCTAATGGATGAGGGAACCTAGGATATTAAGAAGGCAGAGAAAATGACTTAGGAATTTGAAGCAGGTATAGCAGTGATCAGAGATAGTAAGGAGCTCACAACTGAAGATCTCACTTCTGTAGCCAATACTGAGGCTTTGTTGGTCATTTATGTAGATCATCTAGAGTCTCACAAATCAAGGTTGAGTCAGATATGTAAAGATAAGAAAGCTCTCAGACAGAGAATCACTCTCACCAGCCTACCATATCATGCCACAGTCATCAGCGAATCACTTGCTCATGAAGAGTGGAGGTATGCACATTCATCTGGGTCTTCTCAAAACTAAATCAAAGGCATCCAACTTAGCCACGACCAGCGATCATGCTCCACTTATTGTGGGTCATTGTTTTTTAGTTTTCTTGTATTTACTATTTTTAGTATATTTTCGGTTGTCTTAAGCAGTTTCGAGCCAAAACTCTGGGAGTTTTAAAAGAACATTATTATTTTTGATGAATTGTAATTGATGGCTATATAAAGCCAGGGAATTTTTTTTGAAAGGGATGTTATTAGTTTATTTGCTTAGTAATAGAATAGTTTAAGTTTAGTAATTTTATAGAAAGACTTGGATTAAGGTTTCTGAATCAGTGAATGGAAAAAACTTATTGATATAAATCTATTGGTTTATATTTGTGGGTGGATCTCTATTGGGATGTCTTACATTGAGCATAATTTCTTGGTTGAATGTCTTTATTTTTCTTTGAATTCTAGTTGAAGTTGTGCCTTAGATTAGTGCAGTGTTTGCTTATTGTAGTCTGTGAGCTTCAGATTTGTTAGATGCTTCTAATTTCTAGTAATTATGTTATATTGATGCAAGTTACTATTTATGCCTTATCAACTTTCTGGTCAAAAGTTTGATGATTGTAGAAATGCATTATTCTTTTTCATAAAAAATTCATTAAAAATTTTACTGGGAGCTGTACCATAATTCAGAGGGTTAAATATTTCATGTTTAATCTAGTTGTTAGTAAAAAGTTAATATTTCTTGGTGGGTTATAGAGTGAAGAAATAAATTTGAAAAAGAGACAAATTTATTTACTAACAGTTTTTGGTGACTCTACTGGGGAGCTAAACTAGTAAATTAGTGTCTTTGCTTGGTTTAATGTGTATTCGTGGTATTACCAGTTGATATAATACCTGGTCAAGATGAAGTTCCCCTAGTCCTACAACCTGGTCTGCATTTTCATGGCACTCAAGAGGATATTATTGTAGATCTAAATAACCTGGCTTGGAAAGTAAAAACAAGCAATGAATAGTATCAACAAGTTCAATTGGTGTTAGAGGAAGAGGAATAAATCAGTGAATGGTTGAGGGGACTCTCCATAGCTCGGGAGGCTGTAGTAGTTTATAGAGCAATGAAAAGACCATAGAAACATCAAGCTAGAGTCCAGACCTTACACCAGGTCTCAATAGGAGGCGGGTATTTTTAACAGTATTTTTGAAGAATTACGATATCTTGAAACCATAAGAGTTTGTCCCTCTAAGAAAAAGGCTCAAAGAAGACCTTCTTCTCCTCCTAAAGAATCTTTCAGTTCATCTTCTAAGACTTGTGATTGGAACGCCTTAACTCTATCAGGAATTCAATCCCCTCCTCTCTTAACTATCTTTCCAATAGTTATCATGGCTCAATCATGGGGTAATGTTGTAGGCCCTTTAGCATTAGCCGCTCATCATGCTCTTCCTAAAGGAGCCAAAGATGTTCTTCCAAAGTTCTTCGATGATGGAAATGTAGCTTTAGAAGAACATTTCAATTCTTTTAATGTAGCCACTGGCATTTTAGGGGTGCAAACTGAAGATGTAGCAGTTAGACTTTTTGTTCAAACACTCACAGAAGGAGCAACAAAGTGGTTTGGGCATCGTCCTGTAGGATCCATAATTGATTGGAATTCCATTAAAACTGCATTTGAAGGCCATTTCAAAAGTGAGATGATGAGCATTCTTTGTTAGCTCAACTTACACAGATGAAAAAGGAGATCCATGAGCCCATGAGAGATTATGTGGCCTGGTATAACAAAGTCATCCATAAGATTCCTACTGGGAAAAGGCCCACCCCTGAAAACCAACAATGTTTCTTTGTAAAATCCATGCCACTAGACATTGGTTTTCATCTTAGAAGGAATAGGCCAGTAGACTTGGCAACTACTCAGAGCCAAGCCACTGAGCTAGAAGATGATCACCGTAGGGAAATGAAGGAAAGATGTCCAAGTACCCAATGCACAAAATGCATCCTCTTCTAATCCTATCCCACAAAGATTAGTTAATGATGTGATTACTGTCATGAGGCAACTTCCTAAAAGCAATACCAATACTCCTTTGTATCGAGATATTCCTAGAGGAATGCCTGAACAAGCTGGACCTAGTCACAGATCTCAAAATTATCCCCCATCTGATAAGAACTTACTAGAAGCTCCTCCCAGAAGAGCTAATATGTGCACCTTCCATCTTACAAACGATCATGATGGTACCTCTTATCCATAGATGATCTGATCAATGAAGATGCATGTGAACTGAGAATTGATAGAAGAATCACTTGGTGATGCAACGAGTCCTCAGTTACTTGGTGGCTCCATAAATTATTACATAGAATACAAGTTCGACACTGAGCAAGGAGGAAGTATTTTGGAAACTTTATAGGACCTTGCATGTACCGTGCTAACTAGAAGTTACCACAATTCTCAAGCCAATGACACACCATCAACATCACAATGTTGGGACAAAGGTAAAGAATTTTCACAAAAATCATCAACCTTTAAAAGATATTTTTCTAAAGAAGATGAATCATTGAAGAAAAAAATTATGGTACTTCTTTTGATATCGTTGATTTTTATGAAAGTTCTAAGATTCAAGTTTCCCTTGTTGAATATCTTAGAATGAATCCAAAAGAGTTGGAAAGACTTGTCAAACATGTTAAATCAGGTCAGCCTCTTGCAGATAAAACTACTAATGTTGATTTCTCAAAACAAGCTACTATAGAAACCCAAGCTACCAAAGATAAGAGTCCTCCACAAGAAAAGAGTCCCCCTGTAGGATTATAACCAAAGCCTTTTTATTTTTCCTTGTTTATTCATAGCTTTAAGTTGAACAATTGTGTCATAGACTCAGGGGCATCTGATAATATCATGCCTGCTTCAGTAGCCAAAGCTCTAGATCTACCCCTCACTATGACCTTTGGTCAATGCTATGCCCTAGATGCAAAAAAATTCCCCTTAGCTAGACAAATCAAGGATGCCCAAGTAGCCCTTGCAGCATACCCTAGTAAAAAGATTAAACTAACTATACTTGTAGCTAATATTCCAACAAGCTATGGTATGCTTCTAAGCAGGACTTTCTGTCGGGATCTTGGAGGAGAGATCAAGCTTGACTGGTCTCAAGCAATTATTCCAGTTGGAGATAAAAGGGTTGTCCTACAACCAGAGGGAAAATCAAAATACATGGTATTCCCATTTGAAGATCCCAAGTCTCAGATACTCTACCAGGAATCTGAGTTTGGAAATTATATGATCTCATCCACACCAGACATGAATGAGGGAGTAACAACTAATAAGTCAGATGGCCTTTGGACTTTGGATTTTGATGGTAGTTGTGCCTCTGTTGGTTCTAGAGTAGGTGTTATATTGATATCACCAAAAGGAGACCTTTTCCCACAGGCTTTTAAGCTAGAATTTGGTAACATGAAAAACACTGTTGAATATGAGTCTCTTTTGCTCGGTATTGAAGAAGTGAAGAAAATGGGTATTAAGGTACTTAGAGCTAGAGGAGATGCAGAACTTGTTGTGAGACAAGTGAGAGGGGTGTATTAAAAAAAAAATGAAAGACTCAAACACTATAGAAATCATGTTTGGGATGAGATTGAAGAGCTCGAAGCTTTCTCCATAGAAGTTGTTCCCAGAGAATTAAATAGCAGAGCCGATTCCCTAGCAATTTCTTCTTCCCTACTGTTGCCACATTTGGATTTTAAGCAAAGTTCCTACAAAATTGAAATGGTGTACATGTTGAAAGTTCCAGATAATGCTGAGCATTGGTAGGTCTTTCAAGATGATAAACAAATTGATAAATTCTTACAGTTGGCAGAAGTTTTTAGTACCACCTTCTTTGAAGGATCTTCATCAACTTGTGATGAGTTTTTCCCAGATGGTGTAATGGATGAAGGGATCTTTTAATTAAAAGGGAATCATATTCCTAAAGGGCTTGTCTCTCTTGAAAGTCAATTTGATAGATATGATGCTCTGAAATCTCCACCACCTCCTCAAGAAGACATAAATCAAGGTGACTATGAGAAGGTAGACATAGGGGAGGAAGAAGAACCTAAATGTATAAATCTGGGCAAATGTTGCACTTCAGATGAGAAGCAGAGATTTTTCAATTTGTTGAAGGAATATCAAGATACCTTTGCTTGGTCCTACCATGATTTAAAAAACTTCAAAGGAGGAAAATTCCAACATCAAATTCCTCTCAAGCTGGGCACTTCACCTTTTAGGAAAAAATTAAGAAACTACAACCCAAAAGTTTCTGGGGCAATTCAGAAAGAGGTAGAAAAAATGCTACAGGCCCGTATCATTTATCCTATTCATCATTCTAGCTGGATTGCGAATATAGTTCCTATTAGAATTAAAAATGGTGAGATAAGAATCTGTGTAGATTTCAGGAACTTGAACCAGTGTAGCCTAAAGGATAACTATGGACTCCCTATCATGGACCATATTTTACAAACTATGGCAGGTTCAGAGATGATGTCAATGCTAGATGGTTTCTCTGGTTACAACCAGATCAAGGTGGCTAACCAAGATCAGCATAAAACATCTTTTACCACCATGTGGGGTACATATGCTTATAACAGAATGCCTTTTGGCTTGATAAATGCAGGTGCCACGTTCCAATGTGCAATGCATTCTTCTTTTAGCCATCTACTTAATAAGGTAATAGTTGTTTATCTTGATGATCTGACTGTGTTTTCCAAGAGGCATAGAAATCATCTAATGGATTTAAGATCAGTTCTACAGAGATGTAGGGAATGTGGCATTTCATTAAATCCAAAAAAGTCTGTCTTCGCAGTCACGAAGGGTAAATTGTTGGGCCACATCGTGTCAAAAGAAGGGATCAAGATTGATCCAGAAAGAGTTAAAGTAGTCCAGTAGCTTGGTTTACCTTCAACTAGGACTGGTGTTAAGTCTCTCTTTAGGCAAACCAATTTCCTAAGAAGGTTTGTTCCTAATTTTGCTAAAACAACTAAGCATATGGTAAGCCTCTTGAGTGAGAAGAACACATTTAAATGGAGCATAGAGGCTATCAAAGCATTTGATGACATCAAGAAAGCTATAGAAAATGCTCCCACTTTAATAAATCCAAATTACAAGAAAGACTTCATAATACATTGTTATGCCTCAGAACATACAGTGTCTGGAATATTATTGTAGAGGAATGATAAAGATGAAGAAGTGCCCATTTCTTTCATGAGTATTCCTCTCAAAAAGCATGAGTTAAACTATCCATTGGTCGAGAAGCAAGCATATGCAGTGGTAAAAGAAGTGAAGGATTTCAAGTTCTACATTCTACACTCTCACTCAATTGTTTTTGTCCCCACCTCCACTGTCAAAGATGTCCTAACTCAACAAGAGATAGGGATGAACAACCGAGCAACATGGATCTCAAGGATTCAAGAATTTGACCTAGAAATTCATCCTACCAAGTTAGTTCGGGGTCAAGGATTATGTAAATTTATGACTAAATAGGATCCTGATAGCATTATGCCCTTAGTTCTTTTTGTCAATCTTCGTGATTCCTAGTTTTCAGATGTAGCATTTTACCTTACTTATGGAGACTGTCCCCCTCATCTAAACCCAAAAGAAAGAAGAAATCTCAGGTTAAAGGCTGAAAAGTATGTTATTGTGGATGACATTCTATATAAAAAGGGTTTGGATGGAGCTTTCTTGAGGTGTGTTGACAAAGAACAGCAAGAAAAATTACTCAGGAAGTCTCATAATGAGGCATGCGGTGGTCACTTCTCTTCCACAATAATTGCTTTTAAAATTCTTAGGAATTTTTATTACTGGATAGGAATGTTTGGTGATGCTTGTAAGTGGGTTGAAAATTGTGAAAATTGTAAGTTGTTCAGTAGAAAGCCACAGTTAGCAGCTCTCCCTTTGAGGCCAGTGATCATAGAAGAACCTTTCGAGCAATGGGGGTTAGACTTCATCGAACCAATCAACCCTCCTTCAAGTGCTGGACACACCCACATTCTCACTGCAATGGATTATTTCATGAAATGGGTAGAGGTAGTCCCTGTTAAGAAGACCACATCTAAGGTGGTGTGTGAGTTTATAAAGAATTGCATTCTGGTCAAGTTTGGAGTTCCTACAAAGTTGATCACAAACAATGCTACAAATTTCTCTTCTCATGAGTTGAAAGTATTTTTCTATGATCATGACATCTACCTATCCCACACATCTGACTATTATCCATAGGGAAATGGATAGGTGGAATCAAGTAATAAAAACTTGATCAGGATACTGAGGAAGCTAGTATGTGACAATGCTAAGGATTGGCATAAGAAACTGTTTGAAGCTCTCTGGGCTGATCAAACTTCTCCAAAAAGAGAAATTATCATGTCACCCTTTGAATTGGTTTATCATGTTGAAGCTCAGCTTTCACTACCTCTAGAGCTAGCTACTGTGAAGCTACAAAAAACAATTGAGGACCAAGTTTACCAAGATGCCCTTGAGAAACGGATTTTGTATCTCAACAAAATACAAGAAGAAAGAGAAGAAATGGTAAGTCAAATAGCCACACACCAAGCTCAAGTCAAGAAAATTTTTGATCAAAAGGCCAGGCCTCATAATTTTATGGAGGGAGATCAAGTATTGTTATGGGACAAGAGATTGGAACCTAAGGGTGCCCATGGAAAATTCAAATCACTTTGGAAGGGCCCGTTCATCATCAATAAAGCATTGGGAGGTAATTCCTTCAAACTAGAGCATTTGGATGGTACTGTTCTACCCTAGACCTTTAATGGTCAGGACCTCAAGTTGTATAAACTTTAAGCAGGTTAGTCCAGTTTTCTGTACATATCTTTTTGTTGTGCCATTTTCAATTTTGTCCTTTTTGTTTGTTTTCTTTCCTTTCTTTTCTAAGTTTTCCCTGGTCTGTGAAACCAAAGCTATAGGTTCAACCTTTTCCCTCAATAGGTCTCATCCCCAATCGGAGCCATTGTTACAAATAGATTTTTGCTAAATTATCTCAGGCTTGAATTTTCTCAAAATCACCCCATAATATTTTAAGGTGTGTTTCACTCAAAGTTTTAGTTCCTTACATATACACCTTGTCGGTTGAACTTGAACCTTAAACTCTCGTAGTTCAAGATTCAAGGTTCAATAACATCCTTTGGTATGATTGCCCCTTTTTGTTTGCAAGTTTGGCGACATGTCATCTTTGTAGTGTGCACTTGTCCAATGAATTGTGAGCTTTGAACTCTCATGGTTCAATATTCAAAGTTCAACAGACGTTATCCCTGTGTAAGATGTTTTCCTTTTTATTTATCATTTTCCTTGTCGCTAGTGGTTTTTGCTTTATTTAATTGAATCATACCCAAAGGTTAGTCCTTCTTCCCTCTTGTTGACCTTGAACTTTGAACTCTTGTAGTTCAAGATTCGAGGTTCAACATATGTTTAGAATTTGTGAAAGTGGAAAGTGGTGATTTGATATAAAGGACAACTGGCAGTTAATTATGAGATCTGCGCATGGTGTGGATATCATAATTAATAGAAATGACACTTAAGTGTCACTTCACTCTTGGGAAAGTACAGTAATCAAGGTTTAAAGTGGTGAAAATTCCTTGTGATCATTAATTGAACCTCATGCGGCATTATTCACCATTTATTGTGAATCTCATGTGATTTGTGAACTATTTTATGATACATTGAAGAGCCTAGCCATTTTTGTTCATAGTGACAGAGACATCTCAGGAAACCAACATGGAAGAAGGTATCTTTCCCTCCTCTCAAAGCTTAGTTCATTGCATAAGAAACTAGGTGAGTCTCTCTTTTTGGCCTCCTCATTTTAGTTAAAGCTCATTACTTTGTCAAATTTGAACTCCTTTAAGGCTACTGTGTCTCCTTGTTTATTCCTAGTTTGTGAACCAAAATGAAGAACCCAGTCCCAAATTTTGGAAATACTTCCCCTTTTCTTTTCTCTCTACTCGATTATGAGGATACCCTGATCAAAATTGGAGCCTTAGAGGAAATTTTAAGCCGAGTCAAAGAACCCATTCCAGGTTCCATGCTAGAAAAAGCTATTCAGAGTGGTTTGATTGATGCAACTACTTTCCCTATAGTGGCCCCCTGTCGTGAGCTAGTTCATGAGTGTGCAAGAAGATATAGTTTTGATGAGAAGTGTATTAAAAAGGTTGACAGGAGTCCGCTAGTATATATAAATAGAGATGTCATCCTGAAGGCAATAGGAATCCCTGAAAGAGACCCATATGAAGGTTGGAATATTCCCTCATCCCAATCAGTCTTCGCCACCAAGAGAAAAATCTACATGAATGAGATAGCTTAGTACTGGTTGTTAAAAGCCCAAAAATGAGGTTCCAGGCTCCCAAAACTACTCACCATAGATTATTTCAAGCTTTAGGTAGTTGAACTAGTTATTTTTCTCAATAGAATAAAAGGAAACCAGAATGCATATTATTGGCATGACTAGATGCATTTCTATATCTAGGTTACTCTTGGAGGGGAAAAATATAATGACTGGGCCGAAACAATTGCCAATGAACTTAATCATTAGTTAGCAAACTTCCGTACTGGTACTAGCTTTCACATGTCTTCCTATTTGTTTTATATCCTAGCTTGTACGAGAGAGTTGAAAGGTCTATTCCATGAGCAGTCCCTCCCAAATATGAAGGTCTACGATTACTACCCTCACCTACATACGGAATATCATGTTGATAGTTTTCCAAAATTGAATGGGGTTTTCTATGGAAGGTTAACCTATGAACTTCAAGGAAATACTGAGCAAAGAATGTCTGAAGAGGCTAAAACCTTTGTCAACACTTATGGAAGTTTCTTCATCCATTTCAGAAGATTTACATATCTCAGAGGTGGCGGTTTTGAAGGGGAACCATTCAAGTTGCCTAGATATGCTTTTGATAGCTTGATTATTGCAGAAGTGGCCCATCAACTGGAATATGTTCATAAAGGAGTCAAAGAAAGGAAGGGTAGAGCTAAGTCTAGCTTTCCAGTTGAGTTAGGGTATTATACCTGTAAAACCTCTTCAGATGCCCTAAATCTAGAGCATGAATTAAGGAAACTTAATTTAAAAACATTTGAACTTAGAAAATATTTTGATAGTAGGGGATATGTTGCTCAACATTTTAATTTACCTTTTGAATTTCAACACATTCCCCAAATAGAGGATTACTGGGAGGGTTGTGCTAATGATTTTGAAGTAAGAAGAAGAAGCTGGTCAAGGTTTACTCTAGGATAGATTGTTACCTTAAATATTTAGATTGATATCACAGCTTTAGATGAGGACAATGATGTAGAGGTAATTGATGATTAGTTTGAAGCTAGAGTTAGGGGTACACCACTACTTGAAATAGACTAGAGTATTGATGAGAGGGAGAGCATTATAATCAAAACCCTCTGTGTGATAAAAAGAACTGAGAAATGGGTCAAGAGCAAGAAGCCTCCCCCTCCAAGGAGACACAATACAAGAAGGAAAACACACAGTGATTTAGTAACCAAGCCTGTTGATTCTAATAACACAAATTCTTCTCTTACAGGTACATCCAAAGCTAAAAATAAGAGAAATTCTAAAGTTGTCCCTGTGAAACAAGCTTCTCCTTACTCTTCATTGGCAATAAGAACGTTCAAAAATAAATCAAGTAAGGAAAGTGATAAGCTGATTGATGAAAAGGAGGTGATTGATCTTGATTTGAAGGATACTCATATGTCAGAACAAGCTGGTCTAGATATCCTGGATGAAGAACCATTGAATCAAAATGGAAATCAGTCAGATTTTGGAAACCCCTCAATAGTTGTGGTGAGTGATACCTTTACAACTCCTCCTCCCACTCTTAGCTGGCTAGAGAACTCTATCTGTAAGAAATGGAATGTTCTACCAATAACTCTTCTGGTTGAAGACATGGTTAGTAAATGCCTGGGAGATACTGTTAAACCTAAAAGGATCAGGATGGAGTCAATGATAGATGTTGACAAAAAAATTAGGCGATGGACAGTAGAACACGCATTACCAAAGTCTAATAAAAATGTTTTTGAAGCCTCTGTTGAAGACTTTATTATTGAGAAGATAGACTTGGGAGTTGCAAGTAGGGCGACAGATGCAAAGAATCTTGAATCTTCCACGTGGAAAATATTGCACAGGACTTTCAAAGATGAAAGAGACAAGAAGGAGTTGAAGGCTACCATATAGAGGCTAGAAAAATTCATCCAAGAAGTTCAAGAACCTAATCTACTTCCAATGACCCAAGTTCCTCATACATTTGATCCTCACTCACCAGAAGTTTGTAAAACCCTAGACCAAATTCATAGGAATAAACTAGTAGTGGATGTTTTTAATTAGTGGGTCGCAGGGATGATCCAACGGGGAGGTGATTATATTACTCAATTGATTGAAACTCATGGGGTCGTGACTAAAACCATCTCAAAGATGTTAATTGAACTAACTAAATGGAGAAAGGAGAGGAAGAAATGGATAGGTATAGCTGATCAGCTAACAGAGATTGACCATTATGGAGTGCCCAAATTCCTTATGGAAAAACCAGTTACCGACCTGAATGAGGAAGTCCTTTATGTCTCTATGAAGAGCATTGAATGACAAAATTTAATCATTAAAGATGGATGTGAAGGGGTTACTCACTTGCTAAATGATCTTAAAGGTTATATAGATACAATGAAAAAAGACCTTAAGTGCCTAAATATCATTCTAATGGATGAGGGAACCCAGGATATTAAGAAGGTAGAGAAAATGATTCAGGAATTTAAAGCAGGTATAGCAGCGATCAGAGATAGTAAGGAGCTCACAACTGAAGATCTCACTTCTATTTATGTAGATCACCTGGAGTCTCATAGATCAAGGTTGAGTTAGATATGTAAAGATAAGAAAGTTCTTGGACAGAGAATCACTCTCACCAGCCTACCATATCATGCCACAGTCATCAGTCCATCACTTGCTCATGAAGAGTGGAGGTAGGCACGTGCATCCAGGTCTTCTCAAAACTGAATCAAAGGCATCCAGCTCAGCCACGACCAGCAATCATGCTCCACTTATTGTGGGTCATTGTTTTTCAGCTTTCTTGTATTTACTATTTTTAGTGTATTTTCAATTGTCTTAAGCAGTTCCGAGCCGAAACTCTGGGAGTTTTAAAAGAACATTATTATTTTTGATAATTTGTAACCGATGACTATATAAAGCCAGGGAAAAACTTTTGAAAGGGATGTTATTATTTTGTTTTCTTAGTAATAGAACAGTTTAAGTTTAGTAATTTTGTAGAAAGACTTGAATTAAGTTTTTGAATCAGTGAATGGAAAAAACTTATCGATATAAGTTTGTTGTTTTATATTTGTGGGTGGATCTCTATTGGGATATCTTACATTGAGAAGAATTTATTGGTTGAATGTCTTTATTTTTCTTTGAATTCTAGTTGAAGTTGTGCCTTAGATTAGTGTAGTGTTTTCTTATTGAATTTTGTGAGCTTTAGATCTATTAGATGCTTCTAATTTCTAGTAATTATGTCATATTGATGAAAGTTACTGTTTATGCCTTATCAACTTTCTGGTCAAAAGTTATATGATTGCAGAAATGCATTATTCTTTTTCATAAAAAATTCATTGAAAATTTTACTAGGAGTTGTAGCATAATTCAGAGGGTTAAATATTTCATGTTTAATCCAGTTGTTAGTAAAGAGTTAATGTTTCTTGGTGGGTTATAGAGTGAAGAAATAAATTTGAAAATGAGACAAATTCATTTACTAACACACCCACATTCAGATCCTTCCATTCACCTTCTTTGGGCCCTCCAGTGCAGCTGTTGTTTTTTTTCTCATAACTTGAGCATACAGTGTCAAAATTTGGCAAACGAGATATCCTCAGAAAGTTGATTATGAGATCTTTCTAGATCTACAGGTTTTATTTTCTATTTTTGTTTTTTT
This sequence comes from Chamaecyparis obtusa, assembly GCA_027943335.1. Taxonomy (NCBI): domain Eukaryota; kingdom Viridiplantae; phylum Streptophyta; class Pinopsida; order Cupressales; family Cupressaceae; genus Chamaecyparis; species Chamaecyparis obtusa. The sequence goes on from BSBK01001136.1 coordinate 1,304,390, forward strand.
AAGGGTTCTTTTCACTGTCAAAGCTAGATGTTCAATTCTTCTTTCCAGGAGCTCTATCTTGCGCATCCGAACTCCATTTTGGGAAAATGATATATCATTGGAAAGCTTGTTCAGAGAGCTTTCCAGTGCTATAAGTCATTTTTCTAGATGCTGCTCCAGATTCATTGTATTTAGATTCTTGCATTTTTGTAGTCTGGTAGACACTTGGATGTTACAAGTCCTAGGATCTCTTCCCTTTGAGGGATGGCTCGTCTTAGGCTGTTATTTTTTTTCAAAAGCCTTCGCTCTTCTTTGAGTAGTGTATAATTCATTTTTGTATCATTCTTTTATGTACATGCACTGAGATAAAGTGCCATTCTATTGCATGTCTGAGATTTTGCACATGTTCGTGCTCTATGTACTTGCACTCCATTATAAAGTGCCAGGGGGGTTTGATGTTTGCCTTTGTTTTCCATCTACTTTTGTCATGTGAGCATTCCTCCAATGACATTAGCCTCAGGTATCTCTATATGTGTGTGTACTCTCTCATGCAGTTCATATTAGATGATCTTTTCAGTGTACCTATCATACTCCCTTGTCAGCATTATGGGGGGGTTTCTACTGTTGGTTCTACTGCTCCCTTGGTTTGATAGTGTGAGTTGTGTATTCAGTATTTGATTCTATGTACTAGGTGGATGTAGTGGCTAGGTACCTATGCATTCTGGTGAGATGGATCATTTACCATATGGACACTCTTTCTTTCCTATTTTTGGACGTACTCTTCCAGCTTTGATTGATCAGCTCTTTAGACTTTTGGTGTTTTTATGCCATACGTATTTTTGAGTTCAGGTGTATGCCTTTGTTTTCCTCTTGATTTGAGTAGTGTCATTTGAGGGCACTCGTGCATATTAAAGTATTATGTATCTTTGACTTCAGTTGTTTGCCTTTGTTTGCCTCTTGATTCGAGTAGTGTCATTTGAGGGCACTCATGCAAATTACATTCTTCTCTACTTGGTCATATTTTAGTGGAGGATCTTTAGATCATCAATTAATTCTTGATTGAGTTTGCAACTTCTTTCTGTAGTGATGTTGTACATGTTTATATTTGTTCCTATTTTCTGGAACATTCCTAGTTTTGGAGGCTTCTTCAGTCTTTCAGACTAGTCTTTGTCTCTTTTTGGAGTAGAGTTTTTCCCATGTGGTTTTCTATATTTCTCTACTTTATAGATACTCTCTTTTGTACTTGGGTACCTGATTAGGCCTTTTGTTATCGGCACCCATTTTCTTTCAGTAGTTCTTTCTAGGTTTTTAGCTTCTCCCAAAGTTCATCTTAAGGGGGGGTGTTAGAGTAATAAAGTGTTTTCTTATTAATTGAATCATATTGATTTTATTATTAAGTCACTTATTACCTCTTTCGACTTAAGCTAAACTTTAGGCATATAATTATTAATTTGTTTATTAATTATTATTGTGCAACCTAGGGTTTTCCCTTTTTGGATTTCTGATCTCGTTTTATAAGGATTGATCTCATAACACTTTGTAATTCTGAACATTCATTTTTATTGATTTGCAACTTTTGTTTTTGCACATCAAGGATTTCTCCTCTCTCGTGGATCCATACGTTCAAGTCTACATAGTTGTTTGCTTCTCTCTCTTTCTGTGATAGGTGTTCTTGGGAACTGTGGGTTATTTTTTCATCAACTCCAATAATATAAACTTAGTTGGACAATGATAACAAGTTTGGGTGGATGAATTAAATCAAAATATAATCAACATCATATTAATTGATATGTAGGCATAACTAAATAAAATGTTGATGCAATCATCTAAGAAGAATAAAGAACAAATATATTTCATATTTCATAAAAATTATAATTCCATACCCATGTGCAAATATGAGAGAAAATCCCATGTAGGTACATTCAACTGTTGATCCAACTAATTTATCAACTTTCAAATAAGAAAATTTAGAACATATCAATACTAAATGATTAGAAAATCCATCTTCAACACAATAGGTGTTTCTTTCATTAACTAAATTTCAAAAAATACAACATTCAATAAATTTCCACGTTGAATATTATAGAGTATTTTTTATAGTTTTAAAAAAAAAAAAATTGTAGCCCCTAATTCAGATCTTGTGCACAAAATATATAGAGTTTGAAAATCTCTAAATGCCATAATTTCGACAATTAGCTAGATTTTTTGAAAGGTAACTAGTAGCTACCTTTATCTGAGTATAATTAAATCAAAAAATTTGTTGAATACACCCTAATTCTTGGGGGGGTGAGTCAAAATTAACCTTAAAACAACCTTCAATTTCGATCAAAATCATTAACTTGTCTATTTAGTTCATTCACTTTATTATACATGAAAGAAAGAAACCAGAATAGTAAACAAACATGCAAGAATACTAGAATTTTTGGAAAGACACAAAATGAGAAAAATCATTGTGAGAGATTATCCCACAATATTTATACATAGAATTCTTTTGTTACAAAGTGTTAGGCTCACTACTAGAGAGCTCACTGCTTAAGACTTGCAATTAAGGTTCACTACCTATGGAGAAAGATAGAGAAATGAGTTGCAATTTAAAGATCACTTCTCTAGAGAAAGAAGCACAATATAATTTAATTACAAGAGAAATCAAACTGATGAAATATCATTTGATATGTCATAGTACAATTTATAATGAATACTCATTTTAATTTTTTTTCATCTCTGCACTACCTATTGGAAATATAAGTGGGAAAGAAATATTGAGAGGGGGGGGTGAATCATATATTACCTACTTTACCCTTTTAATATGATAAAAATTTATGCATGACATAAACAAAAGTTGATCATTGTAAGCAACTAAACATATAAAGTATCATATATGAAATCACTCATGACACCATAATTTTGGTAACCTAGAAACCCTTGAAAGGTAAAACTGGAGTGGGGATGACACCCACAAATATTCACTACTGTAGTAATAAGTTTTGCCTGTTAACGCTTACAAAATGTGATCAATTCATGATCTACCCTGTGAAAGGTCTGCTCTGTCAAAAGCTAAAAGACTTATATAGTCTACCTTGTTAAAGGATTTATAAACTTACAACAAAGTAAGCACTCAGTAAAGAGATTTACATAAAGTCTGTTAAGACTACTAGGTTAAGAGATTTACCCTGATACACTGGTCAAAATGTCTCAGTACCTGATCTTTTAGTTTGCACTTACATGCAAATTACAGATCTCCTCTTTACTGTATATTTATGATCTCTTCTATCTGATCTTTCTTGATTCTGTCCTTTCACTGCTTAGCTCAGTCACTGGACTCTGTCTGAATACTTGACTATTCTAAATATATCTCTCTAATCATTCTCTCATACTCATTGGATCTCAGTATCTCTTTTTCTCTCTGATTCACACACTTCTCTTGGTTTAGATCTTGACCTTATATAATAACAAAAACATTTTACCGATTCAAGATCTACGGTTCAGATTTATTTCTATTGCTGCCTAAGCTATACAATTTTCTGATTGGCTCTAGGTATTACATAGGGATCAATGATAATAAGATGGATGCATAATTACCTCAATAAAGAAAATACAAAACACCACTATCACCAAAAATGGTTTACCTCGATCATTGTGCTATTCCAAACTTGTATGTCATTCCTAGCTAACTCGACAAAAACTATTCCTGGCACTCGGCATTAACTGTACTTGGCATCAGTTAAACTTCTTTGTCACTTGGTAATCATTGATATATGTAACTTGGTAAAAACTATACTTGGTATATTACAAACACATAGTGACCATGACTTTACTCGGCAATACTATTGCTTGGTAAGTATACAATACATAACTCAGCCTTTACAGAATGACTCGGTCGCAGTGATGACCGACCATCATTGCCTAGATATATGACTAAGTGTGAAGCACTGATGGTCAACAAAACTATAGAGATCTACACTACCCACATCTAGACCACAAAATATTTGTTTAGCACTTTATCCTTTTCACCTTTCTCCCTTACAACATCCTACCTTTTCCTTTTTTTACTCCAAATAATTCAAATGTTCATCGAGACCATTCATATATACCATTTGGATCATAAAATAAGATGGCCCCAAGGAGGATGTGATGTGTAGATGCAAAGTTGTCCAAACACCTTAACAAAATTTGTAAACGGAGGAAAAAAAGATGTGTGAGGATCCACCCCAAATTGGCACACCTTCTAAAGGTATTAAAAAACTTTATTCAACTATCACACGTTATTGCATGTAGAAATTAGCTCCAGATCTAAAATAGAATCACCACTAGAGAAATACCAAATTCCTAAATAAAAACTTTCAAAACTTCCAGACTATGAAATTAGTTTCAGACCTAAGATAGCATCACCAAAAGACTTATGGGCCATAAACACTACGTTTGATTCCATCATATATAGATTCTAGACCAATCCACATCGAGGATTCATAAAAATAGAAGATTCTAAGTCAATAGTTAACATCAATGAAAACCAAAATCATATTTGCAACAATATCCCCCTTTGTCATTGATGGCAACACTTGTGCCATATTCACCAAAAAGATAATCTTTCTCAAAGACTTCTTAAGTTCCAAACTCATCCCAATATATTTTCCCCTTTGACATCAAGGACAAAGGGTGCAAAAAGGAGAGCATTAAAACACACATAGATCCCCCTTATTTTATTAATCCCTCAATAGAAATTATGCATATTAAAGAAAGAAAGAAAAGAATTTTACTATACATTTTTCAGATATGGAGAGATGATATTCTTTATGAACTAGTTTCAATACTGTCGAATTAGAAGACCGGTAAAATTTGACAAAGACCAAGAACTTAATTTGACTTTTCATTAGCATAATGGATACTTTTGCATTTTCACAAGTCTCTAAAACAAAGAATGATGCAGTCAAATGATTTAAATCTATAAATACACTCGCCATACTGGTGAGATGCATAACAATGATATCCCTTAATATTGAGAATTCTTTATTCATATTTTCTCTTTGATTAACCAATTTATCCAATTTCCAATATTGACCTTTTAGCTTAGTATAAGCAGACCCATCTTTATGCATCAAAGGCTCCAACATATTCACTAATTTCATTATTTTACCTCTAGCATGGGTAATCTTATCCTCTATTATTTTTGTGCCTTTAGACTAGGAATGACAAAATTCATATACTATAGTATCATTTTTACAAAGTTCTTGAAAACATCTATTTCATCTTTTAACCACTTAAGTGATTCTATGCCCCTAACTTTTAATTTGTTCAACCTATCAATCATCAATTTATTCTCAATATTCTCGACTAGTTTTGTTTAAAGAGTGGATGCCTAACACTTCATTTCCTATGGTAATGATTTAAGTTTTTCTTCAACACTTAAATATTGATCAATATTGAGTTCTAGAAGTCTCTCTCAGAGAAACTTCAATATGTCTTCAATCAAGTCTAGATATTGAACATTTCTTTGTCATTTTCTATTATAGCATTACACCCAATTCCAACATTTCCAAAGGAGATATTTTATCCATGTCAATTTTTCCTTGAGACATAGGAACCTGTAGCACTTCATATTTATCTTCTATTGCCTCAATAATATCAATCTTAGATTTTCCTTTTTCCTTATCTAAGAGAATATGAACTCCTTTTTCTTTTACTTTTACTTCATTCTTTTCATTAACTTTTTCTTTCTCTATGTCATTGACTGTATGCTCTTCTATTTTCCTATCTTCCATTAAAGTTTCTTCATCTGCATTCCTTTCTTTTGTTGTAGCTTCCTCTATGTTTATTTTATTTTTATCCTTCATTTCCTTAACAGTTTCATTTTTAGATTCAATGAAAAGTTATTAATCAGATACAAGAGGTTTTTTGTTCATAATATCTTCCATGACTTCCTTAATTTTTATATCTTATGCAACCAACACAGCTTTTGAATTCTTTACAGTTTCCTTTAATAAGTCTGTCTTGGGCACCTAGAATGGATTCACCAATAGTAATTCTAATTTGTGTCATCAACAAGGGTGAAGACAAGTACTTAACTACCTCTAAAAAAACTTCTACTAAAATGTCTTTTGACTATCTTATAATCCTTTATATGTCTTCTGGATCTTCACCCATAATTAAATTTATTATTTCCTTCTTGAATATTGTATTATGTATTTGTACATTTTTTCTTTGGGCATCTAAAGATAAGGGACTACATACCTTGTCCATAGTAGCAATTTTGATGTCATTTTATTTTATCCATGCTTTCTTCCTTTCTCAACTAAGACTTCATGTAAACTAATAGGTAGTTCATAATGAACTTTATTAAGTATTTTGTTAAAGATAATCATGAATCTAATCACAAATTTTTCAATTGTTTTCTTATTTGTGGGAGGAGCCTCACCTTTTATATCTACAACGTGTTCCAAATATTTTTCAACACAAATAGAATTTACCAAAGCTTCCAAGATAAGTGGTTGGTATTTAGGGCCATCTTCTAGATTTTTCTTTCTCTACATTCTTGATTTGCACTTTTCTTCTTTCTGGACCCTATTTGAGATTTGGACATCTTCATAGGAGACTTAGTTTCCTCAACATTTTCAACTTGATCTTTCTTTTTCCCGAGATTGAAACTATTTTTTTTGTTTCTTTGTTTCCTCATTTAATCTACTACTTTTTGTAAAATAAGGTGAATAAATCTTGCAACAAGAACTTAAACTAATTATTTATGCAAATATGGAACCAAATATTAACCCTTAATAAAGTGATTGTTGAATAAAAACAAGAACTAGAAAGCCATTGCACATAAACCGCCAGATTTAGGTGGAGAAAATCTTTCAGGAAAAAACTCCACCACAAAAAGAGAGGAAACTATATTACTAATCCAGTGAAGAATAAAAAAGTAATACACTTCTCTGTAGACCTGTGAAGAAAATCCAATTGTACTTCACTACCCTAGAAATTGAACAAGATTGAATGACTAAATCTAGCTGAAGGCCCCAATTATAGGAATATGAGAGGATGAATACCATTTTGGTATCATAAAACAACAAACCATAAAACCACCTACAAAAACCTCACACCCACCCCCCAAAATAGCCTCTTACAATTGCTCTTACAACTGTCATAAGGCATCTCTCATGCATGTCCACTTGTGTGAGGAATTTATCATAAATTGTCATAAGAGTTGTCATAGAATCTTATGATAGTTGTGATAATTGTCATAGATTATCTTACAACCTCTAACAAGTGTCAAATTACCTCAAACTAGAGGATTTCAAGAGGGGACGCTTAGCTATTTTGTCTTTTTCCTAAATTAAAAATAGTAAAAGTAACTTTGCCTTTTTCATGGTCTCGTTCACCACCGTTGGTTAAACAATTCCACCTCTTATGGGTAAATTACATAAGATATTAGGAAAATAATTGTTAGAGTAAATTATTAATTTTATTAATATTTTAATCCCTTCTTAAAATATCAACTTTTTGCTTTAATCAACTCATGCACTAGTTATGCATCAGTTTGCTTTTTGCATGCATTAGTCTTGTAATAGTTTAACTGATTATTACATGCACTTCTACTTTTTAGGTTTGCCTTTTCAAGGCCTTTGATCTCCTTTATATGGATGATCCATTGTACACTATTATTCATTCAGTTATTTGAGGATATTTTCTTCTTCATCTTCTGAGTCAAACCCTTGCCCTCTTCTTCTCTTGATTTATTGTGACAGGTTTTTGTATGCAAGTGATCTTCAAGTTTCTGTGGATTTGTGTTGCTCAAATCCTACATGGTATCAGAGCATAATCTACTACAACTTGTTCATGTTTGAAGGATTCAAAGAGATGAAATTCATCTATTTCAGATGAGGCCTTTTTTGGAGTTTTTTTATTGTATATAAGGGGGACCTATTTTTTTAGTCATCTTGGCTTCAAATGGACCTCACGGTTGCGTTCAGAGCATCCAAGAACCTCAAGATCCATATAAAATTTGTCCATTTTGGACACAGTTGGAATCTGTGAGAAAAAAAATTTGCAATCGGCCCCGGCACGGATCCTGAGGTGATCAATATTTTTTGGAGCACTTCTGGTCCAAACGGACCTCACAGTTGCGTCTGGAAGGCCCGAGATAGTTAAAAAGCATATAAAACTTGTCTGATTCCAACAAGTTGGCTTCTGAGGCAAAAAAATTTTGCCTACCAAGGTCGTACGACCCTAGCACGCACATGGAGGCACGTACGGCAATTTTTGGAAAAAAAATTATTAAAAATTTTTTGTTGGGCGGTCGTCAAGCGGCCACCGCTGGGTTTCCACTGCCGCTGCTTCCTCTGGCAGCCTCCACAGCACCACTGCCGCCACCCGCCCAGCGGCCCCTCTGCAGCTCCGCTCCGGTGCTCTGCCCTCAGGCCGCTCCGCTGGCACCCATGGCCCCTCCGCCTCCTCTGCAACACCGCCCTCTGGAGCCTCTGCTAACCCTTGCCACCGCCACTTCACCGGCCCCCAATCCGCCACTTGGCCCCTAGCACCAGCCCCTGGTCACCCACGTGACCAAGGGCCCACCTTTTTTTTGCCCCCAGGCCCCCGCTGACGTTAGCATGACGTCAGTGCATGCAAATTTTTTTTATTTGCATGATTTTTTTAAAAACAAAAGGGCTCTTTTTTAGGGGTCATTAGGCATTTTTTCATGATATCTTGAGCATATTGGATCGTAATTGGGCGTGTGATATATCATCAAAAAGTTGGTTCTGAGTCTGATCCGAATTTGCTGGTATGGTTTTGTGATTTTGCCATTTTGATGCTCTTTTCTTTTGTCAAAGTCAAATGTTCTCTGTGATCGTGGTGTTTCAAACCTCCTGCCTTCCGGGATCCGTTTCTCTTGCATCCGAACTCTATTTTCGACAAACGAGATATTGCCGAAAAGCTCTTTCTAATATTTTTTTAGATTTGATGGTTTCATGTGTGATTTTGTCCTTTTGCTGACATCCTCCATCCTCAGATCCTTGCAAACACCTTCTTTGGGCCCTCTAGCGCAGCTGTTGGTTTTTGCTCATATCTTGAGCATACGGTGTCAAAATTTGGCAAACAAGATATCGTTGGAAAGTTGATTCCGATTTCTTTCTAGATCTAGAGGTTATATTTTTTGGTTTTATTTTTTTGATGGTGTTTTTCTCTGTCAAAGCCAAATTTTTATTTTTGCACTCTGAGAGATCTATCTTGTACATCCAGACTCCGTTTTTAGAAAATGATATATCATTGGAAAGCTTGTTTAGAGAGCTTTTCAGTGCTATGAGTCATTTTTCTAGATTATGCTCCAAGTTCATTTTATTCAATTTTTTTCTTTTTTGCAGTCTAGTGGATATCTTGGTTGTTTCAGGTCCTGGGATCTCTTTCCTTTGAGGGATGGCTCATCTTAGGTTGTTCTTTTGGTTCAGACTCCTTTGATCTTCTTCTAAGCATTGTATGCTTCTCTTCTATAGCATTTTTGTTTCTATAAATGCACTAAGATAAAGTGCCTACTTCTGCATATTTGAGATTTTGAGCACCTTGTGTTTGTTTGTACTCGCACTCCGTTATAGAGTGAATGTTTTGCCTTTTGTGCTCATCCACCTTTGTCAAGTGAATGTTTCTTCCATCACATTAGCCCATGCTGTGTGTCTGTGACACCGCCCTTTATCCTGTGCTTGTAATTCTGTTGCACTGTTGGTGTTCCTAATTCTTCTTCTTGCAGATGTTTTTGGCATTGCATTTCAGTGTTCCTGTCACCCCTCTCCCTGTTCAGCATTATGGGGGGGTTCACCTGTTGGCTCTATTGCTTCCTTGGTTTAGTTGAGTGATCTATGTATTCAATTTTTGTTCCTATGTACTAGGTGGATGCAGTGGCTAGGCACCTATGCATTTCGGTGAGATGGTTCATCTACTATATAGACACTCATTCATTCCTACTTTTGGAGGTCACCTCTTTGATTGATCAGCTCTTCAGACTTTGTGTTCTCTACCTGGTCATGCACTATTTCAGTGGGGGTTCCAGCAGTTTCTTTTGACAGTGTTTGCAGCTTCATGCTTCAGAGATGCTTCATGCTCTTTCTTGTTCCTTTCTTTGGGACATTCCCTAGATTGGAGGCTTTGTTTCCTTCATCTAGTTCATCTCTTTTTGGAGTAGATTTTTTCCCATGTGGTTTTCTCTATTTCTCCGCTTTTCAAAGACTCTCTTTTGTGCTGGGTACCTCATCAGGCCATGTTGTCGAGACCCATTTCTGCTTTTAGCATTGTAGTTTCCTTTACTTTCTTCTTGCATTGTTTGTAGCTGCATCGTTGCTCATCTTAAGGGGGGGTGTTAGAGTAAATTATTAATTTTATTAATATTTTACTCCCTTCTTAAGATATCAACTCTTTTCTTTAGTCAACTCATGCACTAGTTATGCATCAGTTTGCTTTTTGCATGCATTAGTCTTGTAATAGTTTAACTGATTATTACATGCACTTCTGCTTTTTAGATTTGCCTTTTCAAGGCCTTTGATCTCCTTTATATGGATGATCCATTGTACACTATTATTCATACAATTATTTGAGGATATTTTCTTCTTCATCTTCTGAGTCAAACCCTTTCCCTCTTCTTCTCTTGATTTCTTGTGATAGGTTTTTGTATGCAGGTGATCTTCGGGTTTCTATGGATTTGTGTTGCTCAAATCCTACAATAATAATTTAAGGATTTAGAAGGTTGATGACACCTAAATCCTAACATTCTCCCGCTTGACACCATACATTATAAATTACCACATAGAGTGACAAAATACAAATCAATTACAATGATCAAGGCCTATGGCCTTCCCAAACCAAGAGAACTTATCCATGGTCACTAGCTTCATGAGAGAATCTAAAAAATTATCCAAAGTGTCAAATTTTTCAGTAAATACTTGTCCACCTTCAACCATTTCTCACACAAAGTGATATGGAACACTAATATTCCTAGTACGAGCATGATACATAGGATTTTTGGCCAAACATATGGCACTTTGATTGTCACATCCAATTCTCATTGTCCTGTAATCAAAACCAATACCATTACCAAGTCTTTGTAACCAAACTACATCCTTAGAGGCATGTGTAGTAGTCATATACTCTCCTTTGGTGGTGGAACATGCAACTGTAGGTTGTTTTTTACTCATCCAACTCACTGCACCTCCAAACAAAGTAGACACATAGTCATGTGTGGACCTTTGTCTATCCAAGTCACCTGTCCAATCTGCATCAACAAACCCTATATGTCCAATGATTTATCCACATCATTAGTACCATAATAAAATAAATAGTAATCAAAAGTAACTCACAAATATCTTAAAACCCTTTCAACAAAAGTCCAATGCTCTTTACCAGGATCATACATAAACCTGCTTAGAACTCCCATTTCTTGGGCTATATCTAGTCTAGTACAAACTATTTCATACATTAAACTACCAATGGAAATAGCATAAGGATCATTAGACATATATTCAATATCATCATAAGATTTAGGACAAATTTTTGCACTCAACTTAGTACCAACCAAATATGGAATAATCACTGGCTTACAATCCTGCATTTTTAACCTCTACAAAATTGTGTGAACATACTTACTCTGACTTAACCAAAGCTTCCTGTGAACTTGATCCCTACTGATTTGAGGGTAGGTTATTGCAGTAGACAATATTCCTTTAAAAGGGTACCTTTTATTATTGAAACAATTAGTTTATACCATTCTAATGGTGAATCAACTTCGGTTTGGTCAAAATTGAGTTTGGGAGGCTGACATTGATCATACCCTAGTTTTTTAGGGTTTTGGAGAGAAATTTGGGGCTTTTACACTTGGAGGGTCCATAAGATCAAATTGATTACATTTTACTTTAATTGGATTTTTTTTATAACTCTATTGAAAGAACCAATTCCGGGAGTTATTTGACATAGTTTCTTTGTAAAATGGAGGTAATTTAGGCCTCAAACCAGTCACAGTTGGTCAAACGAATGAGTTTGTCCAATAAAATAGGTGTTGAGTGTCTGATATGTTATAGTGTGCCCAAATGGGTATCAAAATCCATATTTTTTTTAGGGTATTTTGGAAAGTTTTTGAGGAAAGTGTGTAAAATAGTCTTTGGAGACCTAATAGGGAATTAGGCCTATTGGGGACAACAGCTTGAGTTTTCCTACAAGATGAACACGTGAAATCTTGAAAGTTGTTTTTTCTAAGTGGATTTAGTGTGGGGAGGTCCTTATAAGCCTTGGAATCTTTTGGGAAGGTTGAGTTCACTCTTTGGACCATTTAAGCCTTTAAGGGTTTAAGAAGCATGGTGAATTAACACATTTTGATAAGTTTTGGCTTAGAAGCCATGATCCTTGATTTATCTACATCATAGTGGTATCAAAGCAAGTAGGATCCTTTGGGAAAAGGATAGGAGTATATGTCTAAAGATTAAGAGTTTGAAACTTTTGGGGAAGAGGCTCAAGAAATGCCTCCAAGAATGACTAATGTTGAACTTGCCAAGCTTGTGGCAAAACAAGAAGAGGAAAATAGGAAGATGAAAGAAGAGTTGGAAAGGATAAATAGAAAGGTGGAAAAAAGGGAAGATGAAGAAAATGAAGAGGATGAAGAGGAAGAAGAAGTAGCATCAAGGGAAGAACTGGATCTAGAGGATGCCAAGATGGATAAGTTTGTCAAAGCCATTAAAGAAAATGATTATAAAGGTAGGTTTGATATTCATATGTATGATAGTAGGATAAATGATGAAGAATTAATTGATTGGTTTAGTTTCATTGAAAATTTATTTGATCATGAAGATGTAGAGGATGGTAAAAAAGTTAAGGTTGTTAAGTCTAGATTGAAGGGGCATGCATCGCTATGGTGTGATTTCTTACAAGAAGATAGGTGGAAGAAGGGAGTACCTATAATTACTTCATGCCCAAGGATGGTGGAAAAAATGAAGGATAAGTTCCATCCTAAAGACTACAAAGTGTAGTTATACAAAAATTTGTAAATTTTGAGACAAAAGGACATGGATGTCCAAAGGTACACTGAGGAGTTTCAAAAACTTGATGTCAGGGTTACCCATGATGAAGATGAGGAGGAGAAAGTAGCAAGATACCTAGGTGGGCTAAGGTTCAACATACAAGATGAGATTATCCTTACTACACCTAGTACTATGGAAGAGTGATATAAGCTAGCCATCAAGGCCGAGGACAAGTTGAAGAGAAGGAAAGAGAGGCAAGGAAGTGGAAGAGGCCAGAAAAATAGGTGCAAAGGTAACAAAAAAAATGAAAACCAAGGGTAGAGCAATAGTGACAAGGGAAAGGAGCCTATGTTTGATCAAAGAAATGGACAAAGGGGTGGTGGAAGATTTGGTCCAGGTAGAGGAACAAGTACCTTCACTAGGAAATGCTACAATTGTGGTGAATAAGGGCATCCCTTCTACAAGTTCCCTAAAAAAGATGCCAAGAAACCTGATAAAAGAGTGTCTTTAATACAAGGAGAAGAGGAAAAAAAGAAACAAGGTGAAAGTATTGAGTTAGAGCCATATACTGAAGGTGACTTTCTCATGGTGAGGAATGCATCAATTATACAGAAACTAAGAAGACTAGAGGTATCCATCTTTAGAGCTCATTGTTTAAGCCAAGGCAAGGTATGTAAAATGATAATAGATTCAACTTCTTTTGATAACCTAGTTTCTTATGAGATGGTTAACAAGTTACATTTGAATAAATTTGCACATGATAGACCATATAGAGCCTCATGGGTAAGTGATGAACAAAGTCTTGTGATTAGGGAGAAAGCTTATGTAGATTTTTCTATCAAGGTGAATACAAGGAACAAGTATTGTGTGACATAGTACCAATGACATGATATCACATCCTCTTAAGAAGACCTTGGCAGTTCTTTAGAAGAACCATACACGATGGATACAAGAATACTTATCTTGTTCATAAAGATGGTAAAGAGTTCATTATTAAACCTTTGCAAAATAGTTCTTCATGTGAGTCAAGGGTTATCTATTTTGGAAAGAAAGAATATGTTGATTTGAAATGTCACACAAAGGGTAGGTTTGTGAAAGAGGATCAAAAGATGGGAGCATCACTACTGGTGCTAAAAATTCATGATCAAGATAGAAAACACAAGATGACATAATGGTGGATTAATGTGGTTGAAAGAGAGATAGTTGTGGACACACATTGGTGTCCCATCATTTCACAAGTGCAAGACAGTAAGGGTCTATCCATGGAGGGTAGGAACATGGGTCATTTGGGGCCTAGGATGCAAAAGGAAGGGCAGTTCAAGAAGCCTGGTTATAACTATCCCAAATAAATAACTTAATGATGACATTGATAATGTGTTTTGTTTTCATGTTTCTAATAATTTTTTTGCGGATTCTAAGAGGTTGGATAAGGATTTTTTATTGCAATAGATTTCTGAGAGAGGATAAAGTTACAAAATTCCTTCTAGAAGACTTGGAGGTGTTAAGACAAGACCCCTTATCTATTGGGGAAAGAGTTTTTTTGTTGGTGGGGAGTATGGTGTAGGGGCACCTAGACAAGCATATGGACACATGAAGACTCAAGGAATCTTGGAATATTACATAGCATCAAAAGAAGTCAATTGGAGCATTTTGAAGCCAATAATGGCATTTTGTAATGTTAAACCCAATGTAATAATCCAAAGTCCTAAGGGTCTTGATAAGGACCTTAGGACCAAATTCATGAAATATGGAAACATGGTGCCTAGATAGGTCAATTAGGAGTCTAAGATTTCAATGATGTAATAAGGTCACAAGATGACCATTTGCAAAGTTATAGGTCTCTAGGAGTTTATTTAAATAAAGTTTTTAAATTCAAAATTTCAAACCTTAACAACTAGTATCGTTTTGGAGGGAAAACATGTTTAAGGGGTTAAATGCATTTTTAATCAATGGAAACTGATTGGAATTGGTTGAACTAGTTGTAATACACCTTATATAGCCTATTCAAGGCATAAAGACGTAGAATGGTATGAAGGAGATATCATTTTTATAGACTGGGGTATTTGAAAGCAATAAAGTTATTGATTTTCTGCAAATTTCATTGTGAATCTTATGATAGTTTAATCATTTATACTTACAATGATTGAGGAAAATCAATAAGAATCTATGGAATCATTTGGGCATGAATTAAGGCTTTAGTGTACTATGATTTCTCATTGTATTTGCTGACACACTCAGGAATTTGAGCTATTTATAATAGTCCTGATTGTCCCAAGGGTCTAATGGTCATTCCATGAATGCCAAATGTCTAATTCTCATGGAATGAACTTAATATAATATGTATAATATATATGTAACCATCTAATGTGCAGACAAAGTGGACATTACTGGTGATCACCATGTTTGGTCGGTTGAAGGAACACCAATTTGAGGGTAGGTTATTGTAGTAGACAATCTACCTTAACAAGGACAAATTTTTATGATTTAAATAGTTATTTTATACCATTTTAATGTTGAATCAACTTTGGTTTTGTGAAAATTGAGTTTGGGAGGTTGACATTGATTACGCCCTAGTTTCTTAGGGTTTTCGAGAGCAATTTGGGGATTTTACACTTGGAGGATCCATAGGATCAAATTTATTACATTTTCCTTTAATTGGAGTTGTTTCATAACTCTTTTGAAAGATCCAAGTCAAAGAGTTAAGGATTTGACATAGTTTCTTTGTAAAATGGGGGTAATTTAGGCCTCAAACTAGTCACAGTTGGTCGGATGGGTGAATTGGTCCAAGACAATAGGTGTTGAGTGTCTGATATGTTATACTGTGCCCAAATAGGTATTATAATCCACATTTTTTTAGGGTCTTTTAGAATTGTTTTAGAAAAGTGTGAAAAACAATCTCTGGAGACCTAACAGCGAATTAGGCCTATTAGGGACAACAATTTGAGTTTGCATACAAGATGAACACATGAAATATTGAAAGTTGTTTTTTATGAGTGGATTGAGTGTGGGGAGGTCCTTAGAATCCTTGTAATCCTTTGGGAAGGTTGAGTTCACTCTTTGGACATTTAATCATTTAAGGGCTTAAGAAGCATGGTGAATTAACATAACATTGTGAACATTTTGACAAGTTTTGGCTTAGAAGCCACAAGCCTTGATTTCTCCGCATCATGTTTTCTCATCATCTTGTTTTTTAATTATTTAATTATATATATTTTTAGATTAAATAATCTACATCCATATCATACAATATTCATCAAGTGAGGCATTATTTTTTTAGTGTAGTTAGGGATAGAACAATAGATTTATGCCTTTGAATTAGATTGATATATATTTAAGATATCAACTTGATCAAGTATTTGTTAAGGGCTCTTAATCATACTCACTATCTAAAGTACATAGGAGCAACCATAATAGCTAATGTTCTTTTATTAGCTTTCACCTTATTAGCTTCCCATTGTATTGGATTCTTAAATACATGATACATAAACATGTTTAAATCTCTATCTAGGTAAGGATTTCAAGGAATTCCTATTCCTTAATACATCCTATTGGAAAGTAGGATGATTTGGATTCAATGATAAGTAATGTAAGATGAAGATTATCATCAGAGAAAATAGATTGAATGAAGATATAGTTTTATCACTGCAATTCAAGGATAATATAATAAACCAAAATCAATGAATCATAAAGACCAACACATATCAAAATTATTAATAATCATTCAAAGTAATGTTTTTTTGTTTGATAAGTCATAATACCACCAAAAATGTAAATGTTCCTATATGGTCCCTAAGTAAACTTAAGTAAAATGTGTGTTTACAAGCTAGGAGAAGAGCTTACTAGGTACAACACTTAAGCACACCAAAAAAATCTGCCCACATCCCCCCCCCCCCCCCACCTCTAAGTGAAACATATGGATAATGTATGCAAAAAATGAAATATGGAAGGGCATGTTAGGTACCCACATAAAATTTCAAAGAAAATGAGAAAACCCAATTGGAAAAAACACGTCCCCCCCAAAAGAGATAGAAATACAAAATATTCTCAAGAAGACTGAGAAGGAAAAAACCCCAGGTGAGAGAAAATTCTCCCCACAAGAGAGAGGAAGAAAGACCATGTTGTCTATGCACCAATAGTAGATGCTCCAAACTAGATGTAGAAGATGCTACATGAACATCGAACAATATTAATCCCCTTAAGAAAAAACACAAACAAAGGTGTGTGTATGAAGTCTCTCCAATCCTAAAAGGAAGTACAAAGAAATCTTAAGATGTATAAAGTCTCTAAAAACTACTCAAGTATCCCCATGTTTATGTTTAAAGTTATCCACTCCAAATAATGTGTACAAGGTCACACTACTAAAAAAAGACAATCCAAGATCTAGTGAAGATGGATGAAGAACAAGATCCAAAGACTCAAGTGTCTCCTTTGAAGATGAAATCTCCTTCAAATGTTGTTTCCAATTATATGCACTTATATCAAAATGTGAAGATTTATCATGTTGAGAATGAAGAAAAGGGTCATAGTGTTCCCTTGCAATAACTAAACAAGGATAATATCCATCAAAGAGAATATGGATATCATCAATGATGTTTTCCAAGTCTACAAAATAGGACTCCACAAATAAACCTACAATGTCTATCAAGTAGTCATCCCAAGGAAATATATCTGGAAGAAAATATATATCCAATTATATTGAATCACAAGAAGCTAAAATTGTAGCAACATAAAAATCATTAGAAGCAATAATAGATGTGAACTCAATAGGAGGGTATAGAATGAAAGACTAAAGAATCAGAGCATATATGAGAATACCTAAGTTCAAGTAACTAAAATTCTCTTGAAGATCAACATCCACACTAGAAGTGTCATCATCATTTAAAGGATCAAGTTCATAAATAGGAATAAAGTGTAAAAATGAGTACAACTAAGATGCATGATCCACCATCCTAATAAAAATGATTTCTCCACTCTCCAAGTCTTAGATGATAACTAAATCAGGATTTAACTCTACAATCTTCCTTGTTGCACCATGAGTGATTTGATAGATAGAAAGGAGATTGTTTGTAAAGTGAGGTACACACAACACATCATTGAAGGTGTAATTGATAATATAAATAGATCCCTTATCACTAACATTCAGATATGTATGATACCCTATCAAAATAGGTGGCATGTTTCAAAGATCGAATGAATATAACATAGACTATAGAGATTCCATATGATGAGAAGCTCCATCTCCCTAAATCATGATTTTTAGTAGCACAAAGAGCTTGACATTTGTTTTTACTTATCACAAAAGTGTGACACTTTTCCTTATCAAGTTTTATTTATGTGGATCCATTGTGAAGGTTTCGCAACTTGGTTTGTATTTAGACAATCACTGAAATATAGAAGATGAAGTAAGACTCTGATATCATGTAAGATTTTTCTATGGAGATAGTCATCAAATATCTTGAGGCCTAATTGAAAGAATGATAACAAGAGAAGATAAATATGACATGAATAAATTATAATCTCATCAATAATGCAATAGAATATATTAAAATAGAATGAATGTGCATAATAGACCCCTTGGTAAAACATGCCAATAAGAGACATAAGAAGACATAAGATTACGAAAAGTGTCTTAATCATATGACATGATACATAAAGTGGTAACTTGTTACCCACCTAAGGTAGAAAATTGAAAGCGTGGTATGTACACTAAAGGTGGATCATCCACCTAAGGTGGAAAAGAGATAATGTGATAATACCATTGAAGTAGAATGTTCCTATGTGGTCCCTAAGTAAACTTAAGTAACATGTGTGTTTGATACCTAGTAGAACTTACCAGGTACAACACTTAAACACACCAACAATTACTAATCAATTGTTGTAATAAACTAGAAAATTATAAAACTCATTTTGAAACCTTCATCTCAAGCACCCAATAAAGAAGATAAGCTATGTGGAAACATCAAATAGTAAATAGGAAACCATGAGCTGAAAGCTCCCAAAACAAAGTGTCTAAATATCTATTTAAATATTTTTTCTCAATCCCCAAGATAGGTCCACAAGCTTAAAATAGTATTTTCCTTCCACCTACCATAAGCTCATCATAATCCACTCACCATATTGGGTTTTTCATTGAACTCCATCATATCCACTTAAAGATATCTTATGATGTATCATAATAGGCATCATAATTTGATCAATAGGTGTAACATCCTCTTTTAACTCTCTTATGATTCATTGGTGTTCTTATATTTATTATTGGGAGAGATAAATTCTCAAGGCCATAACTTTTTATCTACGAAGCCAATTGGGGCCTTTTATAAAAAATGTAGATCTCAAGGAGATCTATGTCCTCATAACTATCTTACCATTTACAACCCATAATAAACAATTTTCAAGATCAGAAATGACCTCTAATGCCAAAATTTTGACCTTTTATATTTTAGATAACAAAGATTACATTTTTTGTTCTTAATATTAGGATGCAAGGATTCCTATGAGTACCTAGTAGTTTCTTAGTCAATAAAAGCATAGTATGCTCTTGATTTTGGCCTTGCACCATTGAAGTCTTCTCGTCCAATATGTATTTTGATTCTAAACATTTACATTTTTTTTATTGCTCAATACAGGTTTTCCAACTTTAGCATTACATCAAAATTAAGTCTCATATCTTGAGTTGATCCTTTTAGATGTGAATATTTCTTGTCAACTCATGCACCAAACACCTCTACATTGAGCATCTAGGATCTTGTATTTATAGATAGTCATAGGTCATTAGTACTAATTGGACACCATATTACTAGTTTGATAATCATAAAGTATCTATATTAACATCATATCATGACATCAATGTGTATTAGCACTAAAATTGTAGCTATTAAATTACTTGATTAAGATGTCTTTAATATTATATTGTGAAAAAAATAGTTTGACTCACTATCAAGGAGGTCAAAAACATTCCCTCAAAATGTGTTTTTAAATAAAAATCCTATTTCTAACATAGATGTTAAAGACCAACAATCAACAATGGATAATAGAATGAGAATGAAATTTCCGAATGGTCAAGGTGGGAACAATGTTGTTGGTACTTCACAGGTTGCTACAGGCAAAGGATAACATTTCACGGGCTCTAAGGATGGACTTGAAAAACCTCTTGTGGTTTTTGCAGGAACGCTCAAGTATCCTCTAGATCCTGTCGACCAAGGGGGTGGTGGTGGGCCTTGTGAACCCCACAAGGTGGACCTACCCAAGGTTCCAAAACCTAATTCCTAGACATCTCTTTTCAGAAGAAAAAAAAAACCTATGGGTAAGTCTTCTTTTCCTCTAGTCCGTAACATTTTAGATCTAGAATATAGGAAAGTTGTTTTGTCCATTCTTGATGTGGTTATTGATCATAACATTGCTTCTATGGTGTCCTCCCCGATCAAAAAATTTCTTGGTCCTAGACCCAACTTAAATGTTATTAGGGCCTTTGCGACTCAAAAATAGAAGATGAAGAGGCAAGTGGATATTTCAATGATGCATAAAGGTTTTATTACTTTCTCCTTCTCCTATCATGAAGATATGGAAAATATTCTCTGTGTTGGGCCATGGTTATATGGAAAAAATACTTTAGTTATGCAAAAGTGGACTCCCAATATAGATTTGAATGAGTCATCCTTTTTTATTCAAACATCGATTTGGATTCATTTCCCTGGTCTCCCTATGGAGTATTGGATAGAAGATATTTTCTCTAGCATAGCAAGTTCTTTTGGGGAAATCATTTCTATTGATCTGGTAACTACTGATAGGAGACGATTGAATTATGCTAGAATCTATGTTGGGGTGGAAAAAGGTGTGGATATGCCTACTTCTATAGATACCATCTCAATGCTAGGAAAATAGACTCAAGAAATAGTCTATTCAAAAGTATCCCCTTTGTGTGTTTCTATTGCAAGAAAGCAGGTCATTGGGATAAAAGTTATCCTTCAAAACCCCCTAAGGCACAAGATTGTAAAGGGGTGAGTAATCCCTCAGGAATAGTTTCTAGAAGGATCAAGAAAGTTAAGAAATCAGAGGAAGGATCGAACAAAAACAAAACCCTTAAGGATAACACTATTCTTAAGGAGAGTGTAGTCAAGATCAATAGCTTTGTGATTATCCCAAATTCTCTTGAAAACTCTGGTAAGGAAAAGAACATGCACATAGTAGAAGAAGGTCTTCCTATTTCTCCTAACTATCTAGAGGTAATCAGTACAAATGAGGAGGGCTTCGTTAGGAATAAGGAAGGTATGGAGGAGGAGTGTAATGGACCTCCTCATGAAGGTCTAGATCAGGGTATGGAGGAAGGAGAAATAAATGAAGAGCTTTTGAAGGAGGATACCTCCTTCCTTGCTGATTAAGAGGGAGATGAGGAAAATTATTGGGCACAAGAATTGGAGGATGCTCAAAATTAAAATATTTTAAATTATAGTCCCTATATGGTTTCATCATCTCAGACAAGTGTGGAAGTGGTCAAATCCTCTTTACCTATGGAGCCCTTACTTTACAAGCTAGATAATCTCGGAATGCAGGAGAATACCAGTGCAACAACCGATGATGTTGTTTGTCTCTCTACTCCCAAGGAGGATGAAACCCCTTTCTTATTGGTGGTGGATATGAAGAAAGCCAAAAAAGGTACAACCAAAAATATCCCTCCTTCAGTTAGCAGTAGAAACAAATTTAAAGATGATGTGGACGCACAACTTAACACTCCAGGGGGAAATCAGCTAGTAAACTAAGGGAACAAGAAACAAACAGGAACATAGCAGATGGAACTCAGCTTACCATCTAGGAAGCATGCTCACTGAAGAAGAAATGGAATTCATCTCATGGAATATCTGAGGACTAAATAGTTATCATAAACAAGATGTCCTAAGAAATCTTTCTAGAGATCATAAGCCTGATATTATCCTCATTCAAGAAACTAAGATGGTTAAAGAGAAGAAGGAAGGTATTAGGGTTGGTACCTCTTGTGAGTTTCAACCATATTAGGGATGGTACCTCTTGGATTTTGGTGACCATCTATGCTCCTAACTCTACAGTTGGTAGGAACAAATTTTGGAAAAGACTAGCTAAAGTGAGAAAAAATTTCATTAAGGAAAGTTGGATTATTATGGGGGGTTTTAATACCCCCCTTAAGGAGAATGAAAAATATGGGGTAATTCCCTCTCAGTTGGACAACAAAATGGACCTTATGGACTTCATCAACTCTCAAGCTCTTCATGATGTGGAGCATCAGGGAGCTATTTACACTTGGTCCAATAGGCATAGTGGTAATGATTTGATCTAGGTTAGGCTTGATAGAGCTCTCATTTCTAACGAATGGTTTATGCAGTATCATTGTAATCTCATTGTGTTGTTCCATATTGGATTTGATCACTCTCCTATCTCTTTTAATGTTGAGCCCTTATCTGGGAAACACAACTTCCCCTTCAGATTAGAGAAAATGTGGACTCTTTACCCCAATCGGGAACCTTGTGTTACTGAATGGTGGAATATTGAAGTGAAAGGCATTGCCATGTTCAGAGTGGCTAAGAAATTGAGAAATATTAAAGACAAGGTTAGAGCTTGGAATACAGAGGTTTTTAAGGATATTTTCTTAATAAAGTGATGTTCAGATGGACCTTAAAGATGTCAAGGATAGGATTCAAAAGGAGGGGTATTCCAATACTTCAAAAGAAGTGAAAAATATGGCCCTTTCCAAGTACCATAATTTCATTTCAAAGGAAGAGGAATTTTGGAAGTAGAGATCTAGATCTCTTTGGCTTTTTGCTGGTGATAAGAATACTATGTTCTACCATATGACTTCTCTTAAACAAAAAGTTGCTAATAGGATTTATAACTTGATCTCCAACAACTCTAAGATTGATAAGGAAGAAGATATAAGGATCAAAGCTAGGAGATTTTTTTCTAATCTTCTTATTGCAGATCAGAATCTCAATATTCAGGATCAAGAGAAACTTCTAAATTGTGTCCCCCCAGTGGTGAATGAGGATCTCAATTCTTATCTTTTGGCTATTCCCTCTGTGAAGAAAATTTGGACCACTGTCTTTTCTTCTGAAGGCAATAAATCTCTTGGCCCTAATGGTTTTCCTATGTTTTGTTCCAGGTCGCCAAATTTTGGACTCGTTCTTTTTTGTTCATGAGAATATTCATTCCCTCTCATCTTCCAAGAAACAAAGTTTTTTGATGAAGCTTGATCTCTCCAAGGCTTATGACAGAGTGGATTAGAATTTTATATAGAAAGTCCTTGTGGTCTTTGGTTTCAATCCTAAATTTATTCAACTTATGCTTCAATTAGTTACCTCAGCTTCCTTTTTGGTCCTTTTCAATGGTTCCCCTTCCTCTTTCTTTAAAGCCTATAGGGGTTTGAGATAGGGGGATCCTCTATCGCCTATTATTATTGTTATTGTGGATTATTGCCTTAGTAGATATATTAATAAATTGATTGAAGGTGGGTAGTTGAAAGGCCTCAATCCTTCCTCTTCTAATATTGTGTGTGCTCATGAACATTTTGTGGATGATGCCATTTTCAAGGGTATGTCTACCATTAAAGAGGCAATAGTTCTTAAATCTTCTCTTAACTGCTATAGTGATGCTTCAGACCAACTCATTAACTAGTCTAAAAGATCCCTTTTTTCTTTAACACTCTGGAGGACAAACAAAGAAGAATTGGCAGAATTCTTGGTTGTCACATTGATCTTCTCACTTCATGTTATCTTGGCCTCCTTGTTGGCTCTAAACCTCTAGAGTCTTTCTAGACTTCTCTGGTGGATAAATTTCATAAGAAATTTTTTGGTTGGAAGGGAGCTCTCTTAAGTCTGTCTGGTAAAGTTCAACTTTTAAAGTCTTCTTTGCAAAACATACCTATTTATGTAATGAGTTTATTCAGGATCCCTTCTAAATTTGTGGAAGCTATTGAAAGAATCTAGATAAAATTCCTTTGGTCTAAAGTTGAAGAAAAGAAGAGACTCTCTTTAATGGCCTAGAACAAATTTTGTAAGCCTAGAAATATGGGAGGGCTAGGAATTAGGAGAATAAGGATGATGAATAGTACTTTTTTTTCCAAGAAAATTTGGATAATGTATCATGATAGAGGTGAATGGAGTACTATTTGGCATCAGAAATAGTTGCACAATATTCCCTCTCTCCCAATGGATCTCTCATCTGGAATTATGTCATTCAAACCAGACCTTTTTTTGTTGAAGGCCTTTCTTAGAAGATTGGGAATGGGAAAAACATCAGATTTTGGGAGGATGTCTGGATTTTAAATTCCCCTTTAAATCAACTGACATCTTTCTCTTCTTTTATGCAAACTTGCAAGGAAAATTTTTTGCATTTTGGTTGTGGAGTATTGGCATAATGGGTGTTAATATGATTTAGAACAACAAAGGGGGGGGGTGAATCAGTTGTTCTCAGGTCCATATGTATAAAATAAACTTTCAAACTCTTCTACAAATCAGATCTAACAACCAACAACTACTTGGTCATTACTTAATACATAACAGAAACATATAACAGTGTAATCCACTTTCCAATAGTATTAAACTTGCAAAACACAGAAATGTTCAAACCAAAACATTCACACAAGTATTAACACAAGGATTTATAGTGGAAACCCAATTTGAGAAAAACCACTTTGTAACATGTTACTGATATTTTCACTCTTCTGAAGTGAGCTCCGTGAAAAGCCAACCCTGTCAAAGGTTACAAATAGACTGTCAGGTGTGACCTGGTCAAAGGATTTTAACCACCCTATTAGGAGTGCACCTTGTTATAGGAATTACATACATTCCATTAGGATGCAACCTTGTTCAAAGGATTTATACAAATGATTGTTAGGTCAACCTTTGTTAAAAGGATTTTGACTGATACAATGATTAGAAAGTAACAGTAATATTGATATGAAAACATACAACTCACTTTGCAAATAACAGATCCAATTCCATACACATATGCTGGCTTATTGACTGTGATCCATTTCCATCTCCATTACTGATCTGCTCGAAAATCCCTTCAAGCAATCACAACTCCTTCTCCTTCAACCTTTTCTACTTATATAGTCAATAACAACAACTCCAGCATTCTCTCTTCTCAACCTCATGCTTAGGTTTTCTTAATACTTCCTCAATTAGGTCAATACAATCTTTTGCTACTTAATCTCTTCCGTAGAGCTTAGGGTTAGGTTAGATTCATCGAATCTTTCCAACTTTATGTTCTTTGTCCATCCTTCTAGAATCATCTCAAATCTCTTAATAGATTTATAATAAAACATTTTACAGTGCATTAAATGCTTCCATACAATCAATAAATAAAGTCGACATGTTTTACATAATCCAAGAATTCAACTATGTCGGCTAGGAATCTGAATTCTTCCTCAAATGTAAATTACTGACGCTCAGTCAATACTATGTTCAACTCCTCGGTCTTCACTGGAAAGCTCGGCCACCACAAAAACTATTTCCTCAGCTAATACTGTCTTCCTCAGCAATTACCTGATGTTTGGTCAATACTAAATTTACTCGGCATATACTGGCTTGGTCGACACTAACATCACTCGCCTTAAACTAGATTTCTTCACTTTTTCTCAGTTAAGCCTACTTGTTTAGTCTTACTTCTTACTTAGATAAGAAAAACATTATCTTACCATTATGTCATTTAATCAAGTACCCATTAAAGTATCCAAGATAACTCAACCTTTCCTTAGGTGCTATTGTTATCAACCTTGCCCACATCCTTCTCAACAATCAAATAGATATAGTACTGTCTTAAATAGCAACAGTCTTACCAGTTAAGGTTTGACATCAATCACAATACAACAATTGCTTCAATTATAGTTTCCAACAATCTCCCTCTTTGGCATTGATGGCAACACCATATGAATAACACATGAATCACCAACCAATCCAAAACTTATCTATCCATCAGAAATAGTTATAATATCCTTAGCTTCATTTTGATTCAGAATCAATTAGCCTGCTTACATGACTGTCCACATAATAACATCCACTTGATCTCTTCTTAGTTCCTTTCCTCTAAATTTCTCCCTCTTACTTGATCTTCCATGAAATCTCACCATGTGTTTTCATCTTATTCATCTCCCTCTTTGACAATAATTCCAAAGCAGCAACTAAAAACTTACATCTTGCAGATGTAGATATCATCTTGTCAGTTTAGTAACATTGTGTCTCCCTCTATCATCTTGGCTTATGACTGATTATTAGCTTTGATATATTTTTCACAACTCTAGGCTGCTCCTAAAGTGTGACCTGTCTCTGCATCAATTTGTCAGATACTCTTTGCAGCACATTTGATGCAGTACTCCTAGCTTGACTAGGCAGCCTCAGTCAGGGGAAGAACCCCTAATTGACTTCTCCGATACTCATGAGCTTCTTTAGGTAAAGCTTTTGTGAATATGTCTGCTAGTTGTTCCTTTGTATTCACATATTCCATTCTGACCTCTTTATCTTGTACCAATTCTCTCAAGTAGTGATACTTAATGGTGATGTGTTTGGTCTTTGTGTGGATCACTGGATTCTTAGATATGTTGATAGCACTTGTGTTGTCATAGTAGATGACAACTGGTTCAGTGATTTCTTCTTTCATGCCTACCAACAATTTCTTTATCCACACCAAGTTTGAATAGTTCACTGTTGCAGCAACATACTCAGCTTCAACTGAAGACTAGGAAATGCAATTATGTTTCTTGCTTGTCCAGGAAACTAATCTCTGTCCAAGAAAGAAAGCTCGACCACTAGTGTTTTTTTTGTCATCCACATTTCCTTCCTAATCTGCATCAGTATAGACTTTCAGTTCAAATCTTTCATGCTTCTTGTAGTACAATCCATAGTCAGCAGTTCCTTTCAAATATCCCATTATCCTTTTCACAGCCATCATGTGTGTTTCCTTAGGATTGGCAAAGAATATTTCCACAATCCCAACTACTAGAGCAATATCTGGTCTACTGTGAACAACATACTATAGTTTTCCAATCATGGACCTATACAAAGTTTGGTTTACTTTAGCAGCATAATCATTTTTAGACAATTTTTGTCCAGTAGCCATGGGAGTACCAAATGGCCTTGAGTCCTCCATACCAAAAATTTTTAGTATCTCATGAACATACTTAGACTGGGTAATGAAAATACCTTTCTCCATTTGATATACTTGTAAACCAACAAAGAATTTGATCTCCCCAAACATACTCATTTCAAATTTAGTTTGCATTTCATTTGAAAATTTCTTACACAAGGCATCTTGTCCACCAAATATAATATCATCTACAAAAATCTTAGCCAACAAGATCCTTTACCTTCTTCATCTTTCACGTATAGATTGCTGGTGTCATTTGTCCTTGAAAATCCAATCTGTATCAAGTAGTTGTGTAGCCTCTCATACCATGCTCTAGGGGCTTGCTTCAATCCATATAGTGCTTTATTTAGTTTGCAAACCATGTGTCTCTTGTTTGGATCAACAAATCCTTCTAGTTGTTCAATGTAAAGTTCTTCTCCAAATATACCATTTAAAAATGCAGACTTGACATCCATTTGGTATACCTTGAAATCTTTGTAGGCAGCATATGCAAGTAGAGTTCTCACTCCTTCTAGTCTTACTAAAGGGGAAAATGTCTCCCCATAATATATTCCTTCTTCTTGTGTGTAGCCTTTCTATACTAGCCTTGCTTTGTTCCTTCTGATCTGTCCATGCTCATTCAGCTTGTTTTTGAACACCCACTTTGTTCCAATGACATTTTTGTTTTCTGGTCTTAGCACTAGAGTTTAGGTATCATTCTTCTCTATTTGGTCTATCTCCTCATTCATGGCTTTGATCCAGTCTTCATTTTCTAATGCCTCCCTTGTTGTCTTAGGCTTGAATTCACATAGAAAACATGTAGAGTCTCTTAACTTGCTTCTTATTAGAACTCTGATTTCTTTGTCTCTAATGATTTTTTCAAGCTTGTGATGTCTCCTTCAGATTTAGCTTTTGAATGCTCGGCAACCTCATCCTGATACTCGACAGATTCCTCCTATCGCTCGGTATGTTCTTCTTGTCGTTCGGTATTGTCTCTCTGATGCTTGGCATTACTAGCTTGAGACTCGGCATTAGGTGCAAGTGTGTTAGTTGCCTCTCCTTCTTCTACATAAACAAAAGATCTATAATCTTCTGGTTCTCTTTTTCTTTCAGCTTAATTTTTCTCTTCATATTCATCAACCTTGACATTTGCACTTTCCACAATTTTTTTAGTGTTAGAGTTCAAACACTTATAAGCTTTACTTTTTGTGGAATAACCTAGGAATATGCCCTCATCACTTTTAGCATCAAACTTTCCATTTCTATTGTCTTTTAGTATATAGCATTTGCTTCCAAAAATTATAAAGTACTTTACATTAGGTGCATACCCATGCCATAACTCATAAGGTGTAATATTTGTACCTTTTATTATCTGTACTCGATTCAGGGTATAAATAGTTGTACTTGCAGCTTCTCTCCAATACTTTTTTGCAACATTCTTGTCAAAAATTAGTGTTCTTTCACAATCCATGATAGATCTGTTCCTTCTCTTTGCTATACCGTTCTGTGGAGGTGTTCTAGGTGCAGACATTTGTCTCTTGATTCCTTTATCATTGCAAAATAGATTGAATTCATTGGATATGAATTCTCCACCTCGGTCAGATCTCAAACACTTTGGGTTCCTTCCTATTTCTTTTTCAACCTTAGCCAAATACCACTTAAAGAATTGAAAAGCATCAAATTTTTCTTTTAGAAACATAACAGTCATCATTCTGGTGTAATCATCAACAAAGAGAATAAAATATCTAGCACCACAATAGCTTTGTACACCCATCAGTCCACAAAGGTTAGTATGAACCAAATCTAAAGCATTTTTAGAATTAAAAGTATTGCTCTTGAAACTAGACTTTGTCATCTTACCCAACTGGCATTGTTTGCACATTACATTCTTAGGTTTCTTCAATCTAGGCAGTCCTCTCACTTTCTTCTTCTTACTAATTTCTACCAGATTATCAAAGTTAACATGATATAGCCTCTTATGCCATAACCATATATCATTAGAATGTGCAATCAAACATGTTTCTTCATATAGGTCTAGATAGAACAAATTACCTCTTGTCTGTTCTCCACTTATAATCAGTTCACCAGTAGCATCAAATATCTTAGCCTTTCTGTGATGAAATTCCACTCGGTAACCAGTGCTATTAAGTTGTGCAACACTTAACAAATTATAATTAAGACCTTCTACCCAATAGGCATTTTCACAAACTATCTTATCAGTTAGCTTAATCAGACCTTTACCCTTCATAGGACATGGTGCATCATTGCCAAATTTTACACTTCTGCCTTTGTAATGATCTAAGGTATCAAACTTACTTTTATCACCAGTCATGTGGTGTGAACAACCACTGTCAATAATCCATTTATCATTTTTGTTCACATAGGATATCAGTGCAATTTTCTAATCCTCATCAGATTCATCCTTCATAGCAACATATACTATTTCTATCTCAAAATCATCACTATCAGTGTCAGTTTCTTCTTCATCTATGTAACAGGATTTCTTACCTTTTCCTTTGTAGTCCTTGTACCTTTGGTAACCTCTGTCTTCTCTTTTATCTTTGTGCTTGCTATCTCTTTCTTCATCCTTATCATCCCTATTAGGACATCTTGTAGCTATATGACCAACTTTATTACATGAGAAACATATGATAGGGAGTTTACCTTTATACTTGCCTTTTCCCCTTTTCAATCTTCTGGCCATAAGAGCTTCAAGATCCTCAAGTTCTTCATCAGATGTGTCACTTTCACTTTCACTCTCACTAATGCATCTTTCCTTTCCTTTCTTTGACTTGTTTAGAACCAATTGTGACTTCAAAGAAAATTCAACATTAGCAACAAACTTTCGCTTTCACTCTCACTGATGCATCTTTCCTTGTCTTTCTTTGACTTGTTTAGAACTAATTGTTACTCACCACCTTTGAAGAGTGCCACATCACTCATATTTACCGTGAAGGTAATAAGCCAACGGATAGGCTGGCTAATGATGGTACCCAAAGTGACATAATCAAATCTTGGAGAGGGGAAGGGAATCTAAACTTTGAGATAATGAGTCTAATCACATTTGATAAAATTAATCACAATGAAGGGCATGTCACTTAATTTTATGATGACAAGGATGAAACAATTCTCAAGGAAGGTTGCATGTAATGCAAAGTGTGGGATAATAATTCTAGTTTTAATGATCTACGGTGCCTGGGTTAATTCTAATAAGCACGATATCATAAGAAATCATTGCAGTAAGAAGAAGATTAGTAGCAAGGAGCCGAGCAAGGACAGTAGCAAAAAACACAAAATGGGAGGTGGTCTAAGAAGAGAGGAACCGACTGACTATGACAAATGGAGGCAAGACAAGAAAATTTGGAAGAAGTTGAAAAAGGGTGGGGCCTCTCAGTATATCAAGAAGCTCCATGGATACGAAAAATAGGTGACTTCCTTATTCACTGAGGGCTGGGTTAGAGGGAAAGTAAATTTATGGGGTAAATCTTTTACCCTTACTCTTAATCTTATGGCTGATATAACAGGCTTACCCCTGGAAGGAACCCATTTTCATAGAGGTAACCATAGGCTAGGCTTTGAAGCTTTTAATCTGTTCCCTAAAAATATTGATGAAAAGGCCCTCATGACTAAAGGGAAGGGGGACTATGTTGATATCACTAATATTAAGGATTTCTAGGCCAAAATGTTGAAAGTAATGATAGAGTTTTTCACGCTTGATGGGTATTACTCCAAAATCTACAACCTGCATTTCATCTTGGTTAACCACTTTAGGCATAACAAGAGGATATCCTTCCAATTTTTTCTTTTAAGCTCCCTCAGTAGTAGCATCACTGAGCATAGGAAAAAGCTGAATAACCCTATGTTACATGAGGGGTTGATCCTCCTTATTTTTGACTATGTCAAAGATATCATCTCAGACCCTATTCCTAAAAGGGTCAAAGGTAAAACTTCAAAGACTATTGAGGGGAATAGTAAGGCCAATTCCAACAAAAAGAGAAAGAAAAACAAGGAAATTGTCTCTTACTGCAGGAAAGAAGATGGTAAAAAGAGGAAGAAAAAGAAAGTAAAGAGCTCCAACAGTAGTGAAGATGATACTAAGGAAAAAATCCCTAACTCTTTGCAAATGGGAAATGACGTGGAAGAAAATGTGGATATGGGTCCTGGTAATACTGAGCAGGAAGAGGATAGGATTGTCATAACTGATGATGAGAAGGAGGAAGAGGATGAGGGGAAAGATGGGGACTACCATGATGATGAAAAAGGTGAGGAAGGAGATGAAGAGGAGAAAGAAGAAGATATGGATGAAAAAGATGAGGAAAGGGCTGAGGAGGAGGAGGAAGATGAAGCCTAGGTTTCCCCTACTGAGGATGATAAGAATGAAGCCCTAGACCCCCTTGCTAAAGGGGAAAAAAATGATGCCCACTTGGATAATGAGGAAGAGTTAGACCTGGGTAGTAAAGATGATGGGGAACCCCTTAAGGTAGACTCTTTGGGCTCTCTAGAGGGGCACGATGAAGATGAAATTGAGACTGGCCAGAATTCCTCTGTCATTGATGAAAATCAGGAGGAACAAAAAGATTCAAATGCTAATACCGATCAGAATGCCACTGAGGAGGAAAAAAGCCAAGAAGATGATTTTACTGCTCCCCTGGGGGATGCTACAATCATGGACAAAGGTATCAAAGATGAAGGTCAGAGTATTCCTCAGGATTGGATCAATCAAGAGATTCAGGAGATTAAGCTCCATCTTAATTCTTTGGAGAAAACTACAGAAACCCTAAATATGAAGCTAGAGAAGCTGGAGAATAAGATTTTGGATAAGGTAAACAATAAAAGCTGGAAGGAGATAACTACCGAGATCAACAAAATTGTTGACAACAAGGTGAAGGAAATTAAAGTCAAAGTTAGCAACAATGGGAAAATTATTAATGAAGTCCTGAGCCACAACAATGAAGGGCTCAATGCGGCTGTCATCAACCTGAATATGCTTCACAACTACCTGGAGAAAAACCAGTTGGAAAACATGACCATTACTATTGATGACAGTGTTGGGAATGCAGGCCCAGGAACTAGAACCAGAGGGTGTATTCAGAGGAAGATCCTTGAGAAGCCTAAGGAGCTGAAGGACCTGAAAAATGCTATCCAAAAGATGGAGGAGTTGAAGATGAAGGCGGACAAAATGATAAACAATTAGTTTTGTCATGTTCGTTACTAGGTGATGTTGGTAGTGTTGCTAGATCTATTTTCTTTGCTTTTGTTTTCGTATCTAGTGTTTTTTTGGTTCCTGCTCTGTTCTTTCTAGTAGGCATTTCTTTTTGAAAAACTTTAATGCTTTATCTTTTTGCTATGATGTAAATGGTTTTGGGTTCCATTCAAAACCTGTTTTTACCTTATTCAAAAATAGTGAAGTTATCAAAATTAGAAAGCTCAAAAGCAGTGAGCTTGCCAACAAGACTCTCTAGAGTAAGAGTATTATTAGGGTTACATCTAGATTCTTGAATTGCTAAAATTTTGATGGCATAAATAGGATGCAAAGTTCTCAAAACTTTTCCAATAACAGTGTCATCATCAATAGTTCCATTAGCTCCCCTAATAGCATTTACAACTTGTTTTATTCTACCACAATATTGTGCAATATTCTCACCTTCTTGCATTTTCATTTCATCAGATTTACCTCTTAGGCTCTTAGCTTTTTCTCTTAGTACATTTATATCTCCACCATAGATGTTTGCAAGAGTGTCCCACATTTGCTTTGCATTTGTGTAATCTTTGATGTCTTCAAATTCCAGATAGCTTACGGCAGATGCAATCTCCAACATTGCTTGGTTGTGCTCTTGTTTAGCTCTCATCTCCTTGGTAGTCAGAGGTGCAACAGGTGTGACATAGTCATGGTCAATATAATACTTTTTTGAGTCACCAATACCAGCTAGGTGTAGCTTCATCAAACTCTGCCATGCGGGGAGGTTCTCCTTATTCAGCTTTGGTACCTCCTTATACATCCTGATCATTTGCTTCATGTACCTTTGAAATTGTTCTCTATAAGCACCAATATCTCTGATACCAATTGATAATATGACTTAGAACAATAGAGAGGGGGGGTGAATCAGTTGTTCTTAGGTCTAGATGTATAAAATAAACTTTCAAACTCTTCTACAAATCAGATCTAACAACCAATAGCTACTCGGTCATTACTGAATACATAATAGAAACATATAATAGTGTAGTCCACTTTCCAGTAGTATTAAACTTGAAAAACATAGAAATGTTCAAACCAAAACATTCACACAAGTATTAACACCAGGTAGTAGAAACCCAATTTGGGAAAAACCACTTTGTAACATGTTACTAATATTTTCACTCTTCTGAAGTGAGCTCTGTGAAAAGCCAACCCTGTCAAAGGTTACAAACACACTGTCAGGTGTGACCCAGTTAAAAGATTTTAACCACCCTGTTAGGAGTGCACCTTGTTATAGGACTTACATGCATTCCATTAGAATGAAACCTTGTTCAAAGGATTTATACAAATGATTGTTAGGTCAACCTCTGTTAAAAGGATTTTGACTGATACAATGATTAGAAAGTAACAATAATATTGATCTGAAAACATACAACTCACTTTGCAAATAACAAATCCAATTCCATACACATATGTTGGCTTACTGACTGTGATCCATTTCCATCTCTGTTACTGATCTACTTGAAAATTCCTTCAAGCAATCACAACTCCTTCTCCTTTAGCCTTTTCTGCTTATATAGTCAATAACAACAACTCCATCATTCTCTCTTCTCAACCTCATGCTTAGGTTTTCTTAATACTTCCTCAATTAGGTCAATACAATCTTTTGCCACTTAATCTCTTTCGTAGATCTTAGGGTTAGGTCAAATTCATCAAATCTTTCCAACTTTATGTTCTTCGTCCATCCTTCTAGAATCATCTCAAATCTCTTAATAGATTTACAATAAAATGTTTTACAGTGCATTAAATGCTTCCATACAATCAATAAATAAAGTCAACACATTTTACACAGTCCAAGAATTCAACTATGTTGGCTAGGAATCTGAATTCTTCCTCAAATGTAAATTATTGACGCTTGTTCAATACTATGTTCAACTCCTCAGTCTTCAATGGAAAGCTCGATCACTACTAAAATTATTTCCTCAGCTAATATTGTCTTCCTCGACAATTACCTGATGTTCGGTCAACACTGAATTTACTCGACATATACTGGCTCGGTCAACACTAGCATCACTCAACTTAAACTATATTTCTTCACTTTTGCTCGGTTAAGCCTACTTGTTTAGTCTCACTTGTTACTTAGATAAGCAAAACATTATCTTATCATTATGCCATATAATCAAGTACCCATTGAAGTATCCAAGATAACTCAACATTTCCTTAGGTGCTATTATTATCAACCTTTCCCACATCCTTCTCAATAATCGAATAGATATATTACTTTCTTAAATAGAAACATTCTTGCCAGTTAAGGTTTGACATCAATGACAATACAACAATTGCTTCAATTACAGTTTCCAACAATGGGGTGTGGGTCAATTTGAAAGAAATTAATTAGGTGTTTTCCCCTGTTTAGAATGCCCTTAGAGTTTAGAGGATAGTATGGATGATCTCATTTGGAAGGAAAAAATTACTGGAATCTTCTTTGTGTCTTATGTTATCAATCTATTGTCCCTGAAAGATGATCCTCCTCCATGTTGGGCTTGGGCCTGGCTTAAAGATCTCATCCCCAAGGTGAATATTTTTTCTGGCGTGTCCTTTAGAATAAAATCTTGACTATTGATAATATTTACCACATGGGTTTTTACTTAACCAACAGGTATAGTCTTTGTTTGAAAGACTAGAAATCGGTTGACCATATCTTAATTCATTGTCCTTTTATTGTCTCTATCTGGTCTAAGATCATATCTTCCCTCAACATGAGATGGATCTTCTCTAATAATATCCAGGAGTTATTTATGGAATGTTGTCATCCCTTTAGAGGAATGACTCTTAAGATCCTCTAGAATTTTATTCTTCCTCGTACTTTGTGGGGTATTTGGAAGGAGAGAAACAATCACATTTTCTATGATACCGCTCTTCCTCCTGATGTGTTTTAGTTTAAAATTATGAGGGCTATCTCTAAAAATGTCAAGATCTCCTTGGAGCTTCCTATCTCGGCTTCCCCTTCTGAAGAGGAAATTTGTTTTCTTTGGAAGGTGAATACTAAGAAGTCTAGTCGGCCCCCTCAAAATACTAGAGAAGATGCGGTGTGGGGTTTCCCGCCCACTGGTTGGTTCAAGATCAATTTTGCTGGGGCTTCAAATGGCAACCCTGGAAGGGTTGGTTGTGGTGGGGTTATTAGAGATGAAAAAGGTACTATGTTGGCAATGATTGCTACGCCTATTGGATTTCAATCTAACCACATCGTTGAAGATTTGGCAGCCTACCAAGGTATTAAAATGGCTAAGGATCTTAATTTATCTAAGGTTTGGATTGAGGGAGACTCTAGCAACATTATTAATTTCCTAAAAGGTACCAGTCCCCCCTCCTGAACTATTCATAATTCCATCCTCAAGGCTAAAGATATCATCAAAGATTTTTAATTGTGTCACATATCTCATAGGTTTGGGGAGGTGAACGCGGTTGCTGACAAATTTTCTAACAAAGCTATAAATTCAAGTGACATCATGAAATGCCAGAGTGAGCTGGATATTCCACAAAGGATTAAAATATTGTTGTTATATGATCGTACCCATGGATCTTCTACAACTCAATTTAATGATGACAACTAGCATGAGAAAGAGTATTTCTTTTAAGATTAGTTACATCAAGTACCCTCGTAACACTTTGGGTAATTGGTGTCAGGTGCGACATATTTTATGGATGTTTTTTGCTATGTTTGTGGCTTTATATTGGAAGCTGGATTTTTGCCTATATTGTACTACTAAGTTTAAGGTCTTCAATTCTGTGGAAGGTGTCTAGTGTGTTGAGACAGGAGGTAATAGGAAATGGATGGAACCCTTCTCCTGTGAGAGTTGGAAAAACAAAGAGAAAGTCTAGAACTTTCTCAAGAAGAGAGGGTTGGATGGTTATTTAGAAAAACTTCATGGGAGGGATACTTTGGTCACCAAATACTTCATCAAAAATTGGCGAAATGGGAAATTTTTTTTGGGAGGTACTACTATTAAAATTATTGAGGAGATCATTACAAAGGTTACAAGCCTTCCCAAATGCTACAATTAAGAGATTACCGAAAGAGGAAGATGAGAAGATCAAACTGGTCAAATGCAAGAAGAAGATCTACTATTCTTTGAAAGTTATCAAAAAGGTATGGCACAGAGTCCTCTTTGTTGTTATGTAGTACATTACTTTGGATGGGAGGTTCTCTAGGGTTTATGACTATCATTTTGTGCTCCTTAATCATTTTTTCTATGGCGATAATATTTCTCTTCCATACTACCTCTTGAACTCCCTGAATGCTAGCATCAAAGATGCTTAGGAGAACCCTCAAGGGAATCCCGCTATGCATGAGGGCCTTATACTCCTCATTTATGAGCATTTCATGTCCAATACTCCCTAGTCCCAAACTGTGAAGCCTCTTGACTCCGGAGATGATGATTTTGGAGAAGATGAAGATGATGGGGAAGACTCTGATATGAAGGTGGATTATGAAATTGACTCTTCGTCCAAAAATTATGTGGGGTAGAAAAGAAGGTCCTTTATTCTTAATGATTCACCTTCTAATAGTGATGATGATATGACTAAGGAGAGGGAAGCTCCTGATGAGATGCTGATGAACAACTGCAAGAAGGGTAAGAAGTTTCATGGAACCCAGAATATTCCCTTGGATCACCCTTCCCCTATTCTTTTTAAGGAGGCTGAG
This sequence comes from Chamaecyparis obtusa, assembly GCA_027943335.1. NCBI lineage: Eukaryota > Viridiplantae > Streptophyta > Pinopsida > Cupressales > Cupressaceae > Chamaecyparis > Chamaecyparis obtusa. The sequence goes on from BSBK01001136.1 coordinate 1,341,318, forward strand.
GCTTGCACTCCTAATATTTCTTTTATGGATTCCCCCTCGGCTAAAGGTGTTCCTAAGCCTAACTCTAGGATGAAAGGTACCTCTGAGAATAGTGCTAGTGGGATGGACCAAGCGAAGGAAGCCCTTAACTGGGTCTTCACTGAAAAGACCTACCTGAAAAATGGAAATGCAAGATGGATAACTAGAATCAACATTCTGGAAACTATGGATCTAGGTGATAAACCCTTCCCAGTTTTTATGAATGATCTCAAAGCAGTAATGAACAAGGCTAGTGGGATTGTCGTGGCTTACGATTCCAATTTTTTTGTGGTGAATGAGAAAATTTCTAAATGTGACACAGTGTTGGTTTCCTTGGAATCCAAGGCTGTGGTCTTTGATCAAAGACTTTCGACCATAGAGGCTACGCTCAGGTTGATTGGGGAACAAAGTTGCAATATCCTTCGGGCTTCAGCAAACCAAGTCAATTTTCTCATCAATAGTTTGGAGAAGAGCAAAGATTATGAGGAATCGATTAAGCAAGGTGTTGAAAATCCTGGTATTAGCCCCAGGAGTACTAGTAAAGAGATTGACAATCTCAAGGCTTCTGTCATAAACATGGACCTCTTGGATTCTAAAGCGGTTGATCTTCTCAATAACATTCATTGATTCTATCTTTTTGGTCTGTTGGCCTTTTTGTTAGTTTATGTTCTTTGGGAGCTAGCCTTTGTCCCTATCCAGTTGTCCTTCTCTGTTGTCGGTCCTCTGGTTGTCCTTTTTTATGTTTCAGCCGGTTGTGAGAATTGGAGCTTAATGTTTTATCTTTCTGGTCTCTTGTAAAAGGTTTGGGACCTTTGAAATCATGTTTTCCTCCTAATCAGAACATAGATGTTAAAGATAAAAATGAACAATAAAAAATCGTAACAAAATAAAATGAACTACATAACAACAAAGTATCTTTAAACTGAAACATAGATACATGTGAACAAGTCTTATAATAATTTAAATCCACAATACTAATTAAGCACAGATCAACAATACATATTCAATTTTAAATATACACTAATAATCATTAGTCTTAAGTAGTGATTAAGTGAATTTTTTTGGACCAATCTCCATCAATTGAATTTAAGTATATTTTTCATTGTGTAAAAAATTTATATTTTCTATAGTTCACATGCACATTTTGTAAGTTAATAAATTGTTAAAATTATTTATTGATTATATGATTGGTTTAAAAAAATTAAGTACCAATTTTTTTGGAATATAAAAGGATAACAATTTTAGTGACATCTTTTTAGCTACATTGCATAAATTTAGCCATTTATTTTGGTTGTTGTTGACATCAACAAATTTGTTTATATATGTTTATGATAAGTTAAGAAGGCTTAGCGGCAAAATTCAATAATATCTCTCTATTCACATCATACTCAGAATAATCTAGCTTTTCCCATTGTAAAGAAAATTAAAAAAAATATTCATTCACTTATTTAACTTTACCTTCTTTAAGTACATGGATAACTATTGGTTTCTATATTTTGGTTTTTTTGGGTTTAATTTTAGTTTTTAAAAAAAATTAAAACTATATATTTAAAAAGTGAGGAAAAATTGATGGGGAGATTTCATCTTATTATGTGCATGATCTACAAATAAGTCTATATTAGCTATTTCATTAATTCGGAATAACTATTTTTCAAAGTCATATGGATGAACTAATTAATTTTAGAATTTTAGATAAGTTACAATATACCAAGATAAATTATATAACTTCAAACTTATAGTTTCTCTTTCATACCAATAGACTAACAATCAATTTATTCAAACTAATGTTCTATTGTTCTATTGTTCTATTAATACTAGAATCAAATTATTGTTCTATTGTTAACACTAAAAATAAAAATATTATATGTTTATGTTATTATATTTATTACTTCAATAATATTTATGTTATTGTATTTCTTATTTTATTACAATATTAATGGCAAGTAATGACCACTAGGTAGCACTTGTTTATATTCAACTCATATTATGATTTTATCATTTTTAGATGTCAATTAAACTCTGAACTCGTTGGAGATATATTTTATTTCCAAAAATCAAAATGAATGGATAATTAAGTTCACAATGTAGCTCAATATTATAGGATAGGTAAAGTTACCTACAAGTAGACATAATCATTATCATAAATTTTGTTGGTACAATTTCAGCAGCATTGTCATTTCCAAGGATTTTTACCGTATCAGAGAGCGTGCAGGTTTCACTCAATTACCAAAGCAATTTCACCGGGTGGGTAAATGTGTCAAAATCATGGCCGTTTTCCCATATTTATGCTTTTGACATTATAATACTATCAACATTTTTGAACCGTTTAAGGTCAAATTTCCCACTATCAAATACTCTTTTTCAGTATAATATCAAATATGTAATTTAGGTTTGACGTTTCATTTTGTGCACCCTAAATATAGTGTTATATTGGTACAAAATATTAGTCATATAGATAGAGGAAGGAACACTTTATATTTATTATTTTTATCATTTTTAGAACATGTTAAACATGGATCCAGATTTAATTATCTAAATGTCTTTTGAGGTAAAAAATGACTAATTAAGGTGGTAGATGTGGGCTTTCATTCTTGAACAACATTTACCTATTACATATTTTTATTGGCTTTTTTCCCACTTTGATGTGTTATTCATAAAAGAAAACATTATCTAGTATGATTTCACCTTAATTTTTTGTCAGATTGCATTTAAACTCCAAACCACTATTATTGTGTGTATCAAATGGTACAAAGATATGAAATGACATATCCACATTGAAAATTTTGCCAGGGTTTGAGAACTTCTATCTTATTCCCTAAACACATTACATTTTGGACTAGAATTTGATCACTTCAATGTTGGTTGTTTCTTGGCTTGTTGCATATGTGTTTGGACAGTTCTTATCAAGTAATGGAAGTAGTGGGTGAGGGAGAGGGTTGTGATGTAGATTGTTGGCTCTCGCATTAATTATTTGCTCAACCCCAATGCAACAACATTGATAAGCTATGTGTGGAGAGAACATTAAAAAATTATGGAGCTTTACTTGGTGGTTGTGTTCATTTCAATTGTTTAAGTGGGTTGTAAGAGAAGATGAAGCTCTTATAACTTGATAAGGAAATGACTCACCTCATCTATTTTTCAATTATTCAGATTTGTTTGTATGTTGTCCATTCTTTAGTTTACTATTACTGATTATTAAGTATTTGTAATGGAAGACATTTGTTGGGCTTGATTAGGGTTATAATTATCAACATTTTATTGAGTTGGATGCCTACAAAGTCCTAATGGGTTATCATCCAATGTTTCTAAAATAAATTGTAAGGTTGGATCAACATTCATTATCTTGAGAGTTATAGTAATGGTTGCTACATTACTAATTTCAATTGTTGTTTTAGTACCCTTTACCTAAAAACATGACTAACTCTTGAGTTTTTAGAATTTTATTTTCATAACATCGTACATTGATTTCATTATTTGCAAAAGGGCACCTCTTTAAGATCATCGATATTATGAAAATTTACATCCATTTCATTTTTCTATGAACATGAAAGTAGGTGCCCTTTTTGGTTTTGTATAAAATTAATTACTTATGAAAATTTAATTTTTTTCAACCATCATTACAACCTATCAAGCTATAGTTATAAATTGAAATATTGACATTTATCAATTAATAAGCTATATTACTCCATTTTTTATTGAGTGATGATCAAAAAGTTAGATTCACTCTTGATTATCTTGAATGCGTAATAATAGTCGTTACATTGTTTAATTCAATGCTAATATGGGCCTACATCATGATTTGTTATCCTCTAGTAAAAGCATTACTATATCTTGATTTCTAAATCTTTCTCGTGTTGTTGGTTTATATATCTTATTATTTGGGTGAGGCCACTAAGGGTAGGGAATCCATTTATAGTGATCACTTAGGAAACAATGAAGAGAATATGACCTTGTGATATTTCTATCAAGATTCAACTATGTAGTTTTTGAGTCAAACTCATTGACCCATGTTTCATGAGTAGTGGTTCAAAAGAACCCATCTCTCATAAGAATAAATGGAACACTTAGCACTCATTGAATCTAGGTGATGCTCATAGAGGTGAAGCACTAGGACTTCCTAGGAGGTCGCCCATCCCAGCACTACTCCAGTTGAAGCCACTATTTGATTACCTAAGTGTGAGCTTTGTTAGTGAGAGCCATTATGTGCCTTGAATAAACATTAGTTAAATTGCACCTTGTTTATTCCACATGGTATGTTGTCCCAAGACCCATTAACCTCTAAAATAATTCCTCCACCTCTTCAAGAACTATAATACTCTTTATTTGAATTTATAGAAAAATATTTCAAAAAGAGTAACCTTGTAATTGTGTATGCAAATTATATCTTGATGATTATTATTAAAATTAACATGGTTCATATATCTCTATAATTAAATAAAATTATGTGTTAACAATTTGACAAAGTTATGTAATATTTTCCACTAGCTAACTAAAATTGTCAAGGGATTTTTCCAAGCAACTTAGACCAAATTGACGAGTCCTCAATTATGACCTTTTATTTGCTACATTTTATGCATAAAAACTTATAATGTTTTGAAATTTATCACACTAGTGATGAACGAAGACTTGTACATGTTTATCTTTTTGTACTATGTTTAGATAATTAAGGATTAAATTAGAAATACTATTTCGATATAAATATTTTTTATGCATTTTAATTGACTATTAGTGGAATGAAATCATGAACTTTAATGGGATATCATTATGCCTATTTTAGTGGGATGTGTTTCAATTTAACAAGCTAGTGGTTTTATGACTTAACATTTCTTGATGCATTGCTCTTGGCTACATGGAGCTCTAGAATTCTCCAAATCTTCAAGCACATATGTTTGTGCTCTGTATCTAAGTCAATTTTGTTGGTTTCATTTGCGAACTCCCATTTCTATTGTTGATTGTTGAAGAATCTTATTAGAACCCCCAATTCTAATAACTCTGATAATGTAACAATCACTCATTTAGTTGAGTTGGCACTTGTAGAATATAAGTTTTGAATAAGGGTATATCCACCCATCAGTTCATAGTTAGAAGTTAGTCAATCAATCTCTTTGCTTTAGTTTTCAATTCTATAATTTTGTAATAGTGACTTTTGTTGTACTCCCCTTTAGGGGCCCATTTGAATACAATTTGAAGGAATTTGATTTAGTTTATTTGTTGTGAGCTCCCTTCAAAGGTAGAATAGGGCTTGCTCTACTAAAGGAATGTGATCTGGTTCTAGTTTCATTATTTTTCACATTCATTAGATTGCAATGTCTAGTGCTTCCATGTATTGACAATTGTAGCATTGTTTTACATTAGATTCTAAGTGTTGATCATTTCTCAAATTTCATTTATGTCCATTAGATCATCTTAGAATTATAGCTCAATATTAGTTTTTATTTTCTCACACTAATGCTTTAGTTAGATGTTAAAACAGATTATAACAGTGAAGATTAGACAAAAAAATCATTGAGATCATAAATGAAATATTGTTTACTTTCCTACAATATGTGTTCTTATTTAGATGTGTTCTCTTTCAATTCATGCAAGAGTAATATAGTTTGATTTGATTTAGAGTTTGAATTTATTTTCAACAAGTGTGTGAAGTAGACCAAGTTTATTTGATGTGAAGCAAGGTAGATAAGAAGGTTCCAGGAAGTGCTCTCACGAGTGTATGTCATATCCAAACTGCATAGTTAGGATTGAGAGATAGTTGATAGTATAATATTTGATCTTTAACCTATAGGATTTAGATTTTAGACATAGAAAAATTCATAGTTAGGGTAGTTGCATGACAAAGCTTGATGGAGCCCAACTAAGAGAAAACCAAAAATAATCATAGTAAAGAATGTCCCCAACCAAAAACAACCTTACCACATATATCTTCAGACATGTATGTATTGATAAATATAATCTCAATGATGTTTAAATATTGTGATAATAATGACCTCAACCATCACAAATGAGTTTGGAAGATAGATAGGCCATTAGAATCATCATTTCTACAAAAAATATAGAGCACGTGTTTGAAGGATTCAAGAAAAGGTTTCAAGCACCTTAGATTAAAAGGTTTTGGAAGAGAGAGAGTGAATTTTCAATCATCATTCTCTAGATAAATTTAGAAATAAATGAACTTGAAGAACTCAAATACTTTAACACCCATAAAATAGGGAAGGGTCAATGTTCCATGCAAAATTTAGTATTTCACCCATGATCAACTTGGGGAAAATTTATTGGTGGGCCAAACAAGGTTACTAGTTGTGAAAAATACTATTATTATGTTTCCATTTTAATCCTACCATCATTGATGAGTAGAAAAAGCAGTTTTTGCAACAAATAAGTACTTATAAACCAAATTTAGGATTGGAAAAAGAATAAATTGGCAATGAACTTCAACCCTTCCAAATAATTTTATGAAAACACACCAAATATGAAATGATCATTATTTAAGACATCATATAATAAAATCATTCCATGGAAGTCCTCATTAATTAATGAGTGACAAACTAAAAATTATAATTCTTGACATGGAACTAACTACATAGTAAAATCATAGTAAATTATTATTGTGCACATTCCATCATAATAGAAATCTTAGTTTATGCAAAAATTTAGACTTAGGCTAGGAAACAAATGCAAAACAAAAGAGTCACATTCTAAACTATTATCCACCTCAAATACAACTCACAAATGAAGTGAAAACAAAAAAACAACACAAGCATTAAAAAGAATTCAATATCAATAAAATATTTTATGAATTGGATTTGTTACAATGATTTCTTTGGAATGTGGATTCTATTGCACAAAATGTGTCCACTTTAACAACATATACTTATTAAAGATGAATAGATGAAATGGATGAGAGTGTGTCTTAGTTTATAGATTTTTGAGAGAGTCAATGGACAATGGAGATGTAATGTGAAGAATGTTCAATAGTGCAAGATGCATGAGAAAGTTCCCTATGATCAATGAGAGAATGGAAGGTTACAATGGATTTTTTTGGAAAGTAAATGGTTAGGATGAGCTAACCCCAAAATATCTAGAATATGGATCCACAATTGAACTTAAGTCCCCTTTATTCTTAGAATTTGGTGGATAAAATATTGCAACCATGTGGGATGTAGGGGACAAGTGTACATAAAAATCATTTATTCTTAGTATTTGGTGGAGAGAATATACCCATATTTAAATAAAATTATTACTTAATTATTTTAGCTATGTATAAGGTGGAAAATAGATGTCAATAATAATAATAAAGTTATTTGATTATGTGATGGAAAAAATAGAATAATTAAATAAAATTTTATTTATTTGGATAGTGTACATAAAGTGAAAGAGGAATTTTACTAGGTAATATAATCATTTAGTCAATTGGGACAAGATTTTTATATGGAAATATTAGATTTATACATTATCTCTCTTTGATAGAATGTTATGAATAAGTGATGTATCAAAAAACAATAAAAGGTAGGATATAATGGAGATTTGGTGGTAGGTTTCCTTAGTCATTTAAGGATTTCATGATGATGAAAGTGATAGAAAGATGCACCCTTAAGAGAGATTTTGGTTGAAATGGAGTCTACGAGGTACAACTTGACAACACAAAGGACAATGATGAACCATGATAGATAAAATATGACTTGATATTTATCATGTTAGGACATTTCATGGATATATAATTGATGATAAATTGTGATAGGACATATAGATTTATTTCATTTGGATGATTGGATGAGAGGATTTAGATTGCATGGATGTACATGATTGATCATGATAAATTACAAGGACGTATTATAACTAAAATGGTCTATGAATTTATGGAAAGATGATAGATAAAAATATTTAAGATGGTAAAAATGAATGAAGGATGAATCCTATCAAAGAAACTTCATTTGTAAAGAGAAACCTATTAATATTTTTAGAGATATCATTATGTACCATGATATAATGAATCATCATGATGATGTGTCATGCATTTATGGACTCACATAAATAAATTAAAAGTTAAAATATAATAATTATACAAGAGATAAGTTGTTAAGGCATTCATTCTGTCATAGAAGTATGAGAGTGATTGTGGTAGTGTGATGGATGGATTACTAGGGCTATAGGAAATATGCACTGATGCACAAAAATTAATAAGCTACAAATAGCATTATGATCTAAATATATGTTGTTAAGGAACATTATCATACAAATGATGAGATAAACTGTGATAGCGTATGGATGGAACACTAAGACTATAGGAAATGTTAAATATCACACAAAATCAAAGAAGTTACAAGTAGTATATATATTTAAAAGACACGTTGTAAAGGAGCACTATCATATGAAGGAAGAGGGAAACCATGATGGTGTGATGGAAGGAGCACTAGGACTATAAGAAACATAAACTAACATACAAAAGAAAATAATTTACAAATAGCATGAGGTTCCTAAGATGCACCATCATATGAAGTATGAGGGTGACTATAATAGTTTTATCTATGGATAATTAAGAATGTAGGTACAAAAAATAAGTAATAATGCAAACATATGTAGACAAGAAATCAACAACCCGTGGAATACAGTAGGCTATATCTAATAAAATGTTTAAGCCAATGGGTATTCAGGATGATAAGTGGGATGAAAGGATGGTGTAATTAAAGGTTTTATGAGATGGAGCTCAAAAAATAATTCAAACATGATGAGATAACTATAAAATAAAAAGAGGTTCAAGGAACATGCCCTAGTGTGGATATATATGGTAACCATTCCCTACGTAACATTGTTGATAATAAGGATAAAAATAATAGAAGAGATGGAGGGAGGTAAATAAATGGATGGGGGAATGTGGAGGGATGAGAATGAGGTGAAGCATCGGTAGGTAAGAAATTTTATGGAGTGCATTTGAGAAGATGATGTATCAAGGAGGGATGATAAAAAGGTTTGGGATAAATGATGAAAATATAAAAATAATGATGGATAGGGAACTTGAGTGAATGATTCAAGAATGATTTTATGGGTGGAATACAATAAATGAGATAGTATGGAGTGATACATATTCATAAATAGAGTGGTTTCCTACTATAAATGTTACTTTTTTTTTGTGTTTTCATTATGATACTATCACGTCTCTTCTTTTACTTACATTAATAATATGGTTGACGATATTATGATTATTTGATTATGGATAAATATGTTTTTAGATGTTATTTGGACAAATACATGAAATTGAAATCTAATGAAATGTGCTTCAAGTATGGTTTTATGTACTAACTTATTGATGTGAATCGAAGTGTGAATAAGTGTAAGAATAGTTCAAAGATGAGAACTTGGATAAGGTAGAAGTTTCCTAGCTACTAAAAAATGATTGGAATGAAGGAAACTTGATTCACACACACAACCACTCACTTAGTTTCATATAATTTACATTTTGAAATTTTTATCATAGTATATTACGTTATTATGATGCATTGTCCAATAGAAAAATGATTAAATGATGGTTATGGATGTACATTTTGTTTACCTTGATTTTTTTTTAAATGGCTTGATAGGAAAAGTAAATCATCCTTCTTTATTCATGTCATTACTCCCATATTTTGTGTGTTGATCTTAAAATTTTGCACTTGTGATAAATAATCTTATGGAAGTTCAATGGCTCAAGGAAAAAGTGCACTTTGTTGAGAAACATCCAAGAAATAAGAAGTCGACTCTTTGTTTGATTATCTGGGAAGTTTGGAAAGGGATAGAAATAAACATAAAAATAAACCTACACTAGGCAATACACCAATACACCAGAATGCAAATTTTCTACTACATTTTAAATCTCCATTCTCTATTAAGAATAGTGCATTTTCATACCATAATCTCCATAGATGATGAAAATAGTATAAGACATGATTTCACCATCTACCTATTATGTTGCTAATACAAAAACTAAAAGCTACAACAACACAAAATTCCATTCAATTAATGATATAGAGAAAAGTAAATGAGACATTTAAAAAACATAAAATACATCCAACAAAGGCTAATTTAGAATAGTCTAATATATTCATTTCTATTGAGAATCAAGCACAAAAAAAAATCTCTAAAATGGAGTTGCTCCTACTACTAATAATTTCTCAGTCTCTAATAAAATTTTGCTAATATCTTTAAGATAGAGCCCAACTCTACTTATATACAATGCCCTTCTCCAAAACTGAAAGAAACAACCTAACATAGATATTGCCACATTCTCCACATTTCATGTTCCATGATGATGGACATTGTAACTAATCACAACAAAATAATTTCTACATCATGAATTTCCTTCTATGTACATGGAGCTTCTACCACATGTACTATCCATTCCTCCAACCAAAATTTCTTAATCATGAGTTTATAGTGTCTTTAGATCTGAAACCTTTGAGTTGTACATGTGGCATTCACATAATCCATCCTACTTTTGAAAAGAGTATATATGTGCACCTTTGTAGATCTATAGTATTTGGAAATTCTTCAACATATTTGGTTAAGCCATGTGGCTTAACCTGCTACCTCTTTCACTTTTATTAACATAGAACTTAGCTATTTTTCCTTTCAAGAGAACAGCTAACACGCGGGGTGTTAATGCATTAGGAAGATTCTTTTATTTTTTATTATGCCTTGAAAGGACACTAGGCCAACATGTGGATAATTGGTTTAGGAGCACAAATGAGTTTCATGCCTCCAAGAGGCACATCTGGTCATTTTTTGTTTAAATCCATGTAATAAGGTCTTATTAGACCATTTTTAGTTGGTAGGAGTCTAGGTTGAGTCAGTAGTTCATAGGGAATTCAATAATGTGAAAAGATGCAATTTTTGTTAAGTAACTTTTTGGCAAATATTGTCATAAAAGCACAAAATATTATTTTGTTAACTTTTTGTTCAAAAGGTGGTTACTAACCATTGGATAAGGTTGGAAAATCTATAAAATGCCTTGTTCCATTGACCAAAATAGTTGGTTGGATAATTTTGAGAATTTGAAGCAATAAAACACTAAGAATTCTAGAATTCTCACGTGTACTACTTTGTTTCTTTGCTTTGTACAATTTTGTATAGACTTGTACATGATTGTGACTAATTGGATATGGAAGAGGAGTGAATCTATTTTCTATCACACTTTGTTTCTTTTCATTTCATTTAGTATCTTAGGAGATATTACAAAATATTTGTAGACTATTTGAAACCCTAAGTTAGGGTAATAGTGAGAAATCAAAATTGTATTTCTCACCATTTCACTAGTGGAAAATCCTCTAACTCGGTGAAAATGGTCCCCTTTCATGCATACTATGTATTCTCAAACTTGTAGAAGGATTGGAGAAGGTCTGGTTGTGTTTCAAAGGCCATGAAGGACTAACATCTCTATGTGTCAACCATAGGAAGCTTGTAGGAAGAAATTTTTTATTTTGAAGTTGATTGGAGAAGTGAATTTGGATTGGGAATAGTTGGTTTAGACCCTATTGGATATGTTCCTTGTGTTGGAACAAGAGTTTGAATTCTTTGGTGGGTTTTGTGCCAAGCACTAGCATCAATACTAAGTTACCAAATTAGGCCTATTAACAAAATATGATAGTCAATTTTTAGGCCTTTCACTCCAAAGGACCCCCAATCCATTTCAAGATATGTTGTCAAATGTGTATCCAAAAATGTCTTCAATTTTGGATTATGAAGACTTCTTTGAAAGTTATGCTCTGACATATCCATTTAGAGGGCTACTAGAAAATATGCCTAATTTTGAAGAAACTACCATTTATCTATGCCAAAGATTTATTGTGAGTGTTTGTTTGAGTTATTTGAGAGATTCTAAGGCATGATTTGCATCAATAATGTAGAGCTCACCTTTAAGGAAAATATTAGTCCCACAAATCTTTTTTGTGATGTTGTTAGAGACTGCCACATGTTATGTCCACGTAATGAAATGGAGAAAACCAGCTGAAAACCTTTGATGAATTGTGCCAATGTGTCACATGGTTCCTTCTTCTTTAATCCTCACTTCTATTAACATTAAGAATGAAGCATGTCATGAGCCTAAGGAACAAAGTCCCCAAAATATATCTTACAAATAATAAGGTGAAGCCTTAAAAAAATAGTTGTTTGGCTTAATCCTTATTGCGATAGATTATATCTACAACTTCAATGACTCTATGGGTCATCAACCTAAAAAGTGTTGGAAATCAAGGTCGTAATTCACCAATAATAGGAAGAAGAATTTTAGGCAATGTGCCTCATTACAACTTTTTTAGGGAGGACTACAAAGGATCCCAATCTACTTCAAATAATTGGTTCTATAGTTATAAGACTTCAAAATACTAATCAAGATCAATCAGGTATTTGAAAGAGATGTTAGATAATTTTATTAGGGCATCCATGTGGAAGCTAAGCTTCTATAGGAGATGCAAAATATTTTTGACTTTTGTGACACTAGGATAAGGGCTCAAAGCTTGGAATGAAAATTGATTTAGTTGCCTATTTTCCAATATGTTCTTTATCTACTTTTTAGTCAAAATTATTTCATCAAGGAGTAGAGAAGATATGATTCTTAGTTGTACAAGCTATTCAATTTGGTCCTTCATATGCTTAACGGTCAGCTTGAGGGCTTTGGACATTCTTTTCTTTTAAGTGTGACTACATTGTAGTCAATAAACTAAATGACCATTTTGGTTACTTGTCTTCTTTTATTAATTCCTATAGCTACTAAGTCATAGTGTACAATTTTTAAACTAGCAACATTGACTCAGCTACCTTTGGGGCTATGCTCTGTAAATTTTTATCTATACTCAACTTTCTAGCATCTGTAATGAATTTGAATGATATTGTTAATGAGGTGATAATGTCTATAATTATATCCCAATAAGAGACATGTGATTCGTGGAGCATAGGAATAAAATTTAATTAATGGGTAAAATTGGATAATGTGGCTTGCAATTGCTATATCTATAGATATTTATAATTATTTTCTCCCTCCCTTTTCCTCCTTTTGATTTGTCTGGTCTGCAACAGTAAATCTTATTTTCTCCTTCAGCTCTTCTCATCCTTATGATGGATCATGAAGTGTGATTCAAAATATTGATGTAAAAACTTGCACAATCAAATCCAGAAACAACATTCACTATACTTATTTTCTTCTTGCACTTTTCTTAAATTACTCAGAGAATTTGTAATCTCTTGGTGCAATTTTGTCAAATTTTGCTCTTGTGATTTTAGCTTCACCTAGACTATTTATTTTGACTACTTCTTCGTTTCTACTAGAACATAAGCTTCCCTAAGCTATTCCTAGGAGTTTTCTTCTTTCTCTTGAAGCTCCTTTTGGGCTTACACTTGCACACCCATGACATCTGATAGATCTTGTTGGATCTTTATTAGCTCTTGCATTTTTCCATGAAACTAGGACTATGCAAGCTTGCTCACTTTCTTTTTAGAGTCTTAATTGGCTTGAGCTTCTTTGAGCTCTTTTCATATCTTATCAGCTTCATCTTGGACATTATTTTGTACATATTATTGTGTATTTCCAAAATTTGAAAGGATCTATTGTGCTTTCTCCAACTTATCCTCCTTGGCTTGGAGTTTAACTTCCAAGCCTTCTTTTTCCTTCATTATAGTGTTGGACCTTTCTTGAAGATCTTGGAGCTCTTTTTATAACTTCTCCTTTCCATCTTTCTTTTCTTGTAGTGCAACTTTTGGGGCCTACTTTTGGATCTATTTATTGAGATGAGTAACATCAATTATATTTATTTTAATTTCGCCTTCTGCCTATTGATGATGATACTCAAATTCTAGAGATGACATTCCCTCTTTGTGGATTGTAGACTATTCTTCAAGTATATTTTTTCACTGCCATCTAAGCTTTATTCCATTAGCTTAACTTTGTCATGTAACTTGGTATAGCTAAAAGCTAGGCCACACCATAGACTATATAATCATAAAGTTTCATCTAACCCTCTAGTTTTCTTACATTTGGAGTCATGGCTTCCACCATTAGTGTTTTATTTTCCTCATCATAAATTGACTCCATTTTTATTATTTTTGGTTGTTTGGTAGCCTTGCCTCTTCTCTTTTGAATGCATTCCTCATGGGCCTCTTTGGTAGTGTCTTTCTAGCCTCAAAATCATACAAGATCTCAAATGTACCACCCAAAAAAATGCAAGTTTGTAAGGATTCCAAAGGGAATAGACACATTTGAAATAGCCACTTGTAAACAAATTAAAATAGTGAGTGGATATGAGATGGTTCTAGGAGATGATGACAAGATGCTTTGTAGATCTTGTACAAAATAAGTGGTGGAAGGTGGGGTCATTTGTGGTGTGGAAAATGTTGGAATTGTGGGAAGTGTCAATAAGGTGGCCTTCATGGTTTTATTTTAATGAGGTGGAGCAAGTATTTGAATGTCCAAGCCTAAATAAAATAGTGATAATGATTTTGGACCCACATTTAATGTCTGAGAGGTGCTAGTGGATAAAATAGAAATCATTTAAGTAGATGCAAATGAGGCATTAGAGGGATTAGGTTGTATGGAGAAAATAATTTTCTTTGAGGGGGAGTCAAGCACAAGATTTTGTTGGCATGTGGCTTTTTGGAGTACTCGATATCTTCTAAGGGTTGTCATTTATGGCAACACTTATGATAGTATGATCGCATGTTGTGGAGATTGCTAGCTACTGGGCTCACAGTCATGAAAATGACTAAGTCCAGAATCAAGAAGACAGGGTACAGTGCCACAGTTTTGGATAGTGATGAAGACATACAAGGTATTATGGCTTGCAAAGTTAAGTGAAGGTATTTTGGGATATGTACATGCTTCAGTTAAGATCACATGAGTTTTGGATAGCTGGTGTATGAGATACAATGTTCAGAAGGTATGCGAAGATAGTAAAACAGTATATCAGGGTACATGAACAATTGTGAAGATTTATAAGGAAAACATAATGAATATGATAATGTGATAATTCATGTAAATAACATATAGTGCCAACTCTTTGGTAATATAAGAGTGCCAACTCCATACATATCATCTGCACAAGTTTCTATTATGTTTTGTATGACATTTTTGGAGCTGACTGGAAGGATAATTTTGTATAAATATAGATTGCTCTTGTGAAAGAAAATAATATGGGTGATAGATAATAAGTTTGCAAAAAGTATAGCAGAAGTCAGATACGAGATCAGTAGGAGGCAGAGCTATAACTGGAACTATCTAAGCAAGATAAGTGCTTGTATTGTTCCCCTTTTGTGAACTATTTTGGGACAGTATTAATTGTAAGAGCAGTGTGCTCACCACCTTTAACCAAGTGTTTTGTATGCCCCTAATAGGGTTTTTGTAATCCTCTAACAAGGAAATGTACTACATAACAATCAACTCCTAACAAGGCTAGATCTCTTAACAAGGACATTATACTTTAGTGCATATTTGTGGGTACCATCCCCATCAGGGTTTTTCCTTTAATCAGGGTTTCCTCAATAACAAATCATGGTGTCATGAGTAATGTGTTATGCTTATATGTTCTTTTCATTTCTGCATTACTTTGGATTATTTATAATTGTTTAAAGTTGAAAACAAAGTTCTGTAATACTGATTCACCCCCCCTCTCAGTATTACCTAATCCTAACAATTGGTATTAGAGCTTTTGGCCCTTTGAGAGAAAGCTTAACAACTTAAGGGAGATCAAAATGGATTCAGAAGACTTTCAAGTAAACTTTGAAGCTGCACTTGAGGATTTGGATAAGATGAAAGTTGAAAATGGTGAACTAAAATTCAAATTAAGAAGAGCAGAAGGTTTCATGAGGAAACTTAAAGAACATCTTGTGACTGTAAAAGATTAGAGACAAGACCTTATGGAGAAAATCAAAGAAAGTTCTGAAAATGACACATTAGAAAAAGTAAAGATGTTGGAGCAAGAAAAAGAACAAATCAATCTCTTGATGATCAAGGAGATTTAGAATGGGAAGGATGAGAGAAATAAAGTTGAAGAGTCACTAAAGCAAGCCAACCTTCAGATAGATAATATGAAGACTAAACTTGACCATTACAAAGATAAATATCAAGAATTGGACAACTACAATCAAATCATCAAAGGTGAACCCACTCAAGCTAGACTACTCATTAAGGAGTTACACATAAGAAATGACAAGAATAATGAACAAAGAACTAAAGGTAACATAAGTGGACCCAATGAAGCTAGAAGTTCAAAAACTCAAGAAGAACCAAATGAAGCCAGGAATGAGGAAAAATCTATTCCAAATGAAAGACTTACAAATGAAGATTATAGAGAACAATTTAGACCCTTTAGAGGTAGATTCTTTGGATGCAACAAAGTTGGTCACATGAAAAGAGACTGCAAAAGTAATGGTAATTCGAAACCCTTTACTAGCTTCTATTTTAATTGCTATGAGTATGGACACAAAAAGGCAGATTGCAGAAAACCTGATCAATCTAGGTATAAGAAAGACTATATTAGAGAAGAAACTACAGCCAAGATTACATGTCAGAAATGCAATAACTTTGGACACACATCAAGGTATTGTAAGCTGCAGACCAATCAAGACAGAAGAGGACCACCCATCTATTACAAATGCAATAATCCAGGTCACATTGTGAATTTTTGTAGATATAATGGAGATAACAATGGAAGACGACCACCCATATGTTACAAATGTAATAATCCAGGTCACATTGTGAAGTTTTGTAGATATAATGGAGATAACAATAGAAGAGGACCAAGAAGATTCAATGAACCTGAAACTCCACCACCTATATTCATAAGGAAGAATATTAGTGACAGTGGTAAAAGCCTAAATGATTACATGAGTGAAAACAAGAAAGCAAAGAATGAAAAAATTTGGCAAGTAAAAGTTCTAAATAAGGTAGTGGTTCAGGGAGAGAGAGCTTGTGATGTTGTGACTTTGCATGCTGAATTCTTTGAGGCATCAGCCTAAAAGGCCGCATGGACTCATGGGGTGTAGCGGATGAAGACAATAGAAAATATCCAACCCCTGTATAAGCGGAATAAGCTTGTGCGAGCTTATGTATGATATGTATAGATGTCCTTGAATCTATGGATGAGATCGCAGCACTTGAAGATTCATCTTCTATGTTCGCGAGTTTTGCATTGACTAGACGACATGCGAAGTTGAGCTACATGTTTTTAATGCACACACTCAACTTGCGATGAATAAAAGACTTGAAAGACCTCATTTTTCCACCCCTTTTTGATCAGTGACTAAGGAGAGCAGAAGTGTGAAGGCAAAGCAGTCATCTAGCAGAGAGATTTTGTGCTCACATAAAGACAAGCATCATATTTGTGTGCATTTAAGGTATTTAGATATAATATCTTTAAAATTCATGGATGCACCAGTAATCTATGATGTGGTAGATATACCTAGGTATAAGTTCAAAAGGCATCCATACAAATCCTGTGAGGATGATCCAGAAGGGGCATTTTCCCAAACCCCCGTAGGTGTGTTACACGTAGAGGATATTAGGGCATACATACACTACAAGTATGAGATTATTGGGGAGGTCAACATCTTCTATGATTTGAATGGTATGATAGATGTGAATGGGTCTTTGATAGACAAATTCAAACATTTTAAAGACATGTCAATACTCAAGTTAACCCATCTCACTGAATTCACAGAAGTTGAATGGTTCAAGATCATTCTAAGTAGAGTTCATGATTAGTTCTTGTGGATTTGACATCAACCAATAAAGATATGTGCTCAGTTGATTCATGATATCACAAGGCTTGACAATGAAGGAGCCCTACCTATTAGTGAGAAAAATCTAAGAAAAGATGTTGAAACCCTCATGCACTCCAAATGGGACAAGAGAGCTATGACTATAAATGATATATACCTTCAAGATGTCAGATTGGTAGTAATTCTTATTGGCTACAAGTTGTTCCACAGTTCCAAACTTAATTCTGTATCAGCTGGAGTTGTCATGATGGCTTACAAAATGGTTAAAGAAAACAAACGGTACAACCTTTGCGAATTTCTGGCACAACATTTTTTGGAAAATGTTAAGGTCATTAAGAAGGAAAAATCTAAGGCATTTAGGTTTGGGTCACTACTAATTCACATGTACCTTCATATTATTCACAATTTTCTTGGTATGCATCCTAGAGCATGGAAAGACAATGAACCCATTGGTCTACAAATCTCGGAGTATTATAGAAGGCAGAAAAAGGATTGGATCGATGGAGAACTGTTTGGCATGATTAAGATCTTGTAGAGGCAGATGAAAGAAAGATATAGAATTCCTGAAAGCCTAGTAGAAAAATATGAGGACACCATCTGTTTCATGGTTAAAACTGATTATGTCTATTTTGAGGCAATTGAACCTATAACCAAATGGTGTTATCCTATGGGATATGAGGTAAGTGTTGAAGTACTATCTATGCAAGTAGAACATGTATTAGTGGTAGAAAAGGATCCCACTCAAGAAAGATGGGGTACATATAGAGAAAAATATGAAAAAGTTAGAGAAGAACAAGAGAAAGTAACAAGAAAGAGGAAAGTCAGCAAGATAGTGGAAGAAATTACTGCGAAGGTAGGAATCATGAAGAAGAAGTATTTGGACTTGAAGAAAAAGATGGAGGCATCTTCTAGTGTTGCCACTGGTTCACCTATCTCATTGGAAACAAAGAAGACAGGTACCACTGATAACTTCATTGATTTATCAGTTCCCCAAAAGAAAGAAACACATGAAACTGTGACTACAGAGGTTCCTAGAAGATCATCTAGGAATGTTAGTCCAAAAGAAAAAGAAACGGAGGTGAAGAGGAAGAAAAAGGAAGAAAAGGTTATAGAAAAGGAGGAAGAGAAAATGATTCAAAAGAATCCACAAACCTTGTGGAAACCTGATATGAAATCAATACAGAAGAGGGTTATCAAAGATGGAAATTTAACGTCTATAAAAAGATACTATGAGAGATATAGCCCTGAGGATCAAGCAATCATTGAGGACACTATCATTGAGCATTTGTTAGTTTTCAAAAGGAATTTGTTGGAAGTTGAATCTAGTGTTCCCAAAGAACTATACAACAAGCTAGAAATCAGAAAATAGTTAGCACATTCAGAAGATGAGAACATAAGAAACAAAAAAATTGATGATATGTTGCCTATTGTGTCTATTCAGGAAAGAGAAAGAATCATAAAAGCACTAAAACCTCTTTTAAGAACAAAAACTAGACTAGTCAAAATCATGGCTAGAAGATACAATGAAGTAATTGAAGATACCCAAAAGGTATTAGATGAATTTTTCATGCAAAACATGCCTAAAAGGGAGTCATTTCCTAAGATTGATAAACCTATGTCTTTGGGTTTAGGAGAGAGTTCACAAACAGTAGATCAGAGTGCTCAAGTTAACTTGCAACTAGACTTCTTTATCACTGGTGTGCCTATTAGCCTTGACACTTTGCAGGATATACATGATCCATTCATGGACAAGATGGATAGTGCGATGGAAGTCGAAGACCAGGAATTGACAGAAGAGAGGAAATCAGAAGAAAAATGAGCAAAAAAAGTACAGGAGAAGGAGTTACACCAAGAAGGACAACAAGAAAAACAACTGAAGGCAGAGGAGACCACTGGAATCAGACTCGATTCATCCCTATTGTTGGCAAGTGTTTCCAAACCGATAAGTTCTGATGTGGACAACATGGATGAAGATGAACTGATGAGACTCTCATTCATGGCATTTGCTAAAGCTAAGGAGAGATCAGCCTAGAAAGGAGACAAAAGAGCCAAGATAATGGGCAGGGTAGTAGAAATAGTAAACAACCTACTACCCTCTCCACTTATCCTAAAAGACAAGGATGAAACTGAGAATCTCAATATAGTACTGGATAGCTTTGATAGTCACTTTGACTCATTACTAAAAATAGCAGAAGAGAAGGCTGAAAGAAACTTCTTGGAAAAGAAGTTAAGCGAAGTTCATAAATCCATCTTATGGGACTTAGACATTCTTAAGGCTACCACTCTTAAAGCCAAGAGCTATGTGGCACAAGGCAAAAAAATTTATAGCCATTGCATAAATCCCTGCAAATATTTGAAAAATGTTGAGGAGGCCATAACAAAAGACAGGGTCAGTCTTGATAGAATAATGGATAGTTGTGAGTCATCTTCACAAATTGTGGAAGAAAATGACAAGGAGACATCCAGATTACTAGAGAAAATAAGGATACTGGAAATGGAGAAAGAGAGAGTTTCTAATAGATTTGGTTTTCTAATACACCTATTAACTCCCAAGCTCTCAATATTGGAGACTCATCTCTTTGAGATGATAAAGGTTGAAAGTTCAATGATAGTATCTACTCTCACTGAGCTTAAATCAATAGAGACAACATCATATGCACTGAATGAGTTAATCCATGTCAGTGAGCTATTGATAAGTTCATGGGTTGAGGAGATTAAGACCTTGGAAACATCTTTCCATGATGTCTTAAATTTGGTAAGCAAGAACTAGACCACCTATGCTTCAATTTTGAAAATTTGAGAATAACCTTTGCCATTGATGTCAAAGGGAGAGGAAGAAAAAGAGAAGGAAAAGAAGAGAAGTGCTCTGTGACACTTAGTTATTTTTCTAAGTGTTGCCATCAATACCAAAGGGAGAGATTGTTGGCATGTGGTGTTTTGGAGTACTCAAGATCTTCTAAGGGTTGTCATTTATGGCAACACTTATGATAGTATGATCGCATGTTGTTGAGATTGCCACTGGACTCACAGTCATGAAAATGACTAAGTCCATAATCAGGAAGACAGGGTACAGTGCCACAATTTTGGATAGCGATGAAGACATATAAGGTATTATGGCTTGCAAAGTTAAGTGAAGGTATTTTGGGATATGTACATGCTTCAGTTAAGATCGCATGAGTTTTGGATAGCTGGTGTATGAGATACAATGTTCGGAAGGTATGCGAAGACAATAAAAAAGTATATTAGGGTACATGAATAGTTGCAAAGATTAAGAAAAGAATAATGAATGTGATAATGTGATAAGTCATGTAAATAAAGCATATTTTTTACTCTTTGGTAATATAATAGCATCAACTCCATACATATCATCTGCACAAGTTTCTATTATGTTTTGTATGACATTTGTGGAGCCGACTGGAAGGCTAATTTTGTATAAATATAGATTGATCTTGTGAAAGAAAATAATATGGGTGATAGATAATAAGTTTGTGAAAAGTATAGCAAAATTCAAATGCGAGATCAGTAGGAGGAAGAGCTATAACTGGAACTATCTAAGCAAGATAAGTGCTTGTATTGTTCCCCTTTTGTGAACTATTTTGGGACAATATTAATTGTAAGAGCAGTGTGCTCACCACCTTTAACCAGGTGTTTTGTATGCCCTAACAAGGTTTTTGTAATCCTCTAACAAGGAAATGTACTATGTAATAATTAGCTCCTAACAGGGCTAGATCTCTTAACAGGGACATTATACTTTAGTGCATATTTGTGGGTACCATCCCCACTGGGGTTTTCCCTTTAGTCAGGGTTTCCTCGAGAACAAATCATGGTGTCATGAGTAATGTGTTATGCTTATATGTTCTTTTCATTTCTGCATTACTTTGGATTATTTATAATTGTTTAAAGTTGAAAACAAAGTTTTGTAATACCGATTCACCCCCCTCTCAGTATTACCTAATCCTAACAGATTTGAGACATTTTTCTATGCAATATAAGAGATTGTCATAATAGCCTTAACTAAGCAGGTAAATTAAATGGTTTAAGAAATAGAAGCTAAAATAATGAATAAAAATTGAGAAGGGGGACGAAGTGAAGAGATGGAAGGATATACAAAAAATGAGAGGAAAAAAAGGGGGAGAAAAACTCACCTACATGACTATAGGGGTCATCAGCAATTGCATGACAAGGGTTACCTCTTCTTTGCTTCTCATATAGTTTGCCAAGAATGAGTTTCTTGATTTTCATCTTTTTTGTGTTCTCTCCTTGAGAGAATAACTCTTCAATCTCTACTAGAGTGGGGGCCTACGTTGTTTGTGACTAAAATCCTAACCAAGAAAATCTTGGCCTTTAAAGGTCTACATATATTGGTGTTTCCTTATGTTGTGAAAAATCTCTAGGTCTTTCCTCTATCTTCTTCTTTTCTTCTTCTTCTACTTTTGTTTTCATGTAACTTATTTGTTTTCCTTATCTATTTCACTATGATCCTCTTCACAAATGGTTTTTAATTCATTGTCCATCACAATCAAGTCATATGGGACCTTTGGAGCTCTGATCTCTTATTTTTATATTTTTAAGGCTTCAATCTTGTATTTGGGCCAACCTATATTTTCTAGCAATTTTATTAAAGTTTTGTAGATGGGGTCTTTAGGGTCCACTTCTCCAACTATTGTATAAAATAGATGCTATATTTTCCTCTTGGGTGGTGTCACTTCAGATAGATTGACATAGATGTCAAAGGTTTCTACCTATGGTTAATGCCTAGCTTCCTACAAGGTCATTGCTAATGGTTCACAATAATTTGACATGAGTAAAATAGTAAACTAAGTTTGAAAAAAAATTGAATAATATCTAGGCACTAGGTATTGATGTGCTCTTTCCAAAAAAAAAGAAAAATAATAATTTTAATACATACAATCAAGTTGTGATATGTATAGTGAAGCTACATCTAAATTATAGTTAACTCAACTTCAAAACTCAATAAAATAAAAAAATATTCAACATAATGAAATGAAATTAATTGCAATAATTATGTGTGTGTGTTAAAAGTCTAAATTTAGAAAAATACACTATTATCCCTTTTAGAAAAAAAAATTGTGTTCCGTATAGTGAGTGCACTCTTTAAAAAATCAATTTGTTGTTAAAAACTAGTTTTTGAAGGAGATAAAAAATTGGATACAAATAAATTCCAAAAAAAATTAGAAAAATATATTTAGAATCTACACACATAATTTCACAAATCACTAGTTTACATTATCTTTAAATTCCCAACAGTTTAGTGGCAATAGGTGTTTGAATGTGAAGTTTTTTTTTTCCAGGATGTTCATTTTAGTATCCAAGTTGGCTAAAAAGTGTAACCCGCTATTGTGGGACTGCCATTTGTATAGAGATGTTTTATGTTTACCAAAATCAAAACCACTATCAGCTATGACCAATTGCATGAGGAATTCAAGTCTAAGGACTCTATCTGTGAGATAGACGGGGAGATGGAAAGGATCATAGATAAAGTCATGCAAACAGATGACAGTAATTTTTTTTATAAAGAACCAAACATAAGGATGCCTATTATTGTTTAGCCATGACTATTTCTCATTAGATAATCTTACTAGGTGGGGTTGACCTGTGAGATCTACTAAGACTATGGTTGTAAAATGATTAATATAGATCTATAATAATTACACGAGGAGCTGAGGATTGGCATCCAAATTGATACTAGCTTAAGAATACTTTGTTCAAACCCTTTTAAATAATCCAAGGCTATATTGTTTCTAAAACAATCATAGTTATGGTGTAAAAACATATGGAGTAGAAAAGAGGAATACCTAAATACACCATGTTTTTCAAAATAAACCAATTAATCATGAATATTGTCCAAAAAAATGTCTCCAAAATATCTCTTCCAAATTTCTTTATGTTTATGTAGCAAAAAAATCTATCACTAGTTCAAAACTCTTCTACCTCAAAATCATTATTTTTTCTAAAGATGAAATTTGATATAGAGAAAACATCTTGCATATATTCTTCAAAGTTTCAGTGAATCAGGGGTAGCCTTTGCATCATGTGAGAGTCCTCTTAATTTTTGTCCAACTCTTTATTATAGAGAAATAGTTGGTCATGTCTTGATGCCCAATATAGTTCCAATCCTTTTTCTATTATAGACATCCATCCCAAGAAAGGACACACTCAACTTGGCCCTAATATGACTAGCTCTAATGATCACTTTAAGAAGACCTCCCTTAATAATTCCTTCATCTACTTTGTAGCATCTATCACACTCAACAATTGATTCATGGTAGGGGAGGATGAATCATGCCATGACTTATGGGAGCCCATAGTGCCATAGCCAAAAACCCAAAGAGCCAATTGTTTCTCTTTTCTTGATCTTTAAAAACATTCTCTCATCCACCCTAGTTTGTATATGTTTGGGTTTCCCTATTACTCTATTAATTTAAATGGATACATATATTTATTTAAATTAATTCATAAACCCTCATTTTCCTCCCACTTGGAATTAAATAATGCATTTAATACAATTTGAGCACATGGCTCCTAACTTTAACCCCTAACCAAATCCATCCTACCAACTTAACCTTGAGTTCCTACCCAACACAAGCCATTCACATATACTAATCACCCTTAATTAGCTAATGACCCATGATTATATAATCCAACCCTCCACTCATTCTCTCTCCTCCCATCACATCCTCCTAACTTTCCCATTTGCCTCCTAATCCAAGTCTAATCACCTCCTAAGCATTTGCACAGTCATAATCCATGGATTAAGAAATCCTAACCCAACCCAAGTCAACTCTCATGTCACATCCCCCAATTCCCTCACCTCATGTCAACCTTAAATGCTCTTACACACCTCTTACACACTCCATCTTCTTCTTACACATTTGTCCCCTCACACATCTCCCAAAATGGTCACATTCCCCCATTTCTTCCAACCTCTCCCATTGTGACACTTGTCACAAGGAGATGCATTTGAGAAAGCACAATCCATGTGCTCTCTCTCAAATGCATCTTGACCCTACCTCAGGTTTGCATCTTGACCTTCCATTCATCCCTCCTCTTGCCTATAAATTGAACCCTCTTCTCCTTAATTTTCATCCACATTCTATGAAAAGTTATCATGCCCATTTAAGAGCCAAAAATCACATTCATACCCTTATAATGCTAAAATTCTCATTCATCCATTGAAGATCATTTTGAAGCTTGAGCATCATCTTTTGAGCACACATATCCTCATTGGAAAAATCTTCTACTTTGGGAGTTTCTTGGGTTTGCTTGTGGTTTGCATTCTCTTTCCTTTTCTTTCATTTGTAGTGTCTAATCTTAGATGTTTTATTAATTTGTGTGTTGAATGCTTAGTTTAGCTTTGTGATCCTAACCCTCATTTCATTGCATACATTTTGGCACACCCAGTGGGACCCACTTCTAGAGTCATTCCTCTTTTATCTTACCATGCTTATTGCAAAACTAACCCCAAAACTAACATTTTTTTTTTGTTTAAAGTGGTTTGCAAGCTTTTTTGGGTATTTTGCAGGTTCAATAAGGGAGATAGAGCATTTGCACTAACATTCCCGCTCTCAAATTTCACACAGCAAGAAAAACAAAGACTTATGGGATTGCGAGTATGGTCGGTAGGATCGACAGTACGGTCGGCAGGATCGCATTCCTGTGAAACTCCTTCTCTTCTGTCTTAAATTCTTGCTTTCAGGTCCAAAAACTTCACCAATCATTTTTTTTGACACAGTCCACGGGATCGTGAACCCGCAATGTGGGAACGCAGCTAGACCCTGTGGGATCGCATTGTAAAAATCTGTAAGCCGTAAGGCATTTTTAAACCTCAAAATATGTGCTCGCGTACCCACTAACACACCTGCGGGAATGCGAGTTGACCTTGTAGAATCGTGGCCGCAGGTATTACATTAAATTCCTCTTGTCATTATTGCTTTGGTCAAAATTTTGTTTCTTTGACAGACTCGCATGATTGCGAGTACGGTCTATGAGATCGCTATTTTCTGTGTTTGCAGGATTGCAGGTAGATCGGCGGGATCGCGAATTAATAACAAAAAAAAATTCACACATTTAATCCTATGGTCTTAAAATGAACATTGTATGAACTCACAACACCTCGTCATTTCAATTTGGGCTTAAAATCAACAAAGGATAAAATTGAACAAGACAAACTTTACACACTTTGTTTGGTTCTTAAAATGAACAACAACCAAGTCTTGAATGCCTAAAGGATAAAATTAATCAATGTAATAAACATTTCATTTTGGTGCTTAAAAATAATCAAACAAATCTTGAATGCTTAAAGGGGAGTAACTCATTGTGCAAATATTTTACATTTCAAAGCATTTTTCAAAGAACCTTGCATGTTAAAAATGAGTGTTTGAAAGTTCTAGAATAGCAAACACTTAGTCTAAACTAGGTTCAATTTGGAATGAACACTTCTTGGTGTGTTTGAAGGAGTGTTTTTCAACACTTCCTTAGATCTTTTTAATTTTTGCAAATCCTTGGTAAAATATGTGACGTGAAAGCAATTAATTTGTATTTTTATCCTCTCCCCTCACCTTCGTGGAACTTGGGTGAAGAGAAAGATCAAGTTCAATTGAGTTCACTTCTAGCGGAGCTTGTCTAGAGAGAAGCGCTTCCTCTTTAGAGAACGTACTCAAACCAGTAATTCCTAGATCAATATATAAATAAGGTGTTGATCAAACTCTTTGATGCAGGAGCATCCTGGGTGTAAGAGCAATCTTGCATCACCCAAAAATATTTATGTTTTTATATTCAATAAGGGTTATTTTGTGCAGAGCTGCTATTTATGGAAAGTTACTATTTTTGGTAATTTTTGTATGTGCTCAGAATGATCTGATTTCTTTCTTGGAGGTTCATTTTGGTCATATAAGTCTGCCAGTAAAGTTTCATTGCCAGATCAAGTGTATATTGGAAGATATTGAAGATTTTCGGTATTGGCAGCAGGGTACAGAAACTTTGAACTCAGTTTTGAAGGCTTTAGAGGCCCCGGATGAGGTCAAAAATTTGAGTGACGAGCGCTTGCGTGGGTCAAGCCTGTAGAGCGCTTCATGGCGTTTCCGAAATGGGGTTATAATAGCCGATCGGGTCAACTAGTGATGACTTATGGTCTTCGGAAGTTGGGCCACCCGAAATGGCGGAAAATAATCTTCTTCAAAATTTCTGTTCGGGTTTCAAAGGTTATCTTGAGCCGACTATGATGTAATAAAATGTAAAATAAAATAATTCTAAGTTTGGTCGGCCTTATTGGCTAAAAATTCTGGAACCTTCCCAGGCGGTGGAAAAATTGCCTATATAAGGAAGGCTGTATTATTGTCTTAGGCAGTTCAGAATAGTTCTGGGTAGTAGATCTGGGTATTGATTCGAGGCTTTGTCCTACAGAATATTGTAAGGGAATGCCCATGTGGCTTTGCATATTGTAATTCTAAAAGTTTGTAATTCCACATTTGTGGAGATAATAAGAAGCCAATTTTCTGTTCTTGCATATTGTTGTGGTTTCTCTATTTCTGTTATGTGTTTTTGGTATTAAGGGGAGCACCCTTCATCAAGTGGTATCAGAGCCAGGTTTTCTTGAGCGTGTAAACAGATCGCCGACTATGAGGCAGTTTGCGCCAGGACCGTGGTTAGGGTTTCAGCGCGCATCGCGAAAATGCCTCCACGAAGAGAACGCGGCGGAAGACCAAGTGCTGTGACACCTGAGGTTAGAGAGCTGCAGAGACAAGTGCGAGCATTGCAAGAAGAGATTCGCAGAGGAATGAATCTTAATGTCAGAGATGAAAGTGAGGATGAAGCTGAAGAAGAATATCAAGAAGGAGAAATTGAAATTGTGAACCAGGAGGAAGAAAGACTTTTTCGGGCGATTTCCAAGATTGGGAAAAGACCTAAGATTGAGGTTCCTACATTTTCTGGAAATCTTAACCCAGAGGAATTGATCGACTGGATCAATGAATGTGAGGAATATTTTGAGTATGAAGATGTTGAGGATCCTGATAGGGTCAAATTTGCGAAGGCCAGACTGAAAGGTCATGCGAAGATATGGTGGCAAGAGATTCAGTTGGAGCGAAATAGAAGGGGAAAGGAGAAAATCACGAGATGGGATCGGATGGTGGATAAATTGAAGCGACAGTTCATTCCTGTTGATTATGAGCTTGACCTACTGAAGAAAATGCAGAGTTTGAAGCAAGCAGGAAGATCTGTTCAGGAGTATACAGAGGAGTTCTATCGACTTCTCATTAGAACAGGCCATGCAGAAGCTGATAAGGAGAAAGTTGCCCGATACCTTAATGGGTTAAGGCCAAGCATTCAGGAGGAGCTGAATCTGGTTCGAATGAATAGTATTGAAGAGGCATACCAGTTTGCCCTAAAAGTAGAGGAAAAGCTGAACAAGAAGTTTGAGAGCAGACAAAATGGAAGAGGTCGCGATGGACGATCTGGTGGACGGTCATATGGTGGCCGAAATGAAGATCCAAAAAAGAAGGACGAGGCCAGTAGCAGTCAGAATCAACGAGGAAATAATTTCAATCGCTTCCAGGATCAGAATAATAGAGATCAAAGAGGGAGAGGAAGAGGACAAGGATCTGGAAGAGGTGGCTTCCGTGGAACATGTTTTCACTGTGGAGAAGAAGGTCACAGGGCATTTGAATGTCCTCAGCGCCAAGGTAGAACAGACAGGAGAAATGAAGGCCAGGCCAGAGTTGCACATGTAGATGAAGATGCCAGATCATCAAATTCTGAAGATGCTGAAAGAGGAGAAACGTTGATTAACAGAAGAGTCCTGTTGAGTGGTGAGAATGAACCTGAGCAAAGGAGGAGCTTGTTTCGCACCAGGTGCAAGTGTGAAGGTAAATGTTGTGATGTGATTATCGATAGTGGAAGCACTGACAATTTGGTGTCAGAAGAGATGGTGACAAAGTTGAAGCTCAAGAGATAGAAACACCCACATCCATATCGGATTGCCTGGGTACAGGATGACCACAAGGTCATGGTCAATGAACAATGCCTGGTGAAGTTCAAGATTGGCGGATACCAAGATGCGGTATTGTGTGATATCATATCTATGGATGCATGTCATATGTTGTTGGGTAGACCGTGGCAGTTTGACAGATGTGCTGTACACGATGGTCGTGCGAATACCTATTCCCTGACAAAGGATGGAGTGCGACATAAGCTAAAGCCATTGAAGGAGACCGAAGAAAAGGTATGTGGTAATGCAAGAATAACATTTGTTGATGGAAGAAAATTCCTGGATGGTATGAGGCATGAGCGTGTGTGTTTTGCTTTAATTCCAAAAGTTGGTAAAGAAGAAGCAGAGGATGTACCTGTAGAGGTTGCAGATTTGTTGAATGAGTTTCAGGATATTGTATCTGATAATGTACCCGATGGATTACCACCGGTAAGGAAGATCAGTCATCAGATGGATTTGATTCCAGGAGCTAATTTTCCAAACAAGGCAGCACACAGAATGACACCAGCAGAAAGTGAAGAGTTGAACAGACAAGTACACGAGTTATTGCAGAAAGGGTTGATTCGAGAGAGTCTGAGTCCCTGTGCTGTACCAGCGGTATTAGCACCAAAGAAGAATGGAGAGTGGAGGATGTGTACAGATTCCAGAGCAATAAACAAGATCACAATCAAGTACAGGTTTCCATTGCCACGAATGGATGATATTATGGATTGTTTGAGTGGAGCTGTGTATTTTTCAAAGATAGATCTAAAAAGTGGATATCATCAGATTCGGATCAGAGAAGGAGATGAATGGAAGACTGCCTTCAAGACAAAGGAAGGACTGTATGAGTGGTTAGTCATGCCTTTTGGGCTAACCAATGCACCGAGCACTTTCATGCGGCTCATGAACGAGGTTCTGAAAGAATTTCTAGGTAAGTTTGTCATTGTTTACCTAGATGATATTTTGATCTTTAGTAAGACATTGGATGAGCATATGATGCATATTCGTACGGTATTTGAGAAATTGAGAGAAGAGAAATTATTGATTAATTTGAAGAAGTGCAGTTTTGTGAAGAAAGAGTTAGTGTATTTGGGATTTGTAGTTTCAGCAGAAGGTCTGAAAATGGACCCAGAGAAGGTACAGGCTATCCTTGAATGGCCTACTCCAAAGAGTGCTACTGAGGTAAGATCTTTTCATGGTCTAGCTAGCTTTTATAGAAATTTTATCAAGAATTTTAGCAGTATTTGTGGACCCTTGACTGAAACAATGAGAGGGGATAGAAAAGAGTTTAAGTGGACTAATGGGGTAGAAAAGAGTTTTCAATTATTGAAACAAAAAGTTACAGAACAACCTATTTTAGCACTTCCAGATTTTAATAAGGTGTTTCAAGTAGATTGTGATGCTAGTGGTACTGCAATAGGAGCTGTTATGAGCCAAGAAGGTAAACCTGTTGCTTATTTCAGTGAGAAGTTAAATGATGCCAAGAGAAAATATTCTGTTTATGATCAAGAATTTTATGCTATAGTTCAGGCATTAAAGAAGTGGAGACATTATCTGCTTCCTAAGGAGTTTGTTTTGTATACTGATCATCAAGCTTTGCAATATTTGAATAGTCAAGGAAAGTTGAATCAGAGGCATTTGAAATGGGTTGAGTTTTTGCAGAGTTATACATTTATTTTGAAACATAGGAGTGGAAAGTCTAATAGGGTTGCAGATGCTCTTAGCAGAAGGCAACTATTGCTGACAGAAATGCAGATTGAAGTGGTTGGGTTCAAGGAACTCAAGAATTTGTATCCAGAGGATCCTGATTTTGGTGAAGCTTGGAAAGCTTGTACAGAACCTGTTACTCTAGACAGGACGAAATGGTTGGATTTATCATCCAGGATGATATGCTATTCAGAGGGAGTCAGTTGTGCATTCCACGAAGTTCTATGAGGGAGAATCTCATCAAGGAGAAGCATAGTGGAGGATTGGCTGGACATTTTGGTCGTGATAAAACCGTTGGTTTGGTTAGTGAGAATTATTATTGGCCGCAGTTGCAGCAAGATGTGAAGAAGTTTGTACAGAGTTGTAGAGTATGTCAGATGGCAAAAGGAGTAAAGCAGAATACAGGATTGTATCAGCCATTACCTGTACCAGAGAAGCCTTGGGAGGATATCAGCATGGACTTTGTTCTTGGTTTACCAAGGACACAGCGGGGACATGATTCAATTTTTGTAGTAGTTGACAGATTTTCAAAGATGGAACATTTCATTCCCTGCAAGAAGACTAATGATGTTGTTCATGTAGCAGAATTGTTTTTCAGAGAAGTAGTGAGACTTCATGGTTTGCCAAAGACCATAGTTTCAGATCGGGACACTAAGTTTGTTGGATATTTCTAGCGTACATTGTGGAAGAAGTTGAAGACAGATTTGAAGTTCAGTTCATCACATCATCCACAGACTGATGGACAGACAGAGGTGGTGAATAGGAGTTTGGGAAATTTGCTGAGATGTTTGGTTGGAGATAAGCCAACGGGATGGGATTTGATTTTACCACAGGCAGAATTTGCATATAATAATTCTGTCAACAGGAGCACTGGTAAATCACCATTCCAGATTGTATATGGAAGTAGTCCAAGAAATGCATCTGAATTGAGAAAGATAGATAAAGGAGAAATAAGTAGTGCTGAAGCTGAGGATTTTGTAGAACACTTGAAGAACATCCATGGGGAGGTGAGGAAGCATATTACCAAGATGAATGCACAGTATAAGGCTAAGGCAGATGAGAAAAGGAGGTATAAGGAATTTCAGGTCGGTGATGAAGTTATGGTTCATTTGCGGAAGGAGCGGTTTCCAGTTGGTACATATAACAAGCTGAAAATGAAGAAGTTTGGACCATGCAGGATATTGAAGAAACATGATTCAGGAAATGCATATGAGGTAGAATTGCCTACTGAGCTAAATATTTCACCAGTGTTTAACATTTCAGATCTGACAGAGTATCATGAAGGAGGTGTTGAAGATGAGATCACAGCAGCACAGTGGAGTATTCCAGCAACTAGTTCAGACACTAAGGAGATTGAAGATATGCTGGATAGTCGTGTTGGCAGAAGCACAAGGAACAGGACATATGAAGAATATCTGGTCAAGTGGAAAGGACGACCTGTTGGAGATTCATCATGGCTAACAAAGGAGGAGGTTAACTGTCTTGGTTTTCCTCTACACACCTGAGTCGTGATAGGGTCACTTCTCAAATTACCCCGGGTGTCTGATGCAGGAGCATCCTAGGTGTAAGAGCAATCTTGCATCACCCAAAAATATTTATATTTTTATATTCAATAAGGGTTATTTTGTGCAGAGCTGCTATTTATGGAAAGTTACTATTTTTGGTAATTTTTGTATGTGCTCAGAATGATCTGATTTCTTTCTTGGAGGTTCATTTTGGTCATATAAGTCTGCCAGTAAAGTTTCATTGCCAGATCAAGTGTATATTGGAAGATATTGAAAATTTTCGGTATTGGCAGCAGGGTACAAAAACTTTGAACTCAATTTTGAAGGCTTTAGAGGCCCCGGATGAGGTCAAAAATTTGAGTGACAGGCGCTTGCGCGGGTCAAGCCTGTAGAGCGCTTCATGGCGTTTCCGAAATGGGGTTATAATAGCCGATCGGGTCAACTGGTGATGACTTATGGTCTTCGGAAGTTGGGCCACCCGAAATGGCAGAAAATAATCTTCTTCAAAATTTCTGTTCAGGTTTCAAAGGTTATCTTGAGCCGACTATGATGTAATAAAATGTAAAATAAAATAATTCTAAGTTTGGTCGGCCTTATTGGCTAAAAATTCTGGAACCTTCCCAGGCGGTGAAAAAATTGCCTATATAAGGAAGGCTGTATTATTGTCTTAGGCAGTTCAGAATAGTTCTGGGTAGTAGATCTGGGTATTGATTCGAGGCTTTGTCCTACAGAATATTGTAAGGGAATGCCCATGTGGCTTTGCATATTGTAATTCTAAAAGTTTGTAATTCCACATTTGTGGAGATAATAAGAAGCCAATTTTCTGTTCTTGCATATTGTTGTGGTTTCTCTGTTTCTGTTATGTGTTTTTGGTATTAAGGGGAGCACCCTTCATCACTCTTGCCTTATCCCCTCAAGCTCAGGTGAAGCGTGTTGATGGTAGCTCGAGGTAGGTGAATATCCCTATGATTTTGGCATGGTCAACTAGGCTCTTAAGTGAGTCATGCATGTACAAACTGATTGGGGGGATGCCACAGATCTTACTAGAAGCCATTAAATCAAAAACCTACATGATCTACCCTCGAAGGATTTCTAATATTTGTGCAAGGAGAATAGTAATCTCCCCAAGACACTCATCATATCATGACATCCTTGAGTGCTTGGAACCGGATAATATGACATCATGACTATAGCCATTGTGTGCTTGGTGATGGTCGTATTCTGATTATCTCTTGGATGCGTGCCTAAGTTAATGAGCAAAGGTTTTTAAGTCACATTGATTCCTTAGGGTAGAAATTGCCTATGTGTATTTTTTAAGTTACCAAAGCCAGTGAAAACATTTGTTCAAACATACACAAATCGAGGTTACAAGTTCTTTGCCAAAGAGATCATCTGCTTGTTTTCCCACAAGATTGTTTTGTCTCTTCTGGGACTAGTTTTCAAACATTCCAAAGATAATCTAGAGTTGTTCAAAACCAAGCCAAGGTACACTTACCGCAATCACTTCCTAGCTTGACAGATCCTATATTTAGAGATTGAAAATATTTTGGACTTGTGACCGAATCAGTGAAGTACAAGAAGGCCAAGTTACCAACACCACGTGTATATCGAGAGAAGAAGGTTGTCGAAAGGAAGCTCAAAGATCACCAACCCATCATAATTGCAATCCAAAAGGAAGATAAGTACCAAGAAAAGTTAGACAACGTGGGTTATAACACAAGAATCAATCAGTTTTCCATGCGCTTCCAAGTAAACTATCAGTTTGTCAGACTTGAAAGCAAAGACTAGATGACATATCCCATCCTTTTCAAAAAATCATGAAAATGTCTCAATATCCCTCTGTCTTAGATCATCCCCTAAGTGCATTCATATCATCCCCATAGGGAGCCTAGAAATTAGTTAGAATCATCCTTTATCCCAATCCAATACAAATCTCAGATCACCCATTGTCCAAGAGTCATCTTGAGTTGCTCAAAACCTCATAAAAAATTGATAACCTTAGTTCCACCCATTCAACTAATCATTGTCTAGGGTAGCTACTACTTACTCTTGTGGGCCTCATCATCTTGATCCAGAGATTGGCTCACACCAGTAAGGATCCCGTCATCCGAAGATCATAAGTCTACCTAAGGACGACAATCCTCTTTATCTTGATCCCATATTAGGAAAAGCAACTTGTTTCAACCCTTAGCCACCCATCCTTTAAAGACATTACCAAATCCAGCATCATCTAGGTTCTTCTCATCCAAACATCTTAGTACCTACATTTAAGTCGCATCCAACCTCATTTTTTACACTAGAACCAAATCGCTAGTATTTCCTTTGTCACACCTTCATTTTTCCCATCCTAGGACTTTGCAATTCATGCATATTGAGACACGATCAAAGAAGATGAAAGGAATGGACCACAAACATGCCTCTAGATCAGCAGATCTAAACAACCCCACTGGCACCATGGGGTGGTCCCACAATAGTGTGTCCCACTTTTTGGCCAACTTTGACGCATAGATCAACATTCTGAGAAAAAACTTCACTTTCAAACACTTGTTACCGCAAAACTATTAGGAATTTGAAGATGATGTAAACTAGAGTCTTTTAGAATTTTCTTTCTAGTTTCTAAATATATTTTTAAAAAATAAAACTCATTTAAATTCATTTTTCCTTCTCCTTCGAAAAATGGTATGTGTGAAAAATTGTGTTTTTAAGGAGTTACTGTCACTTGGATCAATATAACTTTTTTTTTAAGAATGATAATGATGTAATTCTTTCGAGATTATATTTATAACTTCAATATCTAAAGCATGCAATTGGTTTCATTCATTTTGGATCAATATTTCATAGTTTATTAAGTTCTAAAGTGGCAGTAACTATAATTTAGACATAAGGTCACTTGGATCGCTCTAACTTGATCTGTGTATATCAAAATTCATTTTTTCATTTTTTTATAGAAAGGTAACACAAATACTCTTTTTCTACATATTTTTCATAAATTTTTTTTATAATTTACTATTTTTCCCGAAGTCTTGAAGAGACAGGTTGTTGAATGACCAAACAACCTATGTTTAGTTAAAGTAATATTTAAAAGTGATAATGAACTCAATATGTATTAAAATTATATTCATTAGAAAGCTTGTTCTGAATAGCGTCATACTACATAGATAGGTTATTCAAATGGACTCATTTGATCTGCCAAAACATAAAGTTGAAGTGATTTTTTGTCAGCATTTTAATAGGTGCGAAGGAGACTCTATTGTAGGTATGAATGAGGAGTATATATGTTATATCAATGTTTTTTTAATCTAAGATGCTTTGAGCTAGCCATTTGTAATTAATTCCTTCAAATGGAACCTTTCAAGGCTTAAATCATCATATTTTATTAAAAATGTGTTATTTCAGCAAAAATCAACATGTCTAAAAAAGTGAGACACACTATTGTGGGACCACCCCATGGTGACATATGACCCTCAACCACCAACGGTTGAAAATGTATGGATGGACCCCACTGAAATACCTACCACGGATTCAATGGAAGCATTCATGTGTCATCCAGGACACGCACAAATGGTAAGCACGATCATAGCACAAAAATGTCTTACCATTTTGGAAAACTATGTATAAGAGGGTACTCCCATTCTACCACATCTATGACCCTTTGATCCCACAAGATCCATCCATATCCCCACCAACATCTACCCTATTTTCGTCCAACAAATCCATGATCCCACCATGCAAATATCCCATATTGCTTCACCCATTCCTCATCTTTTGCAACTTGGTTTTGCAAACCCCACAACTCAAATAACGACACAATCCACTCTCTTTTTTGTCATAGGTGCACCACCTCCACCCACCACTTCACAAATGGCCACACAATCGCAAGCTTTTGCACAAGCACCACCACCACCCCCACGTAAAACTCCGCATAGACAATACCTCCGCCTGTTATAAGTTAGGCTCATGCATCAACATCTATCTCACAGCCGACTTCCACACAAGTTCCTCCACCACCTTTAACCGCAAGCACACAGGCCCAACAAGTTTCCTTCACAACAAGAATGCCATTTATGGCATCCGAAAACCCTCCATCTGCATCCCAAAATCCTACCTTCGCTCCCACATTCATTGCTACCTCTGCATCACAACCTACAACAAGGACTGACACTACCTAGAGCCTCAATAAAGCACAAATGAACATCTTAGGAATATCAACCTAGTCACACATATCTCATCCCTCCCATCTGCAAGCCATCTTTCCTCATACAACACAATAGCCTCCACCACCTCCCTTTGTCGCATCCTTTCCCACCTTCACCAATTACCTGTCTATGCCACCCGCCACTTCGCAAACTATGTCACCACCCTTGTAGCAACTTAGCTCTTCCTATCATGTTAAATTCCCCACACAACCACCCATAGTACATACCCAAGCCACCATCCCCCCTCTCAGTAATGCGGGTATGCACCCCTCATATATCGAACAAGCCCAAGGCCAGTCCCAACAACAACCATTCTAACAACCTCCTCCACAACAACAATATTTTCCAGAACAACACCCTAATCCTCTCATCCCCCAACCACAAGCCACAAGCCACACCATACCCTGCACAACAGTACACCTCAACATTACAACAATAATACATCGCCCAACAAGCCATCCAAAATCTGTTCCAAACCATCTATGTGGTAGGACAACCCCCTTACCCAATCCCACAGTACCCTCCACACATCCCTCCATATTCACCCACACCATCTGATCTATTCCCAATGGGAGTACCCACTCAAGCACCTATTAACTCAAAATGGGAAGAAATGAAGAATGGTTTCAAGGAACTCAAGGCTGGTAATGAGAGCAAAATATTCAAGTTTGAAGAGTTATGTCCCTACCCATTTCACAGATCCATAACAAGAATCCCCTTCCCCAAACAGTTTGAAATGCCCAAGTTTGATAAATATCGAGGGAAGGGAGATCTAGTTAGCCATGTTAAATATTTTTACATGGCATGCCAAGAGGTAGCCTATAGTGACAATTTCCTCAAGCACCTCTTCCCCAAAAGTTTGGGAGGGACCACCATCGAGTGGTTCTACAAGATACCATACAGCTCCATCACCACATTTGCTGAGCTCTTAGAGAAATTTGTGGCCTAGTACACACATAAAGTCAAAAATGATCTCTCCTTGCTAGACCTATGCAATTCCAAACAAAATGGAGGTGAGCCTCAGGCCAACTATCTACAAAGATGGAAAAACCTCACCACAAGGTTGTCATACCAACTACCATAAAATATCTCACCAAGATATTCATGAATAATTTACATCTGAAGTTGTCCCACTTCATGCAAATGAATTGCATACAGACCTATTAGGACATAAAGGGAAAATGAATGGACATTGAATGAGGTCTTTTAGAGGACGGTACCATCAAACACTATAAGGAGAGCTTGCAAGATAGGTCCAACAATGATCGACCTTGCTATTGGAACAAGAATAAAAATGTGGTCACAGATACCAAGCATGTCCAAGTTGTTGTGGCTGGTCCAAATCCTCCTCCTCCAACATATCAACAACACATGCCCACCTATCAACAAGTGCCTTTCCAACCAGCCACCAATCAGACCAATGCCATATCTATCACCCAGGGATAGAACAAGCCACGTGTCCAAAATAATCATAAATGGACATTCACTCCCCCTCTAAGAACCTTTGGATGCCATCTTTTGTTGCATGACCAGTGCTAATCTGACTGTGTAGCCGCAAAGCCAGCCATTTGATGAGTCAACACCTAAGCCAACCTGGTATAAGGATAACAAGTATTATGACTATCACCATGTTAAGGGACACACCACTGTGAAGTGCATGAAGCTCAAACATTATGTCCAGGACCTCATTGATAAGAAGGAAATCACTGTTGACGCCCCTTCCCAAACATCGCCAAATGCCAACCTGTAAATATACCAAAATGTGTTTCCTCAACACAACGCAAGTAAGAACCAAACTAATGCTAACCCTCACCAAAACCAAGGCAAAGGAAAACAAGGTGATCACGTTGATTGTTAAGACTATACCATAGCTTACATCAACTATGACAAATTTATCAGTTGCATTTCCCAAGTTGACCCTATTGTGAATATGATCCATGTCAAAGGCGTTGATAGTCAATGCGCAGTTACCACCCGTAGGGGCTGGACATCTGTTGTTGGTACCAATCCCATGACTGTCCCCAATGTGCAATATAACCTCCTAGAATACCTTGGAAACACACCTGCTCATATCTCCATCCTTGATCTCCTTCACACATCACCCCTTCATTAGGAGATCCTCAATAATGCCATTCAAGAGGTCTGTGTCCTCGCAGACATTAACACTATCAAGTTCAAAAACCTTGTGGGACATTTATCCACGTCCTCCACAATCTCTTTCAAAACCACTAATATGCCATCCATTGAACCAGACCACAACCTCCCACTTCATATCGTCGTCATGGTTAATGACTTCACCATCAAGAAGGTCATGATAGATAATGGTTCAGCTCTAAACCTATGTACACTGAAGTTCATCCAACAGGTGGGTTTTACAGAGGTAGACATCTCTCATGAGGTCATCACCATAAAATCCTATGACAACCTAGAGTGTACCTCCAAAGGTACCATTTTGTTACCCATCAAGATAGGCCCCGCAGTTCAAGAGACTGTGTGCCACGTTGTTGATCCTGACCTCCCATACAATATTCTCCTTGGCCACCCATGGATCCACTCCATCAAAGTCGTCCCCTCTACCTATCATCAGTGTATCAAATTCCCATATCAAGGCACTGAAATCACCATCCACGTAGATCCCCAACCCTTTACATATTGTCATACGTTGGAAGCATCTTTCCCCCACTACACTCAATATCCTGGAATCAACATCAGCACTTTTGTCGCCAATTCATCTTGATCCCATTGCGATCCAAAGACAATCTTAGCCTCCACCCTCTCTTCCATTAAGATCAACAATAAGGGATGTGGTGAATACATCCTCATCGATGCTTTTGCAGTAGGAGCACTACCCTTAGACCCGCATACTCAAGGATGCTTGTGTCATCAAACTAAGGCCCCTTAGGAGGACCCTAAGATCAAACAACTAGGATCATTTGTGTTAGTCTCACACAAAATGTTGAATGGTCAAGAAATGGATCCTGATATCAATAGATGGTTGTACAGGGACCCTTTGGCTCCCAACACTGAGCTTCTTAGGTATTTTAAGGACAAATACCCCATATCCTACAAATGGGCCACCGAGCAATGAAATTATCAAGGTGGCGGCCTTGGACCCACAAAGGCTAGAACAAAAGAAACAATGGAAGCATCCAAGAATCCACTACATCAAGACCTTAGTTTTAATACCCCTCACCTGCACATACAAGGACCCACTATCATGATTGAGGCACTAATTCACCTAACGTGACCCTCTTGAACATCCAAGATGAACTCATGGAAGTCGAAGACATTCCGGAAGAGGAAGAAAAATGAGCCTACGATGATATTTTTGATGAAAAAACCTTCCTGGATAACTCTGTCCTCCGTCAAATCACCATCAACCTCATTGAGCTCCCACTCTTCCACCCTGACCTCATATACTTAGACCAACCGAGCGTGGCACATAATGATGAGTTCCAAAGTGATGAAGTGCTCCTAAACTTCATGGGCACCATAGATCAATAGTCAGATTGGGGGCAAGAATCAGTAGGTGTTTATCAACTCAACCTCGATGGATATTTTGGGGAAGAGGAAGTCTTCAAATGCAAAAATAAAAAGAAAAAAGAAAATAAAGAATGCTTATGTGAAAATCCCTCTAGGGCATATACCGATTCCAAAATAGTAAAAACAAAGGGCGTATCCTTTGGTAAAAACCTCTCTGAGGTGCTAGAGGATGAAGACTTGCCTCATCCCCCCATCTAGGACTATCAGCCAGAATAATCATCCATCCTCATTGAAGAAACTAAGCCTGTCAACCTCGAAATAGAAGAGTATCCACAGATCACCTACATCGCAATATCTTTATCTGAGGTTCAAGAGCAAGCTTTTACCACACTCCTCCAGGAAGCAACAATCAACTTTGCATGGTCTTATGTGTGTATTCCAGGGCTTGATCTAAATCTAGTTGTCCATCATCTTACTATGGATCCGCCTGCCAAACCAGTCAAACAAAATCTTCAAAAAATACATCCAAAAGTAGCCCTTCTAGTAAAGGAAGAATTGGAAAAGCTCTTACAAGCCAAGATCATTAGAGCTATAGACTATTCAGAGGGGATCTAAATATGTTACCTGTCACTAAGCCTTCCAGGGAGATCAGAATCTGTACCGACTTCAAGAACTTGAACAAGGCATGTCCTAAGGATGATTTTCCATTGCTTAATATTGATAAGATAGTTGATCTTATAGTAGGCCATGAGATGTTATCACTTATATATGGCTTCTCAGGGTACAATCAAATCAGAATAACAGAAGAAGATCAACATAAGACAACATTCACCATGTCATGGGGCACCTTCTATTATAACATGATGCCATTTGGGCTCAAGAACGCAGGAGATACATACCAAAGAGCAATGGACACAATCTTCCATCACATGATCCATAAGATTCTTGAATACTATGCAGATGAAATCCTTGCCAAATCAAGAACATGATTATACAACCTCAATATCCACGAGCGTGTGTTTGATCACCTGCATCACTATGGCCTGAAATTGAAACCTAAGAAATGTGTCTTTGGTGTTACATCCAAAAATCTGTTATGATTCATTGTTTTGCGACAAGGCATAGAGATCGACCCAAAGAAGGTGAAAATCATAACAGAAATGCCTCCTCCCAAAATGCTCAAGCAATTGAGAAGCCTATAGAGGAAACTGTAATCAGTCTGAACGTTCATCTCCCCAACTGGCAAACAAGTGCTAGCCATTCACACACCTATTGTGCAAGGACACCAGTTTTAAATGGGACCCAATCTGTCAGCATAGCTTTGAGAACCTTAAAGAGTACCTGGAAAAACCATCCATCCTCATACCACCAATGCCAGGTAGACCCCTCATTTTGTACATATCAACAACTACTACAGCATTGGGGGCACTCCTAGCCCAGCTTGACGATAATGGAAAGGAGATGGCTATCTACTATATCAGTCGTACATTGGTGGGCTATGAGCTCAATTACTCTCCTATGGAAAAAGCATGCTTGGCGGTGGTTTTCTCCACTCAAAAGCTTTGTCACTATATGCTCAGCCACACAGTAAAGATAGTCTCAAAGGTTGATCCCCTCAAGTACCTACTCTCAAGAACAACATTCACAGGTCATATGGCAAAGTTGGTAATGCTTCTTAGTGAATTTGACATCCAGTATGTCAATCAAAAAGCCATCAAAGGATAAGTCATTGCCGATCATCTTGTTGAAGCACCCTTAGTCAATGCAAACCCCCTAGATGATGGAGTTCCTAGATGAACATCTCCGCATGGTCAAAGAACAACCTCTATGGAAGTTATACTTTGACAGATCATATACATCTCATGGATCAAGGGTAGGGATACTTTTTGTCATTTCTCAAGGCGACTACATCCCTAAGTTCTTCAAATTAGGGTTCCAATGTACAAATAACATTGTAGAATACAAGGCACTCATCTCTAGCCTTAGAACATCTATTCAGTGGAACATCATAGAGCTGCAAGTGTTTAGGGACTCCCAAATAATCATCAAACAAGTCCTCAATGAATTTAAAACCAAGGACGACAAACTACTTCCCTAGAAAGAGCTTGTGGATAAACTAAAAGAACATTTTGTCAACATACAATTCACACAAGTGATGAGACTTTAGAGCAAGGTAGCTGACACAATGGCAACTATCAGGTCATTGTTAGAGATCCTTCACGACACAATGCAATATGAGTTTCTAGTCAAGCAGCTACACACACCGCTTACGAGAATGCTGACTCTGAAATGGTATGTATCTTGGTTGGTACTTAGTCCCCATGGTATCATGACATTCACACTTATCTAAAAAATGGTATCATATCCCCTCACCTCACCAACACCCAATGCCAAAACCATATTCGCAGAGCTTCCCACTACACTCTTGTATCCAACACCCTATATTGTTGTGGGTATCATAAAATCCTCTCTCAGTGTTTAGACTCGAACAAGGTTGTCTTGGCTTTGCAAGAGGTCCATGCTAGAATTTGCGGTTCCCACACGAGTGGCATGGTTCTTGCAAAGTAGATGCTTAGAGCTGGGTATTATTGGCCGATAATGGAGAATGACATATGTGAATTTATAAGGAAGTGCCTACCTTGTCAACAACATGCCAATCTGATTCATGCACCGACACAAGATCTATAGCCAATTGGGCCCCCATGGCCTTTTTCGTATTGGGGTTTTGACCTTGTTGGCATAATCACCCCTCATTCCTCTAACGGACACAAGTACATCATAATAGCCATTGAATATTTCACAAAGTGG
Organism: Chamaecyparis obtusa; assembly: GCA_027943335.1. Classification (NCBI taxonomy): domain Eukaryota; kingdom Viridiplantae; phylum Streptophyta; class Pinopsida; order Cupressales; family Cupressaceae; genus Chamaecyparis; species Chamaecyparis obtusa. The sequence goes on from BSBK01001136.1 coordinate 1,383,755, forward strand.
GTTGAAGCAATTCTGCTCAACCTAACTATAGGTTTCCAGATATCCAAATTCATCCTCTACCATATCATTTGCCGCTTCAGCATCCCATCCACCATCTTCATAGACCATGGCACACCATTTGAAAATCAACATGTCAGAGATCTATGTGCCCAATTCCACATCCATCAACATTTCTTTAGCCCCTATTTCCCGCAAGGAAATGACCAAGTTGAGGCAACTAACAAAACTATCCTAAAGATCCTGCAAAAAGTTGTCAATGATTCTGGCCGCAAATGGCATATGCAAATCAATATCACCCTGTAGGCCTATTGCACCTCATTTCGTACACCTACATGCACCACCCCATACTCCTTGGTATATGGTGTTGAAGTCGCCCTGTCAATTGAGGTCAAAATCCCTTTATTGCGTGTGTCTAGGAGAAACTACATCATGGATGAAGACTATCATGTGGCACGCCTTACCCAACTGGATCTGCTAGATGAGAAGAGGCAACATGCCTATGATCACCTGATCATGTACCAAAACTGCCTAAAAACAAGCTTCAACAAAAAGGTTCGCCCTTAGAAATTCTAAGTGGGAGACATGAACCTGAAGGAGAACTAAAAGGTACAAGCCAATCCCAAAAAGAAAGGAAAGTTTGAACCTACCTGGCTGGGTCCCTACATTGTAACAACCTGTTTCAGCTCCGGAGCCTACCAATTGTCCACACCAGAAGGGGAGCCCCTGAATGATCCTATCTTGATATCATACATCTAAAGCGATTCTATACTTGAACCATCCTTATGATGCTGAAAAAACAAATTCATAAAAAGAGAAAATATCCAGAAAAATGCAAAAAAAATAAAAAAGGTAATGAAAAAAGTAAAGAGAAATAATCGTCCAATGGTGAAAACTTGGCAATCAGGCGCCTTGGACAAGTATGTTGGTGAAAACCTAGAAATAGGTGCCACACATAATGAACCGTATCATTATCTATCAAAATCTTGTCTTCCCACCAAACCCACTTTCCACCACTAGTTATCCCATCATTCTCTCATTTCACCCACTCTTTTTCCCAAGGTGTTCTTATCGCCACACCCGCAGAAGAAAACTTCTATCCTACATCCTAAGCTTCATGTATATATAGCAGCATGTCCTATCCCTTAAAACTAAGCTATGTACATATTTGTCATTCGTTGACCTATCCTGATCACCTAAGATTTTGTGAAATATTTAGATGTTGCCATGTCCCTCTCCCCCTGCATTCTATCTTACTCTGATTGCAGTCCATCCCTCCCCCCCTACAGCTGGTCCCTATCCACCCTTAGTCCATCCCTCTCCTACCACAACTGCTCCCTCTCATCAATCATCATCAACCCATCTTTAAGAGCCTACGCTAGCTGTACTATCAGAGCGCTCTCTCCCCCTATGTGTCCCATAGCATCTAGCTTGTACAGTCATAAGTTGCCTGTAGGGAGGCCAGATGCCCTACCAAATCTCCCCTGCTGGATGCATTGGTGGTGGTGGTGGTCCTGGTGGTGGTCCCTGCGCTGCAGGTGGTGGTCCCTATGCTGCGGGTGGTGGCCCTTATGTAGGTGGTACATGTCCTCCATCCCCTCCCCCATCTCCTCCTCCTCTACCTCCCTCTCCATCCACATCCATCTCATCCCCGTCCCCTCCCCCTCCCCCACCTCCATCTCCATCTCCATATTGCCCCCCTCTCTTCCCTATCCTCTTGGTTTTCGGCCTCCCTCCTCTCTGGCCCTGTCCTACTGTGACTGCTCGACCTCGACCCCTAGCCACCACTACAGGCTCTCCTTCGACTGGTAACCCCGACCACCCTACTACTCATGGCCTCATACTCTAGGGTAGTCCCCTCATCTACTGGTCCTCCAACCCAATCCCAGTGGATGGGCTGTATCACCTGCCATGCATCCAGAAGGCCCCCTATCTAGTCTCAGTCCGAAATTAGACCGCCACTCTCGATTGGTCCTCTGATACCAGTGCTTGATGTATGGTACCCCCTGTGCATACCTGAACTATCAAGCGGCCCTATCTAGCCTATACTACTCAATAATGTACTTCCACCGACCTATGATGTAGGTCAAAGTCATGGTGTACAACAACTCCCTCTGATCCTCAGCCCATGCAGCTAATCCTAGGTACGATCTCCATGTGATGTCATCTTGTAGCCCGTCTAAAGTATCCCTCCACTAATCAATATTGTCCATGTCATGGTAGGATAACAGCTCTCCCCAGCTATACAACATAGGCTCCTCCGCTTGCCTGTTTGTCCTACCCAAGGGCCTCAACACTGCTATGTGCTCCCATGCCCATACCTTTAGTAGTGATGCAAAACCCAAACTCCTCCCCTGGCTCTCCCCACCATGATATACTATCTAGTGGAGATCCCGATATAACTCTGCTAGCATTAGTGTGCCCCAGGCTACTAGGACAACTACGTCCACAATCCACACAATCATCAGGAGGAGTGTGAGAGTCACACCTGTCCCTCCTATGTGAGGGGAAATATACCCCAAAATTAAGCCACACATAAAAAGGATAACTGCCCATGTCAGAGGATAGGCGCTACATCTGGGCCTAGCAGTGCAGCCATTGCCTAGTGCTATGTGTAATCTTCTGCAACTACTGGTGTACCTCAAATAAGTAGCTTGAATATTCGATACACATCCTCCATCGTCATAGTCATCTCTCCTATTGGGAGATAGAATGTCCATGTCTCCGAGTGCCACCGCTCGCGAAGTGTTGTCACCATGGACATAGATGACCACCTCCACGGCATCTGCGCCAGATATCCTAGTCCAATAGCATCAATCTGTGCCCACTGTGATGTTGTAAACTACTCCCCTACCGATAGCACAACTGCATGCCTCTCTCAGCTCGTAAGCCGCTCTAATGACCACTGCAACCAACCAAGTTCATTGTGTCAGTCTTCTTTCCTATCCAAATAATCTATTTCAGTGTCAACCCCCCTCTCCCTGTACCCTTTCCCTCTATCATTTTTTCCCTTTTTTCCTGCCTAATTTTTTTTGCTCACGTTCCCACGGAACTAACTTCTCATGATCTCGCCAAACCCCCTTCCTCATGACATCTTCCCCACTCCTGTACCGACATGAGGATGCATTCCCACTCTGCGTACCTTACCCCATCCCCTCGGGAATGCATAATTTTCATGCGTCCCCTTGGAAACGCTCTCGGATCACGATCCCATGAGAAATTCAAGCAGGATCACGGTCTCGCCTTAAATTCCCAAAATCCCCAAGAAATTCATGTTACTACGAAATATCCCAAAAATCCCTTCCCACCCGATTTCCTAGCAAATTATTGTGGGATCGCATTCCCGCAGGTGCAAACGCATTCCTGCCAATCCCGCGCTTGTGGGATCACACTTTTTCTATCTAAAACATGCCATAAATGCTCAAAAATGAAAGGACAAGAGCGAGTTTTGAAGCCTACCTGTTGGTCAGGGACCCCATGTCGTCGAACACTCCTCACGATCTCAAAATGATGCCTCGGTCTCCCTCCACGAGCCATCTCGCTATATCATCTCAGAGCTCAAATCACTCAATTTCTAAGCTCTCGGGTGCGCTAATGACCTATTTCTGGCCCTCCGGGCCCTTTTTTTAAGGGCCTCTCAAGACTCATTTTTCCTCCCAAACGCCTCTCCACCCACCCTTTCCTCCCATTTTCTCGACTCTTGTCGCATTCTTGCCTTCTTTACCCCCTTCTTTCCCATCCTTGCCCCCTTTTTTGCCCGTTGCACCCCAAACAACCTTGCCTTTTGAGATGTCTCTTGAGACGCTTTCTTTTTCCCTACCACCCTCTCGAGGGGGCATTTCCCAGTCTAAACCTTTTGGCCCATAATCTGGGGCACCTTGATCACCTGGTCAATTCTTCGCGTCATCTATTATTTTAGAACATCTTTAAAATAGTGTTATTTTAACACTATGTCGAAGAGGGGCAAAATGTAGACACCTAAATCTTATTACACAATTAAGTAATCCTATTTAGTTCCCTCCTAAGGCATTTTATTAATTAAATACTATTTAATTAATTAATTTATGTCATCCCCTAGTTAATTAATTTAATTAATTAACTATAGCCCAATTAATAATCTAAATGACAAACTCATAGTCTGATGATTAATTAAATCCCTATTCCTCTATTAATTTAAATGGATGCATATATCTATTTAAATTAATTCATAAACCCCTATTTTCCTCCCACTTGGAATTAAATAATGCATTTAATCCAATTTGAGCACATGGCTCCTAACTTTAACCCCTAACCAAACCCATCCTACCAATTTAACCTTGAGTTCCTACCCAACCCAACCCATTCACATATACTAGTTAATCACCTGTAATTAGCTAATGACCCATGATTAGCTAATCCAACCCTCCAGTCATTCTCTCTCCCCCCATCACATCCTCCTAACTTTCCCACTTGCCTCCTAATCCAAGCCTAATCACCTCCTAAGCATTTGCACAGTCATAATCCATGGATTAAGAAATCCTAACCCAGCTCAAGTCAACTCTCATGTCACATCCTCACATCCCCCAATTCCCTCACCTCATGTCAACCTTAAATGCTCTTACACACCTCTTACACACTCCATCTTCTTCTTACACATTTGTCCCCTCACACATCTCCCAAAATGGTCACATTACCCCATTTTTTCCAGCCTCGCCCATTGTGACACTTGTCACAAGGAGATGCATTTGAGAAAGCACAATCCATGTGCTCTCTCTCAAATGCACCTTGACCCTTCCTCGGGTTTGCAGCTTGACCGTCCATTCATCCCTCCTCTTGCCTATAAATTGAACCCTCTTCTCTTTCATTTTCATCCACCTTCTATGCAAGTTATCATGCCCATTTGAGAGCCAAAAATCACATTCATACTCTTATAATGCTAAAATGATCATTCATCCATTGAAGATCATTTTGAAGCTTGAACATAATCTTTTGAGCACACATCCTCATTGGACAAATCTTCTACTTTGGGAGCTTCTTCGGTTTGCTTATGGTTTGCATTCTCTTTCCTTTGCTTTCATTTGTAGTGTCTAATCTTACATATTTTAATGATGTGTGTGTTGAATGCTTAGTTTAGCTTTGTTTTCCTAACCCTCATTTCATTGCATACACTTTCACCAAAAATGTGTCTCATAGGTTAGAGTGATCCAAAGTCATGGTGTTCTCCATGATTGGATTTGCAATCTTAAATGTTGAGGCATAAACCTTGCTACTATACTAATAAAGGTATGTTTCAAACCCTAATACTTGAGTTATAGCTTGATCTATTGAGGATGATGATTCTCTTAAGTTCATAGTTGCTTAGTTCTCTTTTGTTTGGAATGTGACTAAAAATTTGAAAAATATTACCCTAAGATTATTTTAATAATCACTTTGAGATTTCTATGCATTGATGAACACACTAATTTATTTTCTCTATCTTTTCACTCCATATCTTCAATTCTATGCTTTTTATTTTACTTTGTGGCAACCAAATCTTCACAAGGAAGCTTTTAACTTATGTTTGGACAGCTAGTCATGTGAATTAACTACTCATTTATTGGTAAATTCCATTCTTTAAAAAATCTGTACTAAAAACTCATAGTGTCGTCTTCTCAATAACTAAAATTCTTTATAAAATGGCATGGAGCATCAACTTGTGGCTTATTGTATTAATTTAGACCTTAAAGGTAGCCATTTTTTGTGATTGTACTTAGAAATAGGATATTGTAGTGTGTAAATGCCTAGCAAAGAAACCCAATAGCTTGTACCAACAATGCTTATTGAAAACAACACAATGCAGAACTAAAGTAAACTAAATCATTATTTACGTAAGTCCCAAAGTGATAAAGTTTTTTTTTATTATAAATTATTAATGCGAGCCCATTAACCATGATTTCTATATTTTTCCCCCACATCTCTAACTCAAGTGAGTCTCTCTCTTTACATCAAATATTGTGAACTGGTCCCTTCTACAAAGTATCAAACTTAGCATGTTGTTTAGGTTTCATTGTGTGTTAATCAATTTCAAAATCAAATTACCTTGAAACATGAGATATGATGCTTTCTTTTCAAACCACTGCTTAACCACCTATTGGTAGTTATTCATAACATCAAATGCTTTTTCACATGAGTCTTTGATTCTAAATAGTTCCACTAGCTTGACTCCCATGGTGCCATTCTCAACTTCTAGAGATGTAAGAAATTAAAATGCTGGAATTTCCATGGAAATGGGCATTAAGACCTCCTTCCCATAGACTAGCTCTTAAGGTGAAGCTTTTAGTACTTTTCTTGGAATGACCCAATTTTCCCATAAAGCTATCTGCACATGTTTATGCATTCTCATTGGTGATTCATCCCTATCCTCTTGATCAACCTAATTAACTTATTGTTCATAGAATCCACGACTCCATTACCCTACAAATAATAGTTTGAAGAAGTCTTAAGAAATACCCCTTGTTTTAGTGTAAGCTCTTATATCTTAGAGTCAACAAAATCTCTTGCATTATTAGATATGATGGTGTTTAGAGGGCCAAACCTTGTTACTATATCCTCAATAAAATTTAGGATCTCATTTTCAATATTAGACTTCAAAGAACCCTTTTCCAATCCTTTGATGAAATAATTCATGGCAACTAAATCTATTTATGTCTAGAGCTTGAGGTTAGGTTTATCATTATGACAAAGTCTAGCCCTAATTGAGAAAAAGGCTCATCAATTATTACTAGATTTAAGGGCATTGTAGAGTTCTTGTACCTTTCAAAAAAGAATTGAAACTTATGACATGTCTAGACCAAATGGTGACAATCAAAGAACAAAGTGGGCTAGAAGTACCCTATGCACATGATCTTCAAAGTGGTATCTACCCATAAAATTTCAGCCAAAATGGACAACTGAATTAAAAGTTATGACTATTGGAAGTCCCTGCATCAATTCCCTATAGGCATTTGAAAGTTGCAATAGAGAGTGGAGGCCTTACTAGTGCTTCCTAGAACAATGCAAAGGCTTGAACGATCCACGATAGAGCTTCTTTAGCTCATTCAATATCAAAGGAAGTGGTGCTTTTGCATGGAGTCAAACTACATGATATTTTATTTAGAATCAATTACATAGTTTTAAAGACAAAAGCTATGTAACTGAATCATGATAAAACAACATATAATTTTCATCAATATTGAAGAAAAGAGGTTAAAGTTTTTCATTAGTAATATACAAAGTTTTAATATCTATTTGCCAATTTCTATGAGAGGACCGAGTAGCTATCCACCCTAACTTAACACATTTCAAGTTCTTAAACAATTCATTGGATTTTTACAAAAAAATCAGCATACTTTTATATGTGAGTTAATAATTTAACATCAGTTTTCGTGTTCAAGACATTAACAATGTAGTAAATTGACACAGTCTCTATTGAATCGTCCACAATCATCTAAAAAATAAGTTAATAACAACATATATACATCCAAACTTGTATTATTGATTTTGGCATGTATCACCATGTGATTAGTTGTTTATTTGATATGACTTGTACACATGAATATATTGTCTATTTCTAAGTACAAACATAACAACTACTAATACGTTACATTACAAATAATAAACAAAAGTATTAAAAAATACTATTATTACACCTTACGTCATAAAGGTTATTGGATTTTGCAATCTCACCATTCAAATATACAAAGTTTTAATATCTATTTGCCAATTTCTATGAGAGGACTAAGTAGCTATCCACCCTATCTTAACACATCTCAAACTCTTAAATAATTCATTGGATTTTTACAAAAAAAATCAACGTAATTTAATATATGAGTTATTAATTTAAGATTGTCTTTTAGTGTTCAAGGCATTAACAATGTAGCTAATTGACACAATCTCTATTGAATCGTCCAAAATCATCTAAAAATAAAGTTAATAACAACATATATACATCCAAACCTGTATTATTGATTTTGTCATGTATCGTCATGTGATTAATTGTTTATTTGATATGACTTCTCCACATGAATATATTGTCTATTTCTAAGTACAAACATAACAACTACTAACACTTTTAATTATAAATGATTACAAATAATAAACAAAAGTATTAAAAAATACTATTATTCCATATAAAGGTTATTGGATTTTGCAATCTCACCCTTCAAAAAATTTCAACAAACCATATACTCTGGAAAAAGGCGCCTATTTTTCTCTGCAACAAAAGTAGCTTTCCATAAAACCCTAGACTAACCCAAAAAATCTGATTGTAAAAGTAAAACAACCTTCAAAATGTGGAATTAGTTAACACTTAAAACATAGTTTGAAAATATGGTATTAGTCTACAAAATAGAAAATGGATAATAGCAGCGAGATCTCGGTCTCTGCATTTGTAGGACTGTGGATGTAACATGCCAAAACCAGATAATTTACAGTGAGAAAGTGACAAAAACACTTTATTTATTGTGTAAGAGAATCTTATACAGAATAGTTTATTCTTTTCTGATAGAAAAGCAGACAAATTTGAACTTTGATGTAGAGGGAATCAAAGCACTTGGAGGCTAAAAAGCATGCATAGAAAAGGGTTAGATAGCTTTGGGGTTGACTATAGAAGCTTGATGACAAACCAGACACATTGCTCACCAAGCTGAATGCACGGACTCCCTGCACACATGGGTAGTCAGCTGCTTGGTGAAATATAGCATTGTGGCAGCAAGCTTTTTTTATGTTAGGTTTTGGTCCTACCAGGCTACTGGTACTGTTGACAAGCTGCCCTGACAATATTCTGGCATTAATGGGAATTTACTGCAATGACAAATAAAGAGGGGAAGGTTTTTAGTCGAAAATCAAAGGATTTGCAGCATGAAAGGGACGATTGAACCTTACTGCAGTATGACAGTTGGATAAAAGGGTGTAAATAGGGCTTGGTGGGTTGCCATACAACATGCTAGGTACCCAGAAACAGAGACTGGGAAAACTCTGAGTACTCACTGAAATCTCTGAGTACTCACTGAAGTCTGTATTTATGGAGATAAATGGTACCTCAGGCATGTATTTATTGTGTTGGGAATGCTCAGTATGATATACGAGACTGGTGAAGGAGTTCGTGGTGAGTGACACATTGGTCAAACCAAGGAAAATGTGGGAGGACAACTATTAATGTACCCTATTGGGTTATGGAAGATTGCATTAATGACCCATTTTAAAAAGGGCAGAAATTAGCAGCAGAAATGGGGCAAACCCATATGAGATTATTGAGAAGGGTTATGGAAGATTGCATTAAGAACCGATTTTGAAAAGAGCAGAAAATTGCAGTAGAAATGGGGCAAACCCATTTGAGATTATTGGGGAGGAACTGAATGATGAAATTTGATGAAATAGGAGGGCCAAAGTGGCTCTTATTTCAAGGATATCTGAAGGCACCTAAATATGTTTTCTCATCTTTCGGTTTAAATTTTTGGGGGTTTCAACCTGTTGTCATTGTCTGGATATTTAACCATGACGATGCTGCACAGTGAGGTTTGTGGTTGTTATTGACGTAAGGGATACACACATTGGAGGATACTTTCTGTGGGTGCAATGAATGAAGGGAGACATCATAAGTGGATTGAGTGAGTGCTCAAATTGCTCCCTGGGACCCTCTGTGGCATCCTCCAATGGAACTGACAGCGTAAAAATGTTGACAGATAACCTACCCACTTTAATGGCGCTTCCAAGGAAATAAACCTGTTTTCTCTGTTTTTCTCTTGAAACCATCGTTTTGCTTAGAATTGAAGCTCCACAGCGTTGTGGGGACCTCGCCATGGATTTGTTTGGACCCTGTTTGTAATTACTTCATTCTTGCTTGGTATCAAAGGATGGATTAGTGGGCACAAAGCAAGGTTCGTAAGTGAAGTCTTCATCAGCCGGGTTGTTTTTGCAACAGATTAAATCAATGTTGGGGTCCGATTTCAACAACCACCTGTCATTCCCACAGCACGCTGTTGTATTTTAACAGGTCGTTGAATGTTTCTTCGTTCTTTTGCTCTCTGTTTTAAAAATAATTTTGCTGAGATTTGGTGAAGAGTCCTCCTGCATTTCAAAAATAGCGGCTTTAGCTAGTCTTCGTTTTCTTGGATTTTAGTTGTCCAGGAGTGAACTGTGCTTGAAAATGCAGGTTTTTTGGAAGAGATATTGAAGTAGAATCATAAAAGAATTGTCCTGTAGTGGCGGTGCTGTTGTTGTCAGACCAAATGAGGCTCTGGTTGATTTGGTTAGTCCTGGAACTGTGGATTTTTTGGGGTGTTTGGTCTTTGAATTCTGACGGGCTTTCCCTTTTGGCATTCAAAGCTGCGATGAATTCAGACCCAATGCACGCTTTCATTGATTGGAACGAGAACGACACATTACCTTGCAATTGGACAGGAGTGTCTTGCATGACACTGGCGGGAAGTTCGGATCCTAGAGTTGTAGGGCTTACTGTTACAGCTAAGGGCTTGGAAGGATACATTCCTTCAGAGTTAGGAGCTCTAGAATTTCTTCGGCGCTTGAATCTTCATGGCAATAGGCTAAATGGTGCAATCCCGATTCAGTTGTTCAATGCTTCGGCACTTCATAGTATTTTTCTTTATGAAAATAATCTGACAGGAACTATTCCTATCGAGGTTACTAGATTACCCAGATTGCAAAACTTGGACCTCTCAAGCAATTCCCTCAGTGGGCCTATCCCTGAAGATTTCACTAAGTGTAAACAGCTGCAGAGGTTGCTGTTACAGAACAATTTCTTCACAGGGCCAATCCCAGCTGGGCTTGGATCAAACCTCAATGGTTTAGAGCAGCTGGATCTCTCTTCCAATCTTCTGAACGGCTCAATCCCAGAGGATCTCGGTAACCTTTCTTCATTGGTGGGTACTCTCAATCTCTCTTATAACAAGCTTTCAGGTCCAATTCCTCGAGCGCTGGGTAAGTTGCCTCTTACCGTCAGTTTGGATGTAAGGAACAATAATCTCACGGGTCCCATTCCGCAAGATGGATCTCTTGCAAACCAAGGACCTACAGCGTTTGTTAACAATCCAGGCCTATGTGGATTCCCCTTGAAGACTGTTTGTGAAAATCCTGCATCTTCATCCCCTTCTCCTGCCAATCTTCCTTCGCGACAGGGGTCTAGCGATCAACGAGAAACACCCACAGGAAGAAAAGGGCTCACGACTGGTGTGATCATTGCAATATCTGTGGGAGATGCAGTGGGTATAGCTTTGGTTGGCGTGCTCTTTGTTTATTTGTATTGGAAAACTAGAATATGCCAAATCAAATGGTGCAGCTGTACAGGAAAGAATAAATTAGGAGGAACGTCTCAATGCCTTTGTGGTAATAGAGAATCATCTGATACAGCCTCAGAAAAGGGAGACCAAGGAGATCTCATTCCAATTGATAAGGCTTTCAGCTTTGAACTGGATGAATTGCTTAGAGCTTCTGCCTATGTCTTGGGAAAGAGTGGGCTGGGAATTGTTTATAAAGTGGTGCTGGGAAGTGGGGTTCCAGTTGCAGTTAGGAGATTGGGTGAGGGAGGTGCTCAAAGATTCAAGGAATTTGAGGCTGAAGTTCAAGCCATTGGGCGGATTCGGCATTCAAATATAGTGAAGCTTAGAGCATATTATTGGGCAGCCGATGAGAAGCTGTTAATATATGACTTCATCCCAAATGGAAGCCTGGCATCTGCATTACATGGTAAGACTTTTTAATCAATATTGAATTGAATAACTGCTTGTTCTGTCATAGATTAGTTCCTTGACCTTGGTTTGTTGCTCATTCATATCCCGTTTGCAGTCTTTGATGTTCATAGTCTGTGCTCATCGAATAGAAAATGGAATGAGGAAAGAAATTTTAAATGTTGCTAGAAAATGATTTACAACCTTCAGTATGTCTTATTTTCATCTTGGAAGTCTCGAACTCAAATAAAAGCTAGTTGTTTTAACTTTTAGCAGTGGCTAATTAGCCCTTCTCGTCTGCTCTAGTGCATTAATCCAAGGCAGCCTTCACGAAAACAATGGATTTGTAATTTGCATGTACATTGAATTTAGTCGTAAACCTAATTCATCAGTGGAAGCTTTTTGCTCTGGTTGAGCCCAGTTCAATGAAGAAAGCTCAAGCTGCACTTAATTGATTGATTGGTAACATGGGTAACAGTTCTATCAATTGTTCTTGCAGGTAAATCAGGCCAATCTGCCACACCTCTGCCATGGGCAGTTAGGCTTAAAATTATCAAAGGAATAGCACAAGGCCTGGCCCATCTCCATGAGTGCAGTCCTCGTAAATATGTGCATGGAGATATTAAGCCCACAAATGTTCTGTTAGATGGCAATATGCAACCACAAATCTCTGATTTTGGTTTGGGTCGTCTAATTAACATTGCAGGCAGTGGAGTTGCACCTCAGCTACCTGGAGGAATTCTCGCAGGAGCTCTTCCATCGGGTAAAACCTCAGTTGCTGCTCGCGGAAGTTCTTTCCCAGGAGGAGTTGTAAGATCTGCAGGAGATTGGCCAGCTAGTGGTGGGAGCTCACATTCCTTCGTGAGTAATTATCATGCCCCAGAGGCCTCCACTGCTGGCCACAAGCCAACACAAAAATGGGATGTTTATTCCTTTGGAGTTGTTCTTCTGGAGGTGCTTACAGGGCGATCGCCAGCATTCCAACTTGCATCCTTTGACATGGATTTAGTCACTTGGGTTAGGAAGGCATTCGAAGAGGAGCACCCACTATCAGAAATTGTAGATCCAACTCTCCTGCAAGAAGTGTATGCCAAGAAAGAAGTACTTTCTGTCTTCCATATTGCTCTTTCCTGTGTAGAAATCGACCCTGATTTGCGACCCAGGATGAAGAATGTGTCTGAATCCCTTGACAGAATTGGAGCTACATCATAAAATTGAAATTGTTACCAAATCAATCAATCTTGTCTCCTCTCTCTGATGTTTTATGAGAATTATTGGTCCCAACTTTTGACATGCTATTCTTCGGAGAGTTGTTGCATTCAAGTGCGGAATCTATGTGCTATGCTTCTCTCAATCTGTTTGATTTTTTGGATGGATTAGAAGCAATTGTAGTTTCTTGCCAAGACAGTTTACTGTTGGATGCATTTTACTAGTTAACTTCCAATTCTATTCAAGTATCTTATTAAAAAGTTTATATTTATTCATGTTGCATTTGTCAAGTTATTTAGGGCATCAATGCTCAGTTTTCCCAATCTATGTGTTGCATTCTTCATTTTGCTTTAATATTAGATTGATTATTTGCTCTGATGAAATGCGTGAAACCTGGTCTGTATTAAACGAATGATCATATATAATTTAGCCTTAAAAAGTTAGAACTGCTAAAAAGTTAAAACAGCTTGAAGCCTTGATCTCAACTGCAAAGGACCGGGAGAATGTCTTATGACATACACAATAGAAATTTCAGTTCCTTTGATTTTTAATTTTGGACAATTCGAGAACTAACAAGGAATTATGCAGTATCTGCAGTTTTATTTGTTTTGGATTTTGTACACTAAAAGTAGTAGCAAGGAATATGAACTTAGGTGATTGATGGTCCGGTCTTGTTTCATAAACATCTAGTGTGAGGTTTGTTTGTGTATCTGGATTATGATACTGTCACCCTGTCTCTCTCATGCATGTGTAAAGATTACTTCTAAATTTAGGTGGATTGCCAATAGCTTGTATACACTTTAATTCTGTACAAGGTCAAAATCTAAGTATAAAATTTAATGATAAGAAAGGAGATATTTTTTGCAGCAAGTCAAATCCTGATATTGCTATCAGGATTCAATTGTGTAGTTTTTAAGTCAAACTCATTGACCCATGTTTTTTATCAATTGATGAGCTAAAGGAGCTCTATCATGAATAGTTCATAAAGGTCCAACACTTGCTGAAGGTTTTGCAAATGGACCTTGGAGGAAACTCCATGATTAAGCATGCTTGAGTCAGAGAAATAGTAGAATGGGTGACCTCCCGGGAAGGCTCAATGCTTCATCTCTGTGAGCATTGCCTAGATGCAATGAGTGCTAAGTGTTTCATTCATTCTCATGAAAGATGGGTTATTGTGAACCACTACTCAAAAAAACCTGAGTCAATGAGTTTGACTCAAAAACTATACAATTGAATTATGATAGTAATATCACAAAATTTAAGAAGTTAAAAGTGAAAACATTCTTGCCTTCTCACAAAAAAGGCCTCAAATGTCAAACTGATCCTAAACTTTAATGAATTAAAGTGAAAACATTCCTGCTTCTCACAATGAAGGTCTCAAAGGCCAAATTTGCCCAAAGGCAAGGTCTATTAGGCAAGGCTGGGACCTGATAAAACATCATACTCTCAACTTTCAACTAAGGATGGAAAAGCTCTAACTTTCAACTAAGCAAAAACTGGATATGAATGGAAAAGAAGACGGGGATTCAAATTTTGCAAAGAACTTGTGAGATGGGTAAACCTTGAAAGAACTCCACAAAACATTGTTAACCTTAACAAAAACTTGACATGTTCAATACATTAATTTTCTCTGAAGTAAAAATAAAAAAATTAGGTACTTTTTATAACCTCTCAGTTTTTGTTACAGCGATGACAGCACTCTTGTCAAGTCATTTCTGGAGTCCAAGCCTGCGTGCATCTCTCTAATTCTCATTCTGACATGGTCCATTTTGACATTTAAAATTTTGAAATGCAGAGGTCTGATGGAGAAGATGGCAGATCCTGTTTCTGAACTATTGCATTTGAAGAATTGTAGATAATATTGCAAGAGCGTGACCGTTTGAGCGACAGTATTTTTCTTTTATTATATCAAAAGTATAATACACCCGAACCATACTGGATTTTTTTTAATGCTTTCTCAGATGCTCTTGCCAACAGACAATTTGAGGTACATGTACTCACAGATAGATGATTAAAATTCTGTGTATGGTTCAATTTGCTTTTAGAGGAGATGATCTAATAGTTTGTATTTCAATAATTGTGATAAATGTTTGTTAATTTAATGTCTAACATTTTAATAGTATACTATTGGTAGTTGTGATTTTAAAGTTGTGAGTGGGGATCAGGTGTGCTCATAATTGAATGAAATGTATTGTTTAGATCTAAAAAGTAACAAATCATATGATGCCACATTGATACAGTAATAAAACATGACTTAATGTCCGTCTGTTATCATTTAATGCATTGCATAACTACCCAGCCATTCCTTTTTGGAATTTTCTGGGACAAGAAGCATGTTGATGTGCCAGCATATTTGATAATGTGGGCCTAAAACTTAAGTTATAAGCAGGGGCCTTGTCAAGTACTACTCTTGAGTCTTCTTAGATACTTCAGCAAAAAGCATATTAATGTAGCATCATATTTGATGATGTGGGCTTAAAAGCTTAATTATAAGCAGGAGCCTTGACAAATAAGTAGTGGTAAAAAAGATAATTTGAAATTGTCATATCAAAAAGACACGAAATTAGAGTGCTTACCAACTGAATCCTCTACCTTACAAATACAAGTTAATTTTAAAAAATCCATTAATAATCCATTACTTTTAATAAAAAGCTATCCATCACATTTACCCAAGGAATAATGCCATTAATCGAATCATCAATTGAAAACTGAGCTGCTTAAAAGTAAACCAAATATAAGCCCATGAATGAAATTATTTTTTACTTACATCCGTTTTCATAATTCGTCATTTTTAAAATTTTAAACATGAAAATTTGCAAATTTACTCTTTCAATCAGCGTTTAGCAAGTCATCAACTGCATAAGATTAGTGTTTTCTTGAACTTGAAACCGTGAGTGCTCAGAACTTTTATTTCTTACTCTCAAACATATATAAATATTAAAATAAACCTTTATATCTATTATAAATTGAAGGTTTAAGTTTGAGGTGATTAAATCAGACCTTTGTGTCTCCCGGGAATTTGCGTTTAAAGATCAAATTTCAAAAAGCTCATGCAAAGCAAGATAAGACATGATAGTACAAAAACGGCCAGTTAAAGTTATGAAGTACACTGCTAAAAGTTTTTTAATGCATAGCAGAGTTGAATTGGTTTTAGGATCTTTTAGGGGATGGAAGGGTGAAATTAAAATATATTTATATCAATTTTTATTTATTTTGGGTAGATTTTGATGGTATGGTCTAACATAAATATAGATTGATAAGTGACATAAATTTGTATTACAATTTTTTTTCTAATGGGTGTGTCTACATACATTTATATTCAAGCTTATTACCAAATTCAATATTTATCATTTTGGTTCAATCTTTAATACTTAGGACTGACTTTAACTTACATGGGTTGAACCTAACTTAAAACTGAAAAATTGAAATTCCAAAAATTCTTGCCCCTTTCTTATCATATGCGAACCAACTTAATAAATGTTTTTACAACTTATTGTTTTTGATAAAAGCAGCACCAAAACTAGGGTGTTGTCCCATAGTACAAACAAAGAACTATCCCAAAGGATTAACACTAGACTATCATTAACAACATATTAACAACAACTAGTGAATTTTAGCCAAAATAAGAAACAACATCCTCAATCTACCTCTACCAAAAATAAAAGACCAGTTACGACTAGACCACCAAGCACAATCATAGTACCACACATCCGGTAAAGTTAAACAACCTAATCTAATAGAGTTCACAGTCTTAGCAGTATTAAAAGTATATAACATGTGCCATGCGGGGCAAAACCATGGAGAGGTAACCTTAGCATAAAAGCTATAAATTAAAGTATTAAGACTAAGGCCCCAAGGGCCAGTAAGAAGCCAAAAAATAGAAGGACCAACAGTCTCCATCACGATTTCTTCTTAGTCGACATCTTTGACAACAAAACTCTGGCCCACTCCTCAGAAAGGAATTGGAACAGATCTTTGTAATCTTTGTCTTCCTTCAGCTTGCCACCTTTCACATTTTCCTAAAATAGACATAAGGTGGTAGCAGAACCATGCATCACCTTCAGCGTGGACCTACTCACATCAAGCATACGCTTGTCCAAACCCGCCACTTTAGCGTTGAGGTTCTGAAGATCACTTTCAATACCAACAACCTATTGTTTAATTTTGTCGATGATACCACCTGGGGCACGACTTGGGCTAGGGGTATCTTTATCCTAATTTTCTTCCACAACAACATTATCCTAGGCAATTTGAGGCCGAGGAGTAGTAGGAGGGTTGGTATTAGTCGCAGGGGGCAGGGGACATGTCGTGTTTGAGGCTCTCTGACACATGGGATGAGGAGTCGTTCTTAGATTCATCTTCACCATTACTCTCGGTCTCCTCAGATTCTTCGAGGCTCATCTCTTTCATTTTTCTTTTGCCCTTTTCCTTAGCAATTCTATTGGAGCGGTGGGGGTGATAACTTCCTATGTAATCTCCACCACCAAATCGACCTAGTAGGTGGAATTTTTATCTTTTTTCTTAGATTAACCAGTAGAGTTGGCCGTGAGAAACACCTTCGCGGAACCCTTAATCCTAAAGGGTTTTTTGACACACCTCTTTCTGCTCGTGCCCAAAGGAGGGAGGAGACTAATTTCAGGAAGGGAATGTGACGACGAGGAAAGGAAGGACATCACAACATGTTGAATTGAGACATTTATAGGACATAAAACCAAATGGAACTTATTCTTGTGTCTTGGAATTTAAAGTAATTTGTTCGATTCATAAGAGAGCATTAAAAGAACTCAAGAGAACAAGAGCAAGCATATGCCACATACAAGTCTATGCATACTTGCAATCACAACTCCCAAAAGGTATTTTTAAATATTACCACTGTTTATAGATATTTATATATCATATATCAAGGTGGAGCAAGTTTTAAGGGTTTACATTATGTCATGTCGATCTCCTTAATTATAGACCATTTTCTCACATTAGAACATTCCCATGACCCTAAAGTATGATCCAAAGGAGTTCAAATCTAGCTCACAAAGATTTTGGAATTGTTTATAGCCCAAGATATTCAAACAAACTAGAATAATTTTTTATATCTTGATCTTCATGGTTTAATATTTAATTATTAGATTTAATTAATTATTAAAATATTTTAAAGTATTATAATTATTTTTTTATTTGGTCGGTAAATTTTGTTTATTATTAAAATAATAAAAGTGTTCAAGTTACAAATATCAGAATAAGGAGCATAACAACAACACCTACTCTAACCAGTCGCCTATCCTCGAATACATACATGCCACATATAGTATCCAGTATCAAAACCCTACTAACAAGCAATCCTTGGCAACTAAGGGGTATCAACCAAAATGTACAATATACCAATAAACTACCCAAAACACCTATACACATATACATTGTAGAAGTATAAATTTCAAAACAAACACAAGCTCGAATCAAAATGTAGCTCGACAACCTAGAAAATGAGCACAAGTTCAATTCACCCATAAACCACAATCGCCTTAGAAACCATGACTGCCACACTGTGCACTTCGCCACCAACAACCATTGTTCATGGAATATTTCTCCCTCGACCATGCTCACGCCTATTGGCACCATGACCCCTTCACGTACCCCAACCCTTGCCTCGACCCACAACTGGGATTTGCCTCCAAAAATCTACCAGTTTAAACTTAAGGAGTTTTTTTTATTTGCTCCCTTAGAACTCTACCAACTAGCATCGTCTCGCAATTTTGAACATAATCCTTGATAAGCCCCCAATACTTCTTTGCCTCCACTCTCCTCTGACCTTTGTTCTCTAGTGCCCCCCACAGAAAGGTTGCACATGGCGAGGGTAACCATGAATGCCAATCCAATCTCCTCTTGTAGCGATAAATCCCACCCTTGGCTCAACCAAATTCACAATCGCCTCTAGACCAACCTACCACTTTGGTTTCACACACATTTCCACAATGCGTCTCACCTCATCGCAAGTGCCCATTTCCAAACCCTAGGCACAGAACTTTGAGGACACAACAATATTTGTTTGATATTTGAATTCAGAGACAATGAAATCCATTCCCAACAAAGCCCTCACCAACATCAGAAAGAAGGGGTCATAAACGGTGAAATGATTTTCAATTGCTCTTCAAAGATTTGTCTTTAGAAGGACATTTGTTGTTTTGAGGCTTTGAAGATGAAGTTTGCCTCCATATTTAGAGACAATGAAATCCATCCCCAACAAAGCCCTCACCAACATCAGAAAGAAGGGGTCATCAATGGCAAAATGATTTTCAATTGCTCTTCAGAGATTTGTCTTTAGAAGGACATTTGTTGTTTTGAGGCTTTGAAGATGAAGTTCGCCTCCATATTCACCTTGCACCTATCAAATTCCTCCCCAGTTCACTAACACAAAGCCGTTAAAATAGACACATCAACTCAACAAATATGGAAACCTCTTGAGAATTATACTATCTCTAACATTTTCATCAATGCTCTTCATCAAAGTACTATCCAAACATCCTCTCAAGTATGCGTGGTAAGTCCTTAGAAAATCTTGCCTGCATCTATTGTACACCACCTTGCCCATTCATTAATGCGAACTAAAAATCAACTCAGCCAAATTTTCCGCTATGTTGGAGCCAAATTTGTTAGCAAATGGGATTTCCAACTTGGATAGTAAGTCTTCCAATTTGTTGCCCCACGAAAAATATGTGATACATTGAAATCCTTGAACCTTCCTAATTTTTTCATGATCATTTGAATGACTTTGTCAATCCGCCATACATGAGCCTGCCCATTGGATATGATGTTGACAATGATTTGTGAGTCACCTTCAAGGTGTACTTGCTCCACCTTGATTCTAGAAGCCAGATCCACAACCAACAATGCAACTTGAGCATCAACATCATTATTCGTGCCATTTTCCAGTTTCTTTGTTCTGATTGCCAAGATATTACCATCTAAGTCTTAGGCCACACATCCAACCCCTGATGGACCTAGGTTTCCTTTGGATGCTCCATCAAAGTTGACCTTGATCCATCCTGTCTCCAGTCTCATCCAACACCCCTCATCTCTTCTATTTGCAATGTGATTAACCCTAGGAAGCCCATTAATGGGCATTATTATTATTTTAATAATATAATTATAGTTAAATATATTTTATGAAAACATTAGATATCGATTAGTTATTATTAATGTTCACCTAATATAATATAATAATTATTTTATTATTATGTTAAAAGATAAAATTAATTATTATTAATTTAACATTAACGATTATTTGTCATTATGGTATTATGTGCCCCTTTTATATTAAGCAATAAATTTAATAAATGAAATGAAATATTTCCTTATTGTGCAAGAGATAACTATTCATTGAAATGTTAATTACTTAATTCTTCTTTTGCTTTTTCCCTTGTGCATGGGTTTTCATTATTTTTTAAAATAATAGCAGCCAAAACAAGGGAGCTGACCCATTACAAAAATAAGGCCCACCAACATGTTAACATGCCATCAATAATACATTGTCAACACAAAAGGCGTTGACAAGAAAATAACAAAATAAAACAAAGCACAAAATCTTTTGCCCAAAAAGATTGGGCCAAACTCACACTGCAAGAGAGGGGCAAGAGCTCTTGTCTAACAACGGTCAAGCAATACTATCTTTAGGATCCCCGAAAAAAGAAGCTCCAATAGGGTAGCTACAAGAACTATGATCAAATTGTAGTGGGGTTTGAGTTACATCAACAGAAACAAGATGCAGAGCAGTGATAGAGAATGTGTCCCCTTGACCTGAGCACAAAGCATTATAATAAGGAACAACAACAAGGGTTGCATCAGGGTTAAGATGTGGTGCATCCTCGGAAGTCTGGACACGATCTGCAATGGGAGCTTCAACAAGAATGTCTGTAAGAGCATCAGTTTCATCAGCAGTCTCTGAATCCTTATAGGAGGACTCGGAGAGGGAGTCAGCAACATGGACTGTCAGGTGATCATTATTTGCATCCTTCCACCAAGTAATAGCGGAATCATTATTATTTTTAAGGGAAATAGAGAGTTTCCTATGGGATTTTTCATTAGATTGGAATTTGGGGAAAATGTTTTGAGGGTTTTTGATCTATTTTTGGATTCTGTTTAAATTGATCTAGGGAAGAATTTTGGGGGGAATTACATTGCTATCGAATCTAGAAATTGGATTATTGATTTTAATCTTGCGAAGGTTCAGGCGCTCAGATTGTGATCTTTGATTCATCTCTTTCTCTCATTCTCTGATAAGATTGTAGTGGGGTAATACTTTATTTAGGATCCCTGACAAAAGAAGCTCCACAAGGGTTGCTACAAGCACTGTGATCATATTGTAGTGGGGTTTGAGCAACATCAACAAAAACAAGATGCAAAGCAGTGACAGAGGAAGAGGGAGAATATATGTCCTCCTGGCCTAAGGACAAAGAATTATAAGGAGGAACAACAATAAGGGTTGCATTAGGGGCAAGACACATAGCATACTCGGAAGTGTGGACACGATCTGCAATGGGAGCTTCAACATGAATGTCTGCAAGGGCATCAATTTCATCAGCAGTCTGTGAATCCTTAGACGAGGACTCAGAGAGGGAGTCAGCAGCATGGATTGTCAAGTGATCATTATTTGAAACCTTCCATCAAGTAGTAGGGGAATCATTATTTTTTTAAGGGAAATGGAGAGTTTCCTTGGGGATTTTTCATTGGATTGGACTTTGGGGAAAATATTTTGGGGATTTTTTTATCTCTTTTTGGATTCTGTTTAAATAGATTTGGGGAAGAATTTTGGGGGAATTTCATTGCTATCGAATCTAGAAATTGGATTATTGATTTCAATCTCAAGAAGGTTCAGGCGCTCAGATTGTGATCTTTGATTCATCTCCTTCTCTTGTTCTTTGATTCATATATCTTTTAGAGACTTGGGATTTAAATCTTATAAACATTTTGATCCAATGTTCACTATAATTGATGTTTGTTTCACATTTGAATCTTTGTTTTTGTTTTTTTGTTTTTTTTTCCTTGGTGTTATCTCTTTCAGAGAAACCTCTTAATTATGTATTTTACTTTGGATTTACTTGTTAGATGGTCATCATTTCTCGATTCTCATGGGTCATTTTCTATTGTTTTTTTAATCAACCTCAATATTAATCTCATATTTTTGTGCAGTCCCTAAGGGACACATTCTTTTCTATATCTATTGGGAATTTCATGACTCTTTCCTACATACAGTTTCGTTGATCCATTTCTTCACAATATTTCATTCATTTGTCTTCTGTCTTCAATAGCCATATTCCTTTCTTTTTTAGCTTGTCTTTCATTTTTCATGACTTCAATCATTCTTACCATTTGAGTCTCTTGTCCAATTTACAGTGCTTTCACTTGTTCGATAAGGTGTCGATTCTTTTCAGATAGATCTAAGATAGTTCCTTCAGATGCATCAGATATACTTAAGGATCCTTCAGATAATTCCTCTATCTCTTCTTCCTAATACTGAGTCCCATTATGCTAAAATTCCAATTCCTTTCTTTTGATCAATGATTCTCTTAGTTTTTCCTTGATGTCCTTAAGTTGTTCCATGAGAATTTTCATCTCCAATTTCTAATTTTCAATTGTCTTGTCAAGCTTATACCTTTCCATCTTTATGGATCTTTCCTCTTCAATGATTAAACTTACTCAACAAGAGAACTAGCTCTAATACCAATTGTTGGGATTATGGAAAGGTGAGTTGCTGAGAGGGGAGGGGTGAATCAGTAACTCTAAATTTTTTTTGAACTAAATCCTTAAGACAATGTATCTTATTAATCATTTGTCATGTTAACATTTCCATCCATTCATAACATAACTAAAAATAAGAAATGAATTCTAATCTAACATGTAAACATTCGTGAAACTTCATACACAATACACAAGTATTTTGGTATCCCAAAAACCCTTGTTAGAAGGTAAAAACTACGGTGGGGATGACACCCACAAAGCTTCACTACTGCAATAATAAAGTTTGTCGATTAAGGCTACAATGTTGATCACTTATGATGATCTTACCCTGTGAGGAGTAACAATAAAGACCTATTAGGATCTACCTTGTTAGAGGATTTAAGCAACACTATTAAGTGTCCACTCGGTTAGGAGATTTACAAAAGATTTGTTAGGTCTACTTTGTTAGGAGATTTTGTCTACCACAATTGTTAGAAAGTAATAGTAAATTGATATGTATGTAGCAACTTACTTTGTTGGATTTCAAATCTAATTAGTACTTAATTGATATCACCTTGTTGTGATAGATATCTTCTCTGAATATTGTTCGGTAGCCTTTGGTCTAATACTAACTCAATTCTAAATACTTGTTCAATACTTAGCTTCACAACCCTATTTGATCTTCAAATGTCTCGTGTAGGCAGCTTCTTCATGTGTGTTACCTCTCAAACTAACATCTTGACAATTCTAACATAAAAAATATTTGACCTAATTAGGGTTATGGTATCATCTAGAAAACATTAGATATATGATCCAAATGAATGACCTAAATCAATATTACATAGGGATCATCAATCATTTAATAATTACATCTGTAATAAATCTTCACCTTGATCTATGTAAATCATTTTCTAGCTCGGTATTGTATTGTCTTAAAATGGAAGCACTTCCATGTTAAGAGCATTTAGCCCTCCGAGTAAGTGGTTTGGGGTCATGTTAAGTGCCTTGATTGGGTCTTTGCATGTATTTGGCTTTCTCCCCGCTTTCCACTTCTTCTCCGCACTTGATTTCTTCATTCTAGGTGAAATTAGGGTTAAGGTCTTAAGGACTTTCCTAATTTTCCTTCTTCTATGGCTCTATTTTCTAGGTAGGATTCATAAATGAAACCTCCTAGTCCATCATCACATCAAACAAAGGATTTTCTATCTATCCTAGACATTGGGTCCTAAACTGACATCGATTTCCAAGTTTCTGGCACCCCTGGAACTCCTGTTGCAGATTCTGGCAAGGTTACGGTTTGAGGTCAAAGTCAACCTCGACCCTGACTAGGTCAGGGTCGACCTCAACCTTGACCTCTTCAGAGAAAAATTTCAAAGTTTCATTTCCCGCTAATTTGGCTTTCGAGAAAGTTATTTCCTACTTCTGGGTCGGCTGTTTCAGGCTCCGAAACAGTAAATCCTTTAATGGTATTTAATCAAGGTATATTTTCTAAAGGTGAGGACCTAATTGGGATTTAGTTCTTCAAGGTGGCCCATCTAGAGGAGTTTTCCCTAGATAACTATAAAAGGAGGCCTTCCTCTCTCATTTTCATATCACTCAATCATCAAGTTTTCACATCTCATCTCAAGCAATCAAGCTCTCAAGTTTTCAAGTTCAAGCAAGTCTTCAAGCATTCAAGTGATCAAGCATTCATCCATCAAGGAGTTCCATTGTTAACTATTGAAGGATTCAATCTCCTTGGAGCCCCCTTGAAGATCCATCCTTCTCCATTCATTCAAACCTTTTCATATGCAAAGATCAAATCAAGATTGGTGTTGAAGATCAAAATACCATTGATTGGAGACATCCTACATTCATTGAAGCATTCCTACTTGTGGATTTGAGGATTTGAATCCTCTACAAGGACTTCAACATAAGTGAGGTGATTTGTTTCAATTACTTTGTTTATGCACCATATATATTTCAATTCAATTTCAAGGTTAATTCCTAAATTGGGTTTTGACTAAGGCAAACCCCCCATACAACCAAAAACCCCCATTTTCTTGCAAGTACAGGTGCGAAATCTTAGATCTGAGAGCGAATTCGGATACCCTTTTCGGCAATCTTTCAGGATTTGCGAACAGAATCAGAATCGGACTTCAAATAAATAATGTGGTCTTTGACCTTTTAAAAGGTCAAAGTTGACCTGTGTGAATTTGGAGAAAAGATTTCTGGGTTTTGTCCGCCTTGACATTTCCAATCCAGAATAGGTGACAGAATCTTCAGAAAGTCCATACAGAAGCCATAATTCAGCATTTTATAGATCTGCCCTAATTCAAGGTTAGTATTTGCACTTCAATTATTTCAGATTTCAAGCTTAATCCAACTATGGGGAAGTATAGGATTTATTCTTCATATTCTTCATAGATTGATTCGATTGTGTATTAACCTCTTGGTTGATCAAATTGGATCTCTCTTTTGGGAATTTGGATTTAGGAGTGAATCTTACATTTTCCCCACACACATACACAAATAGAGGTGATTCCAAATCTCCACTATTCAGGTATAAATTTTTTGCATTGTTTTATGTGCCATTCCATACTTCTATGTCATTCCTGTAGTACTCGGTATATACTGCATTCTTATCTCGGTAAAATATTATTTCTCGGTATATATGAATGTGCGGTTATAACTATACTCAGTGCTCGGTAATCATTTGGCTCGGTGTATGTGCTCGGTTACGTTACTAAGTGTGTTGACCGACTAGCCTATTTTCTTCCTTTACCAACTATATGTGTGACACTAATGACAACTCATAATATAACATACTTGTAGTTGTGGAATGAGTTCCATATGATAAATCATTGCTCATTGAAGAATACCTAAGATGGAAAAGAAATAATTGTTATTAATTAATAATTATTTGTTATAACTATTTTAGAATATCTTAAAAGATATTGTTGATTCTTTGGAATCCAGGCCAATTGTCATCATCCATAAAATTAGAATCATAAATGTACAAGAAGTCATTGACCTCATATTCCTGAAGTTGGATGCATAGATGACAGTGATACAAATCTTAAAAGACAATAATCATGTGGCTAAAAGAGACGACTTAGTCATTGTCAACATGCTCTCTTCTATTTCAAGAATATCTAGTGAAGAATACATACTCAAAATAGTGCAATGGTGCTATCATAAAAGGTAGTGGAAGCTAGGCACAATGTAAGAGTAATGACATTTGAAGAATTTAATGTAAAAGGAAGTGATAGTCATGATCATGTACACAAAGGTACTTCAATATTCAGTGACAGAAAGAAGGAGATGATGCATGAATTGAAAGCACTATCATGGAATAGTTTTGTAGTAGTCATGAGAAATGAAGTATCTATTGTGAAGTTGAAGACACTGATGTATGTGGGTGAATAAAGAAATGATTACTTGAGAAAGAGTGCTAGCTAAAACCAATGTGGCTAAATAAAAAATAAGTTTCAAGCTCATAAATTACCATTAATTATCTAAGAGAGGCCTGATGAAAGCATAAAAATGTCCACCATTGGCTCCTCCATTGTGAACTAAAACACTGTAATAGAATTTGAAAAAGTAAGTTATCTTGGAGAAACTTCAAACTTAAACTCTAGGAGAATACACAAAAAATATGCCTTCATAAAATCCTTGATAAAAACCTGTAGTACACAGATATTTTACCTATACAAAGAATAAAGGTTTCACACACTTCTATCTGCATCAGAAGAAAGATATTGGCCATCATCTTTATCAATCAAGTTGCAATGGGAACTCATACTTGTCATTGATTTGATAGTGATAAAAGATGATGCATTATATTTACACAATAAAGTGAACCAAAG
This sequence comes from Chamaecyparis obtusa, assembly GCA_027943335.1. NCBI lineage: Eukaryota > Viridiplantae > Streptophyta > Pinopsida > Cupressales > Cupressaceae > Chamaecyparis > Chamaecyparis obtusa. The sequence goes on from BSBK01001136.1 coordinate 1,410,198, forward strand.
AAAATTATAGACCTTCTACATACACCAAGGCAATCAACATTGCATGAAGTTTTTGTTACCAATAAATTTTTGGTATGATCATATTCAAAGCGTTTTAAATAAATTTGTAGTATAGGGGGGGAATCAGCAAAACGTGTCTTCTTTCTAGCATCCTATAGGAAAAGAGAAAGGTAAACACCAAAAAATTATTATCCAATCAAAAAATCAGAGGTCAAAGAACTTAAATCTTAAATCAGATAAAAAATAAAGATGAAAACATAGTAGAATTAGAATAACAAGAATTTTTTTGAGTTAAGAAAATAAAAGAAATCATTTTTCAACAAGGATTTTTGGGCCTTGGAAATCTTCTTCTCAACAAGAAATCTTCTTTTTCAATGAGATATCTATTTTCCAAAAAAAATACACAAAGAGAAGTGTTGGTGATGTACTCCCTATCCCTCTTCACATAAAGTGTAATGGTCCATAATATATTGACAAAATGCTCTATTCTTTTTTGATAGTTTCCTTGTTCACAAAATGTTTATGCTCATGCCTAGTCATCCCAAATTTGAGCTAGCAGTTCCATGCTATACATATAGCCACACGTTTTTTTCCCTTTTACAATTGATAGGAGCAGTTTTAACTTTTAGGATGGAAGGGGAGATTCATGAAAAATTATAAGCACATAACATGCATAAATGAAAGGGCTTTTACTCAGCCCTTCAACTTGAGTGTATTTTCAACCTATTTTCTATATACTCATACTCCAACCTTAGGTTGTGAGAGATACCCATTCTTTATACTTTTTTCTACCTAGATATTGGTTGTTCCTAGTTGTACTAACGCATACACCTCACTCCTCTCCACTGCTGAATTTTCAAGATATGCTTTGAAAGATGGTCTCTTCAATGCAATCATTAGTTGCATTGTCTCAAGCAAAATCAATAATACTTAACAAAGGAGAACTCATTCATTCAACATATATACTTAACAAAGGAGTAGTCATTCATTCAACAAAGCATCATTCTTATGCGTAATATCATATTCAAAGAAGGAAATAGTGGATATCTTGGAACAACAACAACAAAATGAGAGGTAACAATAATAGAGCATTTGATCTGTAGTGATAACTTACAACTAATTGAATATCTTGAAGGAAAGTTTGACAATGGAATGAATATTTGAAAGATAGTGATTGATGATGACCGAGCTACTAAAGTGTATGTAAGCCATTAAATCAGTTAATGTATTTTCATTGATGTCAACTAGTTTTGACTGTACTGGTTACAAATATCTTAAGAAGGAAAAATGGTAAAAGAATGAGATATCTACATGAAGATGAGATGGATAAGAAAGATAAGGATAAGGTATACATTGGGTAACTTATTGATGAGCCTATGGCATTATGTTAGTTATTTGATTGTATTACATGAATCCATTATGTATTGAAGATCTAGAATGAACAAGATAACGTGGTCGGTAAATGAAGAATTTTGTATACACCAACCAAGTGTAGTGTATACCGAGTATAGTGTTAACTAAGCTAGTTATCACCAATGCATTACAGTATTGACTGAGTGAAAGAAATAAATGGAACTTATGACTGTTGACTAAAGATGATGAGTTGGACAATTGTTTATAGTTCTAAGGTAAATGCTAATGTTTGTTATGATGATCAAACAGTTGATAAAATTAAAAGATGATTGGATGAAGGAGAATGAAATGTGTTATTGATACAACTGTCGAGGAAGGTTAAAGTGACAAAATATACGATGAAGATTAAGGGGAAAAATCTATGGATGGAAATAAAATGGTTTATGTTGTCTATATAAAGAGACATGTGATTCATTATTGAACATGTTGTAGGAGAATTCGCATGAAAAGATTGATTTCATGCAATGCTGATCAAACTGGTTGAAGACATAACCGAGAAAATCTGTAGACAACATCAAGTGATAGAGAAAGCAATTACCGAGAAGAACAGAGTTAGAGGAAACAAAGATATTGAATTGATTATTGATCAGAGGTATTTTTGACCTTAGCATAGATATGAAAATTTGCAAATCAAGTTGCATTTGAATCAGATAATTACTGTATCAGTTTAACCATTGTTATAGATAAATCTCTTAACCGAGTGGGACTTAACAGTCTTTATATTTCAATATGACATTCAATGAAAGTTGATTGTTTTCTTATTGACCCCATAGTGAATGTTTGGCCAGGGGAGAACTGTTAGTGATAAATCCTCTAACCAGGTCACACCTTACAATGTGTTTTGTAACCTTTAACAGGGTTGGCTCCTAACCAAGCTCACTTCAAAAGAGTGATTATTTTGGGTTACCAGTCCCAGGTGGTTTTTCCCCTAACATGGTTTCCACATTAAAAATATTTGTGTTATATGTGTATGGGTGTGTTGAATTGTTATTTTACTTTACATATTTCTATAACTAGATTGATTGGTAAACACCGCACTTAATTTACTGGTAATCAGTATATGAAGAGAAATGCACAGTTGATATTTTATTGAGTTGATTAATTGGTTTGAAAGTTTTTTTATATACATATGGGAGTATGTGGGATTGTAGGATAACTGGACTTAACTGATTCATCCCCCTCTCAATTATCTAAAAATTAGTATCAAAGCATAGAGTGCTTGAAGGAAAACTTTGAAGGACTTAAGCTAAAGATCACAAGATGTATAAGAGAGAGGTGCCAAAGCTGAACAAAGACAACTTCTCGACATGGAAAAGAAAAATGAAATTGTACCTATCAGGGATTGGAGAGTCTGCAATATACTACTTGGATAATAAGTTTATCTTGCCTACTGGACCTTTGGCTATTGATCAAATGAGAGAAATACATGAACATAATACTACAATGATAGAGCATTTTGATTCCTTATCAAATGCCGAATTTGAAGATGTTAAGACATGCACTACTGCTAGACAGATCTAGAATAAGCTTACACTAGTTCATAGAGGAGATGTGAATGTGCTAAGGGATCAAGCTGAAAGTCTTAGAGGAAAGTTTGATGACATGAAAATGAAAGGAGAGAACATATCATAGTACAACAACTCAGTCAAGGAGATTGTGAATGTTATCCGAGGAGTAGGAGATATTGTTGAAGAAGACACTATTGTAAGTAAAATTCTCATAACCTTATTGCCTACTTATTCTATTAGAGTCTTTGTAATTCATGAGATGAGATCAGCTCCTGGTAATCATATTACACTTGATAGATTGACTGTATTTGAGTTGAATAACTTTGATAATATTGTTGTTCCTACCGTTGAGTCTGCATTTATGTCATCTTTGAAAATTGGTAAATCAAACAGTAAACACATGATAAGAAATGAGAGTGATAGTGAAATTGATGAGGAGAAACTTGATGAGCTTGAAGCATTAATGGCTAGAAGACTACAGAAAGGTAAAGGAAGATATAGAGGAAAACTACCTTTGGTATGCTTTAATTATAAAGAGATTTGCCATACTGCAGCTAGATTTCCTAACAGGAAAGAAGATGAGAAAGACAATGAGAGATCTAAAGAAATGAAGTCTGACAGAAGAGATAACTAAGAACACAAAGGTAACTGATAGTATGACAGAAGAAGTAATCGAGATTACAAAGACAAAAGCAAGAAGGCATGTTACCTTGTTGAAGATGATGATGATGATGACACCAACACCGACACTGATGAAGACATTGAGGTGGTATTTGTAGCTTTGAAAGAAGATTAAGAAGAAAAAGAAGAATAAAGGTATGCTGAAGCAATACTTATTTCTAAAGTTAGCAAGAATGATACTTGGATTATTGATAGTGGCTATACACATCATATGAATGGTGATGAAGAGAAATTTGAATATCTTGAACATTATAATAATGGATCTGTTAAAATGGGTAATGATACGCCTTGTCTAGTAAAGGGAAAAGGGTCTATATTATTGAACAATAAGATCAAATGTGAGAATGCATATTGGGTGAAGGGACTTAATTATAACTCATTGAGTGTAGTACAACTAAATAACACAGGTCATCAAGTTACATTTGAGAACAGGAAGGTGAAAATCTATGATGAGACTGGAAAGTTGGTTGGTACTGGTGAACAATCTAAAGGTAATCTATTTAATCTTGACAATGTCGAAACTTCTTGTTTATTGGCTAGAATTGAAGATGTGTGGTTATGGAACAAAAGGTTATGTCATGTGAATTTTGACAACATGTTTAAGATCAGTAAGAAAAGGAGATTTATAGTCTTACCGAGCATATCTAAACCTGACCATGTCATGTGCAAACAATGTCAAATGGGAAAAATGTCAAAATCTAGTTTTAAGAGCAAAAACTATTCATCTAATGCTATTTTGGAGTTAGTTAATACCAAATTGTGTGGTCCTATGAGAACTAAGAGTTACTATGGAGACAAATATTTTATCTTATGTGTTGATGACTACTCTAGAATGATGATTGCCATGTTCTTGAAAGATAAATCTGAAGCTTTTAAGATGTTTAAATGGTTTAAAGCTAAAGTGGAAAAAGAAAGTGGTAAAGAATTGAAATGCTTGAGATCAGATAGAGGTGGTGAATTTATTTATGATGAGTTCAATAATTTTTGTAATGAGCATGGAATTAAGAGATAGGTTTCTGCACCGAGGACACCACAACAGAATGAGATTGTTGAAAGGAGAAATAGATATATTGTTGATTGTGGTAGAATAATAATGATTGAAAAAGATGTTGCACATATATAATGGAGAGAAGTTGTTAGTACTGTTGTATACACATTGAACCGACTTCAACTGAAGAAAGATTCAAACAAGACACCTTATGAATTATGGTATGGTTACACACCTAATGTAAGTTATTTTAGAATATATGGAAGTAGATGTTACATTCTGAAAGATGATAGAAATGAGAAATTTGATTCAAAAGGTGATGAAAGAATATTCTTAGGATATTCTACTAAGATAAAAGATTACAAATGTTTGAATAAGGCTACTAATAAGATGATTGAAAGTGAAAATGTGAGAGTTGATGAATTTTATGAGAAGAATAATGAAGAAAGCAAAAAGGAACCAAAAGATTATGGTAGATTTACTTATATTGAGCAACCTGACACTCTACCCAAGCAACAACTTAGCATTATCAAGAAACAAGGTAATGCTACTGAGCATCAATCTATACAGACCGAGAATCAACAAACAATTACCGATGAAGATCAGGATCCTACACCAAGTGGAGAACAAAATGAAGAATAAAGAACTGAACCTATACTTGCAAGATACATAAGGAAACATCATCAACATAATCGGATTATTGGAGACAAGAAAGTTGGCATGATGACACGAAGTAAGTTGAGAAACAACACATGCTTAGTTTGTGAATTTGAACCTAAAACTGTTAGAGATGCACTTGAAAATGATGAATGGGTTAAGACCATGAATGAGGAAATTGAGCAGATAAAGAAAAACAAAACATGGACATTGGTACCGAGATTGGAAGACAAGAATGTAATTGGAACCAAATGGATATTCAAAAACAAATTAAATGAAAATGGAGATGTCACTGGGAATAAGGCAAGAGTTGTATGCAAAGGGTATGCACAAGAAGGAATTGACTATGGTGAGACTTTTGCACCAGTTTCTAGACTTGAAGGAGTTAGAATATTGGTTTCTTATGCTGCTTACAAAGCATTTAAATTTTATCAGACGGATGTTAAATCTACATTTATGAATGGAATACTTGAAGAAGAGGTATATATTGAACAACCTGAATGTTTTATTGATCATAATCAGAAGAACATGGTATGTAAGTTGCACAAAGCACTATATGGATTGAAACAAGCACCGAGAGAATGGTATGAAAGACTGCAATCCTATCTTAACAGTATTGGATTTGTTAGAACAAGTGACAACAATAATTTATATTTAAAAGGTGAAACTGAAGATAAGATTCTTATTGCTAAAATTTTTGTTGATGATATTATATTTGGAGGACATGATAATCTATGAAAATCATTTGCTAATGAAATGAGAAAAGAATTTGAAATGTCAATGTTTGGAGAGATTAAATTCTTTCTTGGCTTGCAAATTTTACAACAAGATGAAGGCATATACATTACTCAATCAAAGTACATAAAAGAAGTATTGAAGACATTCGGTATAGAAGATTCAAAACTGGTCGGTACACCTATGGTCACTAGATGCAAATTGAAAAAGGATGATCAGTCAACTGAGGTAAATCAGACATTGTATAGATCAATGATTGGTAAGTTGATGTATGTTGTGCATAGTAGACCAGATATTACACATGCGGCTGGAATTGTAGCAAGATTTTATGCTAATCCTAAAGAATCATATATGATTGTTGTAAAAATAATTTTGAGATACTTGAAGAACACTAAAAACCATGGCTTGTGGTACAAGAAAGAAGGCAATTTCAAATTGAAAGTTTACACAGATGTGGATTTGGTTAGAAACATTGATGATAGAAAGAGCACTACTGGTGGAGCATTCTTTTTGGGAGAAAGGTTAGTTACTTGGATAAGTAAGAAACAATGATGCATTTCTCAATCCACTGCAGAAGTAGAATATGTTCTTGATGCTGCTAATTTTTTGAACATTGCATGGATAAAACAACTTTTGGAAGGTATGAAAGAAGAGATCACTGGCCCAGGGATAATATATTGTGATAACACTAGTGCTATAAATATTTCTAAGAATCTGGTGATGCATGCAAAGAAAAAGCATATATCTATAAAGTATCACTCTTTGAGAGAACAAGTACAAGAAGAGCAAGTGAAACTGGAATATGTGAAATCACAAGAGCAACTTGCTGATATATTTACTAAACCCTTACCTAAGGATACATTTGAGTACTTGAGGACTAGATTAGGGGTCCATCCCCTATCTATCGGTCACTAAGGTGATTAGGAGGTTGCACAACCTATACTTTATTATAATACCAAATGATGTTGATGCATGATGTTCACACTTTAGGTTTCCTAAGGTTGTGAAAGCTGAAAGATGAAAGACAAATTGACACTACCTATCGGTACATAAAAGGTACTTGATCTGAATCGATCACCAGAGATAATAATTTGGCTACTGAAGAGCTATTTATTTTATTTTTGGAATTTTTGTCAAAGGGAGAAATAAGAATCAATGAAATATTATAAGGGAGAGAAGAAAATACACATAGGGAGAAAAGATCAAATCTGCAAGGAGAGACTGTGTGGAGAGTATTTATGTTGTGTAGTGATTAAACATATTAAATGTACAAGCTAGGGAGAGCTTACCAAGTTACAACACTTTCTTACAGAGTTGTAGAATAGATGTTTGGTATTCTATGGCATATTTCATATTGTGTTGCCATCAATGCCAAAGGGAGAGATCAATAACCTACAATTGATTGAATATCTTGAAAGAAAGTTTGACAATGGAATGAATATTTGAAGATTGATGATCACTGAGATACTAAAGTGTATGTAAGACATTAAATCAGTTAATGTATTGTCATTGATGTGAACTAGTTTTTTATGTACTTATCATGATGGTTACAAATATCTTACGAAGGAAAAATGGTAAAGGAATGAGATATCTACATGAAGATGAGATGGATAAGAAAGATATTGATAAGGTATACATTGGGTAATTTATTGATGAGTCTATGGCGTTATGTTAATTATTTGATTGTATTAAATGAATCCATTAAGTATTGAAGATCTAGAATGAACAAGTTTATGTGGTCGGTAAATGAATACTTTTGTATACACTAAGAAAGTGTAGTGTATACTGAGTATAGTGTTAACCGAGCTAGTTATCACCGACACATTATGGTATTGACCGAGTGAAATAAATAAATGGAACTTATGACTACCGACTGAAGATGATGAGCTGGGCAATTATTTATGATTCTGAGGTAAATGATAATATTTTTTATGGTGACGAAACAACTGATAAAATTCAAAGATGATTGGATGAAGGAGAATGAAATGTGTTATTGACACAACTGTCAAGGAAGGTTAAAGCGTAAAAATCTATGGTGAAGATTAGGAGGAAAAATCTATGGATGGAAATAAAAAGGTTTATGTTGTCTATATAAAGAGACATGAGATTCATTATTGAACATGCTGCAGGAGAATTCACATGAAAATATTGATTTCATGCAACATTGATCAAACTGGTTGAAGATAGAACAAAGAAAATCTGCAGACAACACCGAGTGATAGAGAAAGCAATTACCGAACAGAATAGATGATGCAGAGGTAGTATGGTGGTCTTTATTTTGCAAATGATGAGGGACTTCACAAGTTCTTTTCACACTTACCAACTAGGCTTCCCAAGGATCATTCCTTTTTGTTGGTGTAATTAAATATTCCTAATTACACTTAACTTAATCTTACTTAGGATAATGCATTGCATAGTAGTTAGTGATTGAGACACCTATGAGTGTGCACCTCATTCAAGCACATGGTGTAGGAGAATTTTCACTTTAGGTGTGATAGTTGTCATCACATACCTCTTTGTGTGTGAGATCCACCTTTCGTGCTCTTATCACATTATCATCCTAATCCATTGCACATACTTTATTGCATAATGGAGGATGATCCACATTTGGTGGACATGTGATTACACGTAGCATAGGTGATATCTTATCAACTCCTTATCATTCTCTCTTATTGTCTTTCCTATATAAGGAGGCCTATTATGTATATTTTAATCATGTCCATGATCAATAATATCATTCTTGCATCTTAATGCAATTGTCTTGCCAATCTCTTATGGAAGTTATCTTGGTCTTGCATTCAATCCTGGGGGTGTTGTAGAGTCACCTAAAACTCTAACATGGTATCAGAGCTCTCAAGGTGTGAAGACCTCTTCTCAAGTAGTGAAATATTGGCTTGATTCAATTGTGGGTGTAGAATAAAGGTATTTGGACATCTTCCTTGCATAGTTTATTTGGAGAAAATTTGGGGTTTTGTATTTTGTGGCTTTCTATTGCAGGTCAATATTGGTGCTTGCTGGTGCAAATCAGAAGTTGGCATCATATTAAGGAGGTCCAAAATCCCCTAAATCAAATTTTATTTCAGCCAAATCTAGAGCTATTTGAATTTTGGAAGTGCGGCGGCGACGATTCAGAAAAAATAATTTCAAAGGCGATTTTCAAACATCGATATCTCAGTCATCTGGACTCCTTTTTTCGAGAATTTTTTTTTGTTTTGGGGTAGAATTTCATGATCTACACAATGGTTTAGGTGGTTTCTAATCTTTGTTCCTGAATTTTTTTGAAAACCACAAATCTCAGTTTTTGCAACTTCCAAGGCCTCGTTTGAGCTCATATGAACTCCTTTTTAGGTGCAATTTTTTTTTAAAGTGCATAATTTTTTCTATATTTTCTAGATCTGGAATCAGATTTTAGTGACTATGACCAAAAATTGTACTTTCAAAATTTGGCTTAGTTTTTTTCATTTGTAATGCATAAGCCTTAGCTTGGTCTTTTGCATAGTGATCTAAGTCTATTATAGCTTGATTTTGCAGTGTAATAATTTGTTGATCTCAATTTTTAATGAGAGAAGTGTATCATTAATGTAATCATGGGTTATGGAACACATCCTACAGTAGTACTTTTGACTAAGGATAATTATGAGTCATGGGCAAAAGGAATCATCACACATTGTAGATGGCTTAATCTCTTGCCTCATCTTTATGGACTCATTCTTGAGCCAAAGTCACAGGGGAAGCAATATGTTTGGGGAGAAAAAAATGCCCATATTATAAATTGATTATTGGTAGCATCAGTTTGTGTCTCTTCTATGACATCTACCCCAAATTTAGAGGTGTTCAATGTCCACACATAATTTGGACAATCATTTGGGATATTTTTGGTGATCCACGTGTTCCTCCATTCCCACATGATCTTGCTTTAGATTGCCTCATTCCTCTTCATGATGCAAATAATATTCATTATGCTGATTATACTTTAGATGCAATTGAAGAATTTGCAGCAATTGAGAGCGAGGATGATCCAGTGGCTCCTCCTATAGCTCCTACTTCTCTAGTTGAGATCACACAATCATTTCTTGTTGGTGATTCTAGTGATTCATTGCAAGAGATATCTATTTGTCTTCCTGATTGGGATTCTTACTTGCCAGATATTGGTTCATTATTTGTGGAGTCTCATATTTCAGATTTGGGAGACATACTTGAGGGGGTTTCTCTTCTCTTTGATGACAGTTTCATCATCGTTGGAGATACTTCTTCACATTCTTTGGAGATTGACATTCTTGATTCTTCTTCTTCACTTGGTTTGTCACATGATGTGATAGATTCTTTGAGATTGGAGAGGCCTATTCAGTCTTCATAGATGCATATTTGGAGACCTTCTTCCTTCTTTCATTTGGATATGGATTGGTTCATGGCATCATCATCATACTTCATTTGGATTCCACTTCCTAGTTCCTATCCTGAATGGGAAGCATTCCTACATTTGTACTTGGTATATCTTCTTCCCAAGGGGAGAAATGTTGTTTGTAGTCATTGGACTATACTTTGTCTTCAAGCACTAACCATTTTTGTAGGAGATTCTTCATTATGGGGGGATATCATGTCTCCAACTATCATTCTTACGGGGGGATATTTCTTTGTATATACATGATGTATATAGTTCTTGGGGGGTCTTGAGTACTCCATCCATCCATGCATCTTGTTTTCTTCTCTCTTTTTGGGGGAGGGTTTTTCCCATGAGGTTTTCCCTCTTTCTCCACTTTATGAGAGTTATGCATTTCATGTATTGCATTTTGTACATGGGTACCTAACATGGCCTAGTTGCCGAGACCCATCTTACATTGTGAGTTTAAGTGCATTCCCCTAAGTTGCACTTAAGGGGGGGGGGGGGGGGGTGTTGGTGTAATTAAATATTTCTAATTACACTTAACGTAATCTTACTTAGGATAATGCATTTCATAGTAGTTAGTGATTGAGACACCTAGGAGTGTGCACCTCATTCAAGCACATGGTGTAGGAGAATTTTCACTTTAGGTGTGATAGTTGTCATCACATACTTATTTGTGTGTGAGATCCACCTTTCGTGCTCTTATCACATTATCATCCTAATCCATTGCACATACTTTATTGCATAATGGAGGATGATCCACATTCGATGGACATGTGATTACACCTAGCATAGGTGATATCTTATCAACTCCTTATCATTCTCTCTTATTGTCTTTCCTATATAAGGAGGCCTATTATGTATATTTTAATCATGTCCATGATCAATAATATCATTCTTGCATCTTAATGTAATTGTCTTGCCAATCTCTTGTGGAAGTTATCTTGGTCTTGCATTCAATCCTGGGGGTGTTGAAGAGTCACCTAAAACTCTAACACTTTTGATCCAATACACACTATGACCAATCAGAGTGCACAAAAATTTATGATTCCACCAACCACTCTACACCATTGAAAACATCTCAATGTCCCTCAATCTAATCAGTATCTTCAACCAAGCAACTATCTCTTACTAAGTGCTCACTAGCCCAATCACCCAAAATATGTCTCCTTGTTGTCTTTGGATAGACCCATACACAAAGAGGTGTAACTTTTTAATAAGATACAAAATTATTGATCACTCTAGTGAGGATGAGTGCAATTAGTTTCTCACCAACATACTCCAATCTAAGAAAGATCCAACAGTTGGTTGGAAAGATATTGCCCCCGCACTAAACTGCATTTTTCTAGAACAATCATCTTCAACTTTCTTCAACAATGTATGATCCTCTCTTCAATCTCCCATCCATCCCTGAAAAAAAATACATTTTAATACATTCAACATATCAAAATATCCCCTTTCCACCTATCCTACCATTCATGGTAGTGAGGGGTCACCAAAAACCATTATTGTTACTAAAGAAATTCACTGTTTAGGAACAATCACTTAGGAACAGGGTTTAATGTTGTAAACACTACACACAATCATATAAATCAATGTATAAATGATTAAACTATCTACCATCATCCATTCCTATTCACATCTACTAGGAGAGAAGAGTAATCAAGCCCAAAAGGTAGATTGTGTCTACACGGGCAGTGACAGGGAATTTGTAACAAATTTACATTTCATTGTCCAAAAATATATTACAGTGCTTCCTTTGATCTTGGATCAACCAACTAATTTCACCTTACTCCTCCCCTCTCCAAACACATGCCTCCACTATCAAATAAGCCTCTCAAAGGTCGATTAACCTCTACAAAACTGTGAACAGATAGTTATAATGGCTGTTACCGGTTAGTTTTGATTAAGTTTTGTTGTCTAGTTGACAACTAGTTGTCAACTTCGACAACCTTCCACCTCTTAGGCATGTATATCATTTTATTAACCTTTTTAAAGTTTTTTCACCCCCTTAAACACCTTAGAACTTCTAAAACCCTCCTATAAGCCTTTTAGGCCTATTTTGCCACTATAGGCAATTTACATATTTGAGCACTTCAAGTGCTTTTGCATTATTTTATTGGCTCTATTAGCCATTTTACATCCATTATAGACCGGTATAGGTCATCACCCTAATGCTACTAACCTGGGATCAATTCAATCTCCCTTAGTGATCCCTAGTTACCCTTATCCCTCACCAATGCCATTTAATGGCTTACAATGCATGGTCCTTCACAAAGGACTTAAAATAATAATAAAACATTATCAAATGACCTTTAAGGTCTATTATAATATCAAATGACCCTTGAGGTCATGTTTTATCTCAAATCCATCCAAGGATCTATCAGTGACCCTGGTATGCCTCCATGGTTCATGCTTTATCCTTGGTGCTCCTGCACCATACTCCTCAACTTTGAAAACTTTCCAAGACCTCTTGGAAACCTGCAAGTACAAACATGTCAACAAATAAAAACCTTTAATCTTCACCTTTGGCCTATAGAGATCCACATTAAGGATCCATGGTATCTTAGCATGATGCTGCACCAACAAGTGGTCAAACACCTGCAAAATTTGATTGCCTCCCATGGGAAAAATGTAAACCTCATTCTGATCATTAATCTTCATGTATTCTTTAGCCTCAAACCAAGAGACTACTTCTGCAAATTTTAACTCTTCCTTATCATCAAGTTTTGAGTCTCTCTTCATAGAGACCAATGTTCCTTGCTTACTTTGCCTCTCCACTAGGCACTCCAAGTTTTCTTCAGCATCCATGGCTGCTTTGATAGCCACAATCATGACCCCATAGGTAGGTTCATTCACCCCTACTACTACCTCTTGTTGGGCTTCCTCTTCGTACCTTTCTCCTTGGCATACCAACAACTCCTTGGTTATCTTGGCTCCCTCTACAACCATGCTATCATGTTGCTCATCATCACTCATCACCAAAGGACACATCAATGCCCCTACCTACATTTTTTTTTTAGTTTCAAGCCCTTCATGACTTGAGTCAATGTTGCCTTCGTCAGTAACTTCATCTTCAATCTTTGATTCCTCTAGAACCTCTTTGCTCCTAGGTTCCTCCATCTCTTCATGAACAATCTTCTTTGCATATTCTTCCTCTTCATATGTTGCTTGGTCCAAGAGTAATGCTATCCTTTCCCACTTCTCAATACTCTTATCCAAATCCTCTTCAAGTTTCTTCAGCCTTTCTTCTTCTTCTCTCTTCTTGGCTTCTCTCTTCTTGGATTTTTCTCTTTCCTTCTTTTCTTGATCTCTTTTCCTCTCCTCAGCCAAATACTCTTTGAAAGCATTGTACATCACCTTCTCTGACCTTCTCAAGAATATCTTCCCCATCCTAGGATTCTTCTGGTTTCCAACCACCACTTTGGAACACACGAGGATACTTCAACTCCAAGGGTTCAAAAAAGGACCTTCAACCTTATAAATCCCAGAACTTACTCACTCTGATACCACTTGATGCAGAGGTGGTATGGTGGTCTTCATTCTGCAAATGATGAGGGACTTCACAAGTTCTTTTCACACTTACCAACTAGGCTTCCCAAGGATCATTCCTTTTGATCCAATACACACTATTACCAATCAGAGTGGACAAAAAATTTATGATGCCACCAACCAATCTAAACCATTGAAAACATCTTAATGTCCCTCAATCTAATTAGTATCTTCAACCAAGCAACTATCTCTTACTAAGTGCTCACTAGCCCAATCACCCAAAATATGTCTCCTTGTTGTCTTTGGATAGACCTGCACACAAAGAGGTGTAACTTTTGAATAAGATACAAACTTCTTGATCCCTTCAGTGAGGATGGGCACAATTAGTTTTTGACAAACATACTCCAATCTGAGAATGATCCAACAGTTGGTTGGAAAGATATTTCCCCTGCACTAAACTACATTTTTCTAGAACAGTCATCTTCAACTTTCTTCAACATTATCTGATCCTCTCTTCAATATCTCATCCATCCCTGAAAACAAATACATTTTAAGACATTCAAACTATCAAAATATCCCCTTTCCACCTATCCTACCATTCATGGTAGTGAGGGGTCACCAAAAACCATTATTGTTACTAAAGAAATTCACTGTTTAGGAACAATCACTTAGGAACAGGGGTTAAATGTTGTAAATACTCCACACAATCATATAAATAAATGTAGAAATGATTAAAATATCTACCATCATGCATTCCTATTCACATCTACTATTAGAGAAGAGTAATCAAGCCCAAAAGGTAGATTGTGTCTACACGGATAGTGATGGGGAATTTGTAACAAATTTACATTTCATTGTCCAAAAATATATTACAGTGCTTCCTTTGATCTTGGATCAACCAACTACTTTCCCCTTACTCCTCCCCTCTCCAAACACACACCTCCACTATCAAATAAGCCTCTCAAAGGCCGATTAACCCCTGCAAAACTGTGAACATTCGGCTATAATGACTGCTACCGGTTAGTTGTGATTAAGTTTTGTTGTCTAGTTGACAACTAGTTGTCAACTTCGACAACCTTCCACCTCTCAGGCATGTATATCATTGTCTTAACCTTTTTAAAGTTTTTTCACCCCCTTAAACACCTTAGAACTTCTAAAATCCTCCTACAAGCCTTTTAGGCCTATTTTTCCACTATAGATAATTTACATATTTGAGCACTTCAAGTGCTTTTGCATTATTTTATTGGCTCGATTAGCCATTTTACATCCATTATAGACCGTTATAGGTCATCACCCCAATGCTACTAATATGGGATCAATTCAATCTCCCTTAGTGACCCCTAGGTACCCTTATCCCTCACCAATGCCATTTAATGGCTTACAATGCATGGTCCTTCATAAAGGACTTAATATCATTAAAAAACATTATCAAATTACCGTTAAGGTCTATTACAATATCAAATGACCCTTGAGGTCATGTTTTCTCTCAAATCTATCCAAGGATGTATCAATGACCCTGGTATGCCTCCATGGTTCATGCTTTATCCTTGGTGTTCCTACACCAACATAGTTGGAGGAAACAAAGATATTGAATTGATTATTGATCAGAGGTATTTTTGAACTTATCATAGATCTGAAAATCTACAAATCAAGTTGTATTTGAATCAGATCATTACTATATCAGTTTAACCATTGTTATAGATAAATCTCTTAACTGAGTGGGACTTAACAATTTTTATATTTCAATATGACATTCAATGAATGTTGATTATTTTCTTTTTGACCCCATAGTGAATGTTTAGTCAAGGGAGTACTGTTAGTGATAAATCCTCTAACCAAGTCACACCTTACAGTATGTTTTGTAATCATTAACAGGGTTGGCTCCTAATCGAGCTCACTTTAGAAGAGTGAAAATTGTTGGGTTACCGGTCCCAGGTGGTTTTTCCCCTAAAAGGGTTTCCACATTAAGAATCTATGTGTTATATGTGTATGGATGTGTTGAATTGTTATTTTACTTTACAAATTTCTATAACTAGATTGATTGGTAAACATGTTACTTAATTTACTCGCAATCAGTATATGAAGAGAAAGGCACAATTGATATTTTACCGAGTTGATTAATTGGTTTGAAAATTTTGTTATATACATTTGGGAGTATGTGGGACTGTAGGATAATTGGACTTAACAGATTCACCCCCCTCTCAATTACCTAACATTGTATTAGTTAATGTATAAAAGGAACATATCATTCTCATAGAAGCATCGAGAGGGAAAGAAAGAGTCATGTTTCTTGTAAATGAATAGTGATCATAATGAAATAAATTAGAGAGTTTCAAAGAGGTAGGGTTTTGTGCCCAAATCCAAAAATCTCAATGCATTTATGTGTTTTTTTTTGTCTTTCATGCATTGAGGGTTTATTTAAGTGCTTGTCAAAATAAAAAGATTCATTATTCCAATTGTTACCATGATTGTGTCAAATCTTTTTGCATTGTCTCCTTCCTAAAGGCTTCGATTAGAATGATGTGTGCTTTTTTTTGGTCTAACTCAATATGAAATGTTCATACTAAGTAAGTGAACGTGCATTATTAAATGAGATAGTGATGTGTGAATGCCAAAGATAGTAGCATTTAAGGAATGTTATGAAGATATCATATAAAGAAAATATCATTATTCCACGGTTAGTAACAATAGTGCATAGTGCCCAGTGAGAAACAAAAGACATAATGAGAAACATCAGGGATATCCCACCACTTTCATAGACTTGCAAAATGGATATAAGAAACATCAAGGAGCTCCCACCACTTTCATAGACTTAAAAAATGGATAGTGATAAAGGTTATTCACAAGTTGATATAAATGTGGGTAGTGTTGTTTAAGAAGATTTGATCCTAATGAATAGTAACTAAAATTAAAAAAAGTGAAAGTAGCTACAATGAAGAACAAATAACAATGATATGTAAAAAGTGGAGAATAATGTTGTTATTAATGCAATGATAATGACCATGAAATCAAGGAACTACCTTTCAATATTAACAAATAAAAGTTATTTGCACTGTCAGATATTATGAAAGAATGAGTACAAAGATAATGATCAGTCATAGGAGCAACAAATGATTGATTTCATGGGCATAGAAACAACTTGGCTTGTATTCGCAACCATAAGGACAATCCATTGGGGTAACATAGACTCAAGAAAATACTAATATTTTGGACCCTTGAGACAATAAGAAACATCAAAACATATCGTAGGATGCTCTGCACCAACCCCATACACCAACCAATGTCTTCATTTCATGTGCTTGACCAGTAGCATTCAACTTGTTTTTACGATTCCAACTCTCGCATAATAAGATCTCAACACATTAGATGACAAGACTAGGCACCACTTGATGGATTTTGTGACATATGAATACATGTGACATTTTTTTTTTGGTAGCAATACCTATTTAGGCCAAAATATTTACTAACAAGACAAGGTTGCAAGAATTCATAAGGTCATGGTCTTTTGCAACTACATAAAATGAAAATCCCTTTAGACTCCTCCCAGGGTTCAAATGCATCCCTTAATTTTGTAACAAGGCCCTTTGAGATTACAAGACAAAGACAAAATCTCAAGCATGCAAGGAATATAGTCCTAGGTGTGACTGCCACTAATTTAAGAGGACAAAGTAGTGGGTTTTCATGAGACAAGGAAAAAATCCACCTTATAATTAATTTGGAGAGGGAGGATTTATATCATTTGTGGCTTCCTTTATCACCATACACCATTATAACTTTCATTTATCTCAACAAACCTCGAGAAAGTCTATTATTACTATCTTACTTGGTGATATTTATGGTACAGACAGTGCTAGGACATCAAATTTATAATAGCAAACATGTTTCCCTTCCTTGAGACCACCATCAACATTTAGAACAATAAGAGACCTTTCAAACCCCCCCCCTGAGTTCCAAGTTTTTCTTATGGTGAAACATTTCACAAATTATCAAATTTCTTCATAGACCCTTCAAACCCTTGCTTAACAAATAGTTTTTAGAAAAATCTAGATATATTTGTTGATACTCGATGAAAGAGGTTAGACTTGTTGCGGATGAGATTATATTCATAACCCTATCCATTAAACTTAGGGTAAGTGCACAAAGATGGGGGACCAAAAAGGGGGTATAAGATGCCACTTTTTTTTTTGAAATCAGCAAACTTTGAACTTCAACGAGAAATTGAAGATAGTTAGACTCAAAATTTTAAGATGCGACAAGAACAAGAGTTTTAATACTCTGAATCTAGTTTCTAAACTACTAATTTATTTTGAAAATGGTACAGATTAAGGCCCTAAAAAAGGGGGACCACAAAATTTGGTCCTATTTTTTGTGAAAAAACATAACATAGCATCTGGTGTACTCCCCCTCAAATGTTAACTTTTTTTTTGAACTATTTTAATCGCTCCGGTAAGAAGTTAGATAACACCACTTATCCCGGATTTGTTTGCTAATTTTTTGATGAATGTATACTTTTTTATGAATTTCCAAAGTGCACACATCTTAAAAATGTGAAATTTCCATGTGCTCCCCCTAGAAATCATTGAAAACTAATCGAAAATCTCTTTTTTTTAAGTCTGTATAATGGAGTCTAGTTTTTAAAAAAGTAACTTGTTGCAAAATTCGACGAACGAGCCAAAATCTATGCCCAAAATACTACACATTGGTTTTTGACAAAAAATGGACATACATACAAAATAAATTAGACATGAAAAGCTTAACATAATCAGAATTTAAAATAAATTATATGGTTAGATAGATAACAGAGAGATCTACAATATCATGTCGTCTGATTTTAACGTTATTGAACCATGAGTAAACCTGATGAGGAGCACACAAAAAAAGATGTGAATTTTTTGTATGTCTGTTGAAAAACATGTCTCATGCTTTATTTGAATCCTCCAAGCCTTTGGGTTGGATATCCAAGGCAAATCCAAGCCTTAGGGCTTGGTGGATTCCAATGTATTACAAAGTGCACACGCGCTATAGCACGCAAGCACTATTCAAATTTATGACTTAAATAGCACACACATGCTATTCAAATTTATGACTTGAATAGTGTGCACATGCATGCTATGTAACATCTAAAAAAGGCTAGAGAGAGAGAGAGAGTGTAATAAGTGACTACAAATGGTTTGTATTAAAAAGTGTAGGAGTTTGTTACACCTTTGATAATCATATTATTGTGTCAAATACATGTCATGACCCTTACATAATTCAAAATCCTTGGGAATTCATAGAATATAGAAGATTTATTTCCATCTAGTCCATTCCTAGTGTACTTGTCATTGCCTAATGAGTCGTAGATGGTTCTAGGACCTCTTCTTCACCTTCTCTCTCTCTCTCTCTCTCTCTCTCTCTCTCTCTCCGATGTAGAGTGCACTACAAGAAGTGTCCTTGGTGGATTATTACTTCTACAAGTTGATGACTTGTTTCTACAATCAAATTTTATGTACTAACTCCACTCCAACACCCTTAAACCTTCACAAAGTCTCACGGACCTAACTGATCAATTTAGGCTTGGATTGATCAAAGTTCGTACAATAAAGAAATACCCAGAGAATCCACTTTATCCCTTAAAAAATTAATCAAGATTTTTTGAATCATATTAAAAAGGTGTAGGAGTTTTTTACAACTTTGATAATCATATTATTGTGTCGAATACATAAATCATAATCCTTGGGAATTCATAGAATATAGAAGATTGATTTCCATCTAGTCGATGCCTAGTGCACCCGTTGTTGTCTAATGAGTCATAGATGGCAATAGGACCCCTTCCTGATATATATATATATATATACATATATATATATATATATATATATATATATATATATATATATATATACATATATATATATATATATATATATACATATATATATATATATATACATATATATATATACATATATATACATATATACATATATATATATATATACATATATATATATATATATACATATATATATATATATATACATATACATATATATATATACATATATATATATATATATACATATATATATATATACATATATATATATATATATACATATATATATATATATATATATATATACATATATATATATATATACATATATAGTTATATACATATATAGTTATATACATATATAGTTATATACATATATAGTTATATATGT